>CAWUFW010015907.1:0-335688 GCA_963921515.1 Calotriton arnoldi
ATAAATTAATACTGTGAGGAGATTGAATCCGAGCAAGTCTCATTTGTGAGACCTTGCTCCATCACAGGCATATAAGAGAACAATTATATATGATGTGCAGCAGTCTGGAGGGGTTGAGTTGCTGCTTTCTAGAGGTTTTTTTTTAATGTTCCTATGAATTGCTCGTGCTCACATTTGAAAAGCCACAGCCACATTAACCGCGCTCACCGTGTCCAAGATCACACGGGTGTCTTGTAATCTTTCCAGTCGTCTCCGGAGCCGCAGAAACGTGCTTAGTCAGCAAGATATGTGACCTGGAGTATCTTTGCTACATAAAGCATGATTCAGCAAGATCTGTGTAACCTGAAGAGTAGATCTGCTTGGCAGGGATTCTGCACTCTGTCTGTGTAATATTGAGGGATAGGCTTGCTGTCTACAGCCTAATCCATTTGGACCCATGCAGCATAGGCAGCTATACATCTAGTATTTAAACCTTTTAATATCTTTTCACCTTGATCAAAGGTGTAGTTTGAGAATAAGCCCATCGGATAGGTATAATATGAAGGGCTGCTCTGCCTCCATAGGCTCAAGCCTACAATTTCTGCGTTAGGGATAACTGTGATCTGACGTGACCTGGGATGGTAAAGTCTGTGTAACCAGATGCGTAGCTCTCCTGTCTGAAGCAGTGTGTGCTGGCCCAGGCCTAAGCCTACCCGATCTGTGCACCCATGGGTAGTCTGCAGCCGCGTGCCTGAGCATGAAAATTGGGTGTAACATAAGAGATAGTTCTGCTATCTGATCTATGTGACTTCAAAGATAGCTCTGCTGTCTGAGGGCCGAGTCTTCAATATCTGTATAACCCACAAAGATAGTGCCACTGTTTCAGCCCTGAGTTTGTAATGTCTGCATAAACTCAGGGATAGCTCTGCTGTCTCACACTTGAGCCTGTAAGGGCAGTGTGACTTGAGGGATAGCTTTCCTGTCTTAGGAACAGTGTAGCCAGAAAAGTAACTCTGTTGTCTCATGCCTGAGGCTTTAATGTATGTGTAGTAGGATTAAGCCTGGGCGTAGTTCGCGAAGTAGCGCTACGCAAAGCTACGCAAAGTGCAGTTCGCACTACGCGAGCTACGCGTAGCACTACGCGAACTGCGTAGTGCACTGTTCGCAATGATTGCACAGTGCCGGATGCTTGTCCGCACTGTGCAATCATTGAAAACGGCATCTTGCACAGTGCGAGCTGTCTTTTACTGCCGCTCGAGTAGATTTTTACTCGAGCGGCAGCTTTCTCAACGCGGACTGGTAGTTTCTCATCGCGAGCGGTCGCGAGCATACGCGACCACTCGCAATGAGAAACCTGACCTCCCCGCGTTGAGAATCTCGCCAGGAGGTTTATTTTCCACGCTCGCGATCGGCAACTTGATGTTGCTGATCGCGAACGAGGAAAAAGTCTCGCCGGGATGTCATTTTGCTTGCTCGCGGTCGCCAACTTGACGTTGAGGACCGCGAGCAAGCAAAAAATGACCGCTGCACTACGCTACGCTACGCGTGTTTGCACTGTGCTACGTGCAATTCGCGTTGTGCGAAGTAGCGCAAACTTCGCAAACTACGCGAGCGTAGCGTAGTGCTTTGCCCAGGGTTAAGTAGGATGTCTCTACTGTTTTATGCGCACGTGTGTATGATCAGTCTATCTACGCGTGTGTGATATATCCCTCTGCTGCCAGTGGCGCATGCTGGTAAGACGTATGTAAGTGTGGGGATAACTGTGAGGTGATTAGGTCTCCAAGCACCCCTAAAACCCATGTACATGTAGTTTGTGGTATGTGTGCTAAGAAAATCTCATCATAGAATCGCTGGTGATGGTATTCAAATGCTTCCCACAGGAGCTGTCGCGCCAGTGCAGGGCAAGGAAATTCGGAAAGGCCAAGTAAAGCTAACAATTAAGGACCGGATGTACAACGCCTTTGTGCGATTCAGTAAAGCCTACACTTTTAAAGGGGATAAGAGATTCCCTTGGAGGCGGGTGCAGTGACCGCACCTGCCTGCAAGGGGCTGGCTGAGGGGGGTCGATGGGACCCCCTTTCCCCCTCCACAGGGCTGCCATCAGGGGAAGCCCTCCATTTAGATGCCGCACCATCAGTGCGCCTCCTGAGAGCTTCTTTGCTTCTGCACCTGCGTCTGTAATAGGGCACAGGCGCAAAGGGATTTCCTCATTGCATGAGGCATGCCCCCTGAAGATAGCGCTGGCGCTTTATGTGCGCCAGCGCTATCGGTATTACAGAAGGGGCAGCACAAGTGTCTGCGGCCCCTTCTGTAATACCAAAGTGCCCGGGGGCACACTTAGTGGGCGCAAACACCCGTTGCGCCATCGAGGCACTTATGTATATGGCCCCTGATGGTTGTGGTCTTCAGGTTATTGCTTGAGTTAGGTCATAACGTCAGATTATTACCAATGTGCTAACAACAAGTGGTGTTCATTTGGACAGTGTCACCCAAAGAGTTAAAACGAAGGGGGACTTAAGCAGGAAGGAGGTAGGCGGTCATGCCAACACAACCTTTGCTCCCTTTTTAGGTCTCGCCTACGCAGCGTGCATGCGCTGCATAGGAGGGCCTTTAGCCGTCGCTCTTCACTTTTTCACGCACTTCACTCGTGCTTGTGGCACATCCACCTTGCTGTGCACTTGCGAGCGTTTGACCTATTTTTATTGTAAATGACATTGCCTTTTATTTATGTTTTGGTTTTTGAAACATAAATAAAAGCCATTGTCATTTACAATGCCAATAGGTCAAACTCGCGTAAATGCGAGACCTATTGCATTGCAAATGCTTGTTTTTCTTACTATGCAATAAAATCTGTTCGTAACCTGGGTTTTTCCTGATCCCAATGCCTGGACTAATTCTGATATTGCCGAATCACATTTTTTAGATATTATAACACATTAAAACGATTTGAGCACAGATTAATATTTTTCAGTGATTAGGGTGATGCGTTGAATGTTGCTACAGTCCTTAATTCCCACCTTCTATGTAAACATGAACCCCCATGGCCAATCAGTTCACTTTTGTCGCAATATGCCCTGCTTGCCAGGGGTGAGGAGCCACCAGAGCCGGACAGGCCTTTTTTCCACTGCCATTTTCCCCTTGAAGGTCGGTTTTGAAAGCTCAGGGCCACTCCTGGTTCCTCTGTCACTTCCCCAACCTCCCGGTTTCAGTGGGCACAAGGAAGCTTCAAAAAAGAGAGAAAGAGATGGAGAGAAGGGGAAGGTAGAAAGAAAGAGACATGAGAAGGAGAAGAGCAGGGCTGGGTTGAGCATTTTTGCTAGAGCTGCTTATGGTTCCCAAGTCCACCCTTGGAGCTCAAACTCACGCCTGACAACTTCAAAGCAGGCCAAGAGCAGTAATTTACAGATCTGTGTCTGTAGTGGCCTCGTCACAGGCCAGAACAAATCTGGAGCCCCCCTTCCAGCCACAGAACCCACTTTTCCAGAGGAAGGAGGGGCCGCTTTAAGTCTGCGACCAAACTGGGGCAGAGGTTGAACTACTGGCCTCCGGAGGGGGACTGAAAGACCCACCTCCTCCTACAATTGATTAAATTACTAGTTTGGGGACATGTAGTGAACTCCTCCACACGAACTGTTTTAAGAAAGTTGAAGTCTATTCAGTAAAGATATAACACGTCTATCTCAACGGGGGCACAGGAGTAACTGACGCTCTTGAAATGCAGCGAGGTGACATCGGCACATTCCATGATGTGCCAAGACTCTGCCCTTACACATCACCACAGGACATCCAGGTTTAACTTTACTAGATCTGGGGACCGTGGATATTGACACTTCTTAAAAGAAGGAGGGAGGAAGACTGCTGCAAATTAATGTCAGAGTGGCGCAGGGGTCAGGCTGCCACAGATGTGGCACAGAGAAATCCTATTTATAAATCTGTTTATTGCATTTTCTGCATGAAGTAAACAGCGCATTACAATACTAAAAGAAATTGTACACTTTCCTATTTCACAATACAATTTGTATATGTGTGCCATTAACTTAGTAATACAATTCTTATTGTTTCCTTTCACCGACTTGACCACTTATCCTTTTTCTGCTGTCGTATTCTAATGGGACTGCTAAATTTGTCATCTCAAATTTTAATTTAAAATATAACTGTTCGTTAACCTTTAACAATAAGCCTTCTCTAAGCTCTGGCTATAAAAGGTAGACGCTCGCGTTCCTGCTCTCTTTTATGTCTCCCCTCCCACCCGATTACTTCACATCGGATATCATCTTACATATGTTTCACCATCTGGAATCGACCCAGTGGATTCATGAAGGTGCCCTGTTTATTTCAGGACGTTGGAGAGCAACCAACAATTCACTCCATGTTCCCGATATGAGGTATTTCCTGGCGTCCTTGCGCTCCTTTCTTTACAATACTATATTACCACTATTAGTCCTTTTGCATACATCTCGTAGTGAGAAATTATTTTACATAAAAACTGCTGAAGCTGGATGCAGAAAGATTGCAAGGACCAACAAACACTATGTTAAGTGTATCATTCATGTACACAAGGGCTTAGAAAAACGTTAACTCTAATTTTCATTGGAAAGCCTCAGTCCCTTCACAGCAACAATAGAACTAGAACCCAGGGAACATCCCGCTGACATCCCTCGACATCATAATCCCCGCAGTGTGATGTCACTGCCCCAGGGTACCTAGAGACAGACGAACATGGACGGTGAACCCACCAATGAAGGAAAGAGAAAAAGAGAGATCACTCTTGAGGCAGTATGTCAATCAGGCAGCACGGGCCCTTATTTTCATGTTATGGATGGATTACTTTTAATGGCTCAGTGGCTGGAGCTCGCAAAGGAATTGGACCTTCGTCATGCCTTCCGCCCCCTATTATCTTGGAAACACATGGTATCATCCACAGAACGGTGATGCACGATGACATGTAAGGTTACCACTATGACGTCCTTGGTATAAAATGCTGGTATCCAGGGAGCAGAAATATTGGACATTAGGATCCTGGCCGGATACGACCACTGTTGGTGGCAGGAGCTGGGCCAGAATCCACGGAAGCTTTCCTTAAGGGTTGGGGTTACGAAACAGAGGTTAGTGAAATAAAAAAACGAATGGAAACAACTGACAGCCAAACTGAAATCTGAACCGAAATAGAAGCTGAACCTGACTTGAAAATCACCATTTACCCCAATCCTTAATTCCTTCACCCCACCCACAGGCATCATCCCAGCTCCTGAATCCCTCCTTCCGTCCTTTTGTTTTTGAACCATGAACCCTTCCCTTCTCTACCTTACTTACCTTACTTTTCTCTTTTATTCCAATCCACAACCTTTACATACCTTTCCTCCACTCTTTTCTTTCCTCCACTTCTTTCCTCTACTCTCCCCCACCTTTCCCCTTCACTCTTGGTCCCTACCTTTTTCTTCACTAAACTACCAATTTCCTCCCCCAAAACACAAATTCTGTCCTTCCCGCCTCAAATTCTGTTTTTCCCTACTCCTCCCCACTTCCCTTCTTCTTCATATCTTTTACATTTTCTTTTTTGTCTTCTCTCTATTTGTTTCTTCTTTCCATCCCTTTAACTGTCCTTTTCCCTTCTACTTTCCCTTCCATTTGTTTCCCTTTCCCTTTTTGTCTCCCTCTCCTTTTCCCCTCCCCATCCTTCTTTCCCCTCTTCTTATCCTTCTCCCTCTCCTTCTCCCTTCCTTTTCCATTTCCTTTCCTCTTTCCTTTTCTTTTTCCTTTTTACTCCCTCTCCTTCTTCTTCTCCCCTGCCTCTCCTTCTCTCTCTGTTTCTCCATTTCCTCTCATTCCTTTCCCTCACTTAACATTAATTTCTCCACCCTATAGTCCTTGTCATCTTTATCACCCTCACCATCCAGTACCTCTCCTCTTACCCCTCCTTACCCCCCCCCTGTTTCCCTCCCCAACCTTTCTCACCCATCCTTCCTACCTTTCCCCTTTGGCTCATCATTCAGTTCATACCCAACCATTTCATTCCCCTACCTTCTCATCCCATCTCCTTTATTCCCTTCCTTTTCGTAATATTTAACATCTTTCCCATGCCTTTCCCTACCCCGTTCTACTCTTGTATTCTCGCCATTTCCTTTCCCTTTACTACAATTTCCCTCATTCCTATTTCCTCCCATTTCCCTCTTATTCCTTCTCTCCCCTACACTCGCATTCCTTTACCTCCATCCTCGAATCCCTTCCCTATGCCAAAAATTCATTTCTCTCTCTCCCTTCCCACTTACTTTACATATTCCCCTTCCCTGACCCTTCGACCTGCACTCCTCTATTCTTTCCTTTACTCCCCTCGTTCTCTCTGTGTTCGTTTTCCTACTTCCCTTCACTCTCTTCATAATCCCTTTACATTACTTCCCATCCTACACAAACACTTTCTGTTGCTTTCTCTTTCCCCTTTCCTTGTCTACACTGCCCAACACCTTCTTTCTGCTCCCCTTCTTCCACTCCCCATCAATTCCCCACAATCTACTGTGTTTGTAGACCATCCCTTGGTCCATTCCCTTTGTTTCATTCTCCTTCAGGCTACCATTCACCTTCCCCTCATATCTCCTTAAGCTTTCCTTCCCTTCCTGTTACTTCTTTTCCGTTCCCCATCCCTTTAGGTCCATTCCCTTCATTCTCTTAACCTGTCCCCTCACTACACTTCTTTCCATTTCTTTTCGTCCCCCTCACCCCCACCTCCACCCTTCTCTCACCTTCCTTTCACTTCCCTTTTCTTTCCTTTCACGCCTTTACCTTCCCCACTCTTTTCATTCCTTTAATTCCCCTTCCCTCCAGTCCCTTCCATCTACTTCCCTCTCCCTGTTTTGGATTCCTACCCTTTGCAATTCCCTTACCCTGTTCCTCTCCTCTTTCTCCTCACATCCATTACCCTCCCCTTCTCTTCCATTTTTTTCCTCCCCATCCCCTAACAATACCCCTTCCACTTTGCCCACCCCTCCCTTTGCCATCACTTCATATTCTCTCCCACCCCTCTCTGTTCCTTTGCCTTCCCCTTCTTTTTCTGTCCATACTCTTCTCTTCTATATCCTATTTCCTCCACTCCACTGTGATTTTCCCCCTTCCCAGTGTCTCCCATTCCACATTTCCTTTGCCGTCCTGTACTCTATTAACTTACTCGGTTCCCTGTCATAACCTTCCACATTCTCATATCTTTTGTTCTTTTCCCTTCCTCTGTTTTCTCTACCTCCCCTTCCTTACACCTTCCCACCTGTTTCTTCCCTGCCCTTCTCTATCCTTTTACTCCCTAGCTTATACACATTCATTACACAATACTTTTCCCTACATTTCCCCATAACCTCCTATATCCTTCATCATATTTTCTCTTCCCTCTGCCATCTCCTCACTAGCTATTTTTCCCTTCCTCTCTTATTCTTGATGGGCCTGATTCACAGAACTAACTTACGTCAAAACGTAACGTAAACGTAAGTTAGTACTTTTTAGGTATTCACAGAATACACTTACTCATTTTGGTATTCACAGAATGAACTCACTCATTTCAGTATTCACAGAAGTTAGTAGTCCTAACTTTAGGACTCCTAAATGCCTTCTGTGAATACCGAAAGTCTTAAAGTTAGGATTTTTCTCAGTTTAGGAGACTACTCCTAAACTGAGAAAAATCCTAACTTTAAGACTTTCGGTATTCACAGAAGGCATTTAGGAGTCCTAAAGTTAGGACTACTAACTTCTGTGAATACCGAAATGAGTAAGTTCATTCTGTGAATACCAAAATGAGTAAGTGTATTCTGTGAATACCTAAAAAGTACTAACTTTACGTTTACGTTTTTGACGTAAGTTAGTTCTGTGAATCAGGCCCGATGTTTCTTAGCCTCTAGCATACCTCTCCTATACCTGCTCTAAACACCCACCATGATGCCCCTCCCTTACCTTCCCTTAGTTCCCTCTGCTTTGCTTTTACTACATCCCCTTCCTTACAACCTCCACTTAATTTCTGGTCCCGCCATATGCTTTACCACTGTCACCGGTCTATTCCTTTCCTGCTCCTTCCCATCACCAGTCCTTTTATTCTCTTCCTTTTCCCTTCCTTTCCACTTGCCTCTTTTTATTTCCCTTTGTTCCTCAATCCAAACACACTTCCTAAAATATGCCTCATTCTACTCTTCCCCTCACCCTATTTACCTGTATCCATTACTTTCCCTCCCCACTATGCTTCCCTATCATTTTCCATCTTTTTTCCTATTTCCCCATCCACCCTTACCTTCCTCCTCCGCGTGCCGTTAATACCTGTACCTCTTTTGTCACTTTTCCTTCCCTAATATTCCTTCCCATCTACTAGCATTCCCAATCCTACCCTTAACTTGCTTCTCTTCCCTTGTCCACACTTCCTTCCCTATCCTTCCTTTCCCTTTGCCTTCCCCACATTTCCCTACCACTCCCCCTTCACTTCTCTTGTTCCCTTCCCTTAATTATCCTTTACATCCCCTTTCATAATTCCTTTCTTCCTTCTCCCCTCTCTCACTGTTTTTTCTTCCTTTCCTTACCATAACCCTCTTCCATTAGCTTGCTTTCCCACTTCTCTACCTCTCCGAATATATTCCATCCCTTGCCTTCCCTTCCAATTTCTTTCCGTTGTCTCTCTTCCTTCTTCTCTACCTGCTTCTTCATCTTCATTTTCTTCTGCTCTTCTTCACTTCTTCTCTCCTCTTCTTCTCTCCTCCCCCTCCTCTTCTCCTCTTCTCCTCTTCTCCTCTCCTTATCCTCCTCTTCTGCTCTCCTCCTCCATCTTCTTTCCACCTCCTCCTCCTCCCCTTTCCCTCCCCCTCCGCTTCTCTTGTCTCTTCCATTTACCTTTTCAACACTACAACTTTCCCTTCCTTGCTCTTTTTCTTCCTTCTTCTACCCAGCATTCATGTATTCTATCACCTTCTTTTCCCTTATTTAAACACTTTCCCATTCCCTCCCTTTCCTTTCTCCATTATTCCCTTCCTTAATTTTTCTTCCCTTCCTCCTGCTCTTTCCTTCCACCGGACCCTAATCTTATTTTGTTCTCAATTCCAACCAACCATTTTACGCCTTCCCATACATTCCCCATCTTTATCTTCTATTCTTGTCTACTTTTATTCCCTTCTTTCCATCCCATTTCAGTTTTTGTTTACTTTTCCTCCATGCTCTCTCCTAATCTTCATGCGCCACATCATTTCCCTTACTCTTCTCTTTTATTCTTCCTGCTTTCTTTCTTAACTAACCCTTATCCTTATGCCTTTCCTATCTATCCATACCACTGCCCACTCACTTCCCTTATTCCCTTCCCTTTTTTCCCCTTTACATGCGCACCCTTCTCTTTTCCTTCCTTTCCCTACCTTTCCATTATTTTGCTATTTTTTATTCTCTAGCTCTTATTTTTCATCCCTTTCCTTCCATTTCCTGCCACACCTAACCTTCTCTTTCAGTTCCATTCTGTCTTTCCTTCCCTTCTGCCCCTTTTCTTCACTCTGCTACCCTTCCGGCCCCCTACACCTGTTCTCTTTCGTTTCATACCCTTTGTACACCCTCCCCTTCCTCTACCTCTTGCTCCTCTTTCCTTCCCTTTCCACCCTTCCTTCCATGTCGCACCCGCATCCATTCCATTTCCTTCAATGCTCCCCAATTCTGCCTCTTTTTCTACCACTTCTGCTCTTTCCCCATTCATTTCTCCCTCCTTTTTACTCATTTAATGTCATTTTCCTTTGCATTCTTTGCTCCCCATGTTAGAAATGGGAGTCTCTAGTTAGCAATGGTTTGCACCTTTGTCCAAATAGGGACCCTTCTTCCTAGTCAGGGTAAGAGGGATACACTTCTAAAACAACCCCTGCTCACCCCCTTGGTAGCTTGGCACGAGCAGACAGGCTCACCTCAGAGGCAGTGTGTAAAGCATTTGTGCACACATACAGTAATACAGTGACACACTACAAATGGACACCACACCAGTTTTGAAAAATAAGTAATCTTTATCTAAACCAAACAAGACCAAAACGACAAAAATCCAACATACAGTATCATGGTATGACTTTTGAAAGGTAAAAACAGTTCTGTCCATAGCAAACTATAGATGCGACACTTTCAACACAAAGTACCTTACTTTCAACGCAAAGTACCTTGGATGCGTCAAAATCATAAACGAAAACAGCTGCAGGGAAGGTGATGCGTCAGTTCTTTACGCACAGGAAAGTGATGCGTCAGTTCCTTGCTCCAGGGTAGGTGATGCGTTGTTTCCTTACTGCCACCCAGGGGAGGTGATGCGTCAGTTCCTTACGGAAGAGGAGGTGATGTGTCGGTTTCTTACTGTGCGGGGAGGTGATGCGTCGGTTTCTTACTGCGGCCCCGGCGTTGTTGTAGACTTGGCGCCCCGGTGCGATGCGTGGGGATTTGCAGATGCGTCGGTGGCGGAAACAGCACTGCGTTGATCTCTCCAGCCACAGTCCCACGATGCGTCGGTTCTTGCAGTCACACAGCAGGGCCTGCGTCAGAATCAGTGCAGTGATCTTGGACTTTGGATTTCGGTGCACGAGATTCGGCGTGTGGCGATTTCTCCAGCCACAGGCGCTCACCAAGTGTACAGCTGGATTGGGGTGGATGACCTGACCATCATGCTATGTGAGCAGGAGTGCACTGGACAGGAGACAGTGGCATAACATTAGCCCCCGCAGCCCCTGTGGTGTGGGGGAGGGCCCAAGCTCCAGGGAGCCCCCTCCAGCACTGTGCACAGGTGGGAGCCCCTGGCCTAAGAGCTCCTGACTGGGTCAGGATGAGGGGGAGGAGACCCCTCCATGTACTTTGCAGGGGGGCCCCCTCAAGTTTCATTACACCACTGACAGGAGAGGAAGGGGCAGTTGAGTGCAGAGTGCCAATAGATCAGTGTACCAGATCCTCTGCGCCCGTTCTAGGATAATCACAATCAGCTGAGCTCGATCCCCTTACACCTTCCTCAAAATTGTTGATAGAAGTGGGATCAGCAGAAAAACCTAGAGCGGGCCCTGATATCAGTTGAATGTGAAGGCATCCCCCAGGGAAACATTCAGAGGGATGTGAATGGCACAAGTCTAAGTTGTCTGCCGTAGCGGTGGTCCACAAATGGAAAATCGATTCTGTAGAAGATCCTGGGTGGGTCTCAGATCTGCATCCTTCTTGAGAACCTGTGGGAAAGGCACATTGCATTCCGAGAAGGGTTGATCTACTGCATTCTATGGAGGAGACCCTGTCTGAGATAAATTGATCAGCCCAGCTGCTCACAGGAGAGACAAGAATCAACTCCATTCTACACTGCATGGGACCAGGCTGAAGGATATGCACCTTCTTTTGTGATTAGCCTTCTTTGTCCCTGAAACCAAGAGAGTGCAAGACTTTGAGGAGTGCCTTGGTCTCATCTCCTGGCCTGGAATTCATCAAAAATGGAGCTAGGAGCAGACTTGCTGATCTTGGTGTCAAGACACATGCACGCACGCGCGCTCACACACACACACACACACACCCCCCCCCCCTGTTATTCAGTTGTAGAAATATTAGGTGTGTTAGCCCCAGGTGACTGCCTTTGCTCCATCATCAGTTTCCTCTGAGCTGTGGGCCACTGTCAATGCAAGAAAAACGTTCATCACGACATTGGGAGCATTTTGTTTTAGCATTTAAAGATAAAGCTCCTTTAAATTTCGTTAACTTTTACTATCCCCAAGAAATTACAATAGGTAGTAATAGGTTTGTTGACTGCACATCTTGTGTTAAGTGCAAACAATGTTGAAATCTAGTTGGTGCTGTATTGGTAAAATAGCACCCTACTACCATGGATGCTTAAAACACGTCGGTACACAAGTACCTTTGTGTGAACATTAGAAACCGAAGTCCCAAAGCACTCAGAAAGCAGTCCAAAAAAACAGTTTTAAACCTTCTCACCAATTTGTAATTTGGTTACTGTCGATTCTAAACTGAGGACAGAAGCCATATGGTTGTAGACCGTAAACGTGTATTGAAACCAGGAAAAACAGCTGACACGTGCTTCATCACGAGGGGGAAACAGCGTTTACAATGCTGTTTTTACAACGAAGTACCATTATAACGCGGTCGTTACAACGACCGCATTGTTGGTGCGCAATACCTTTACATCGCAAGTCATTAGAACAACTTGCTGTAGGGGGCGCTAAGGTATTGGATATAAAATCCAACACCTTCCCTACTTTTGCGCAAACTGGAATAGGAAAAGTAAATAATACTATTCCTAAGTCCAGCATGCCCCCTACAGCAAGTCGTTGTAATGACTTGCGATGTAAGGGTATTGCGTACTAATAACGCGGTCATTGTAACGACCGCGTTGTAAAAGTACGCGTTGTGATAGCATGCAATGTAACATGCTATATTCATCCCGAGGTGACTTCTTCAAGGCTATCAACATGTTTATACAAATACTGTCATTTACAATATGTTCTAAAGACATACACTACTTATCAACAAAAAATAAATATTATTGCACTTTGTTACCAAAAAACTAGGAAGGAAGAAATCCATTGTTTGTACCTTTACATAGTAATAAGACTCGTTCAATGCACGTGTTATCTAGAATTAAAAGAATCCAAGCACGCATACAAATGTGTGATAAGCACAGAAGAGATAGATCAAGCATTTCACCAGTGTTTGGGGCTTTGAATACATGCTTGCCTCCAAGAAGTGAAAATTTGTGATAAAAAAATTGACACATGAAATATCACCGAGGCCGTTGTGAAGAGAATAGAAAGAAAACAGAAACATTAACCCTTTACCTATGAGGAGAAAAAAGAGCAGATCGCAAGATTCATCTTTTACTCACCTAAATTAACAGTTGATTGGTCAGAGGTTGCGATAATGGTTTGAGAAATAACTTGTAAAGTTAAAACTAAAAATTGAAAAATAGCATAATGAGCCACATAGAATCTGTGGTGTGCATTGGACAGAAAATTTGGTCCATACAATTTGAAGTTTGGCTTACAGTCATTAAGGTGAAAATTGTTCCACGTTCTTAAAGTTCTGATAGGATTGGGTCTATCCAAAATAGTCATGCTTCAATTTAAGTCAATGACCTCCCGTCCAGTAACAGGCCATAAGAACTCTACCATAAAGAAATATAGTATTACTTCATCTACTCTACAATGTGAGTGAAAAAAGCCACTTACCGGGGCAACAGATATACAAGTATGTTCAACTGCCCACCTGAAAAGATTAGATTTGCCGTCTATAAAGTTGAACACTTCCGTCCAGTCCAAGTAGAGAAACCCTGATAAGTTTCCTGCATATGATCAAAAATATGATGAAAATTAAACATTTTGATGTCAGACATTTAGTTTATTTATTGCCAAGTATGCTGAGACAAGGAGTCTGTTTTGGACTGGAATGAGAGGACAAAAGATCCTGGTATTAAAGTAAAACTAATGCCTATATTAACACCAAGACTGACATAATTAAATCCAAATTTTTATACAAGCCCCTAATTTAGTAAAAATATATTTTCCCGTATTAGCATGGTGTTGATTCAGACGTCCCCAGGAGAGCATAACCTTTGTGTAAAACTATAAAACATTAAATGTGTGCAGCTATCATCCTGTCGTGATATAAAACAGAACAACAGTCCTTAGAATGGTGTCACTACTTGGCAATAACATCCGTATATTAATCAGTGATCAAAGTTTTAAACTAAGCCTAGGGTAGGAAATGGGTGCCATCAGAAAGCGTATAGCCCATATTCCTAAAGATTATGGGAGGCACATCTGTTTATTACCTCAAAAGATATATCCCATCGTCCCTTACCTGGTATACATGTGCTCTGCGTACTAAGTGTTAGCGTACCGGAAGTGCAGGGCAGACTTCAAGGGAATTCTTCGTATTTACGTACTGGAGACCTGTGAATTGTCTGTACAACACCCGCCATATCTGCCTGTCTTGCAATAGTTAAAGCATAACGTGAACCATACACTGTCCTGTCCATAATAAAATACAGGCATCTTAAACGGCTATAAATTAAAATACTGGTTGGTACTTATAGCTAGGCCAGAGAGAGCAAAGAGTTTTTAGAAATAGGACAGACGTAACAAGAAAGTATCCAGGATATCCAATAGTGTGGGTAAGAAAGTAACATCAATGGTGGTGTATAAAACATTTTGATTCCTGTGTATTTTTCTTGCAAACTCTTCAAGATAATATCAATTATATGTAAACGACTTAATGTTCAAAGTCACTATACATCATATTCCACATATAAGGTTAAATAGATTAAATGGGTTCTTTAGCAATTTACGGTCATCATTCCCCATTATGAGACATTTGATATACCAGTTTTCCCATATTCATATAGTTCATTTAATCTCGCAAGAACACATGTAGCTCCCTGTCAGTGTTCAAACCTTGTTCCACTGCCCTTAATCTGGTTATCCATTTGGTGTCTGCTTTTCTTAAGGTTAAGGTTCTGTTCCCCCCTCTTGGATCACACATAATGTGGGCTAGGGCATGAAATCTGATATTTATAATTTCTGATCCTGAATATACAGTATTATAGTGTGATGCCAAAGGGTAATTTGTATTGTTATTCTTGAGCGCCCTTATATGTTCTTGTATACCCTGCTTAAGAGGTCTGATGGTACTTCCCACATATATCTTTTGACATGAACAGATTATAAAGTAGATCACAAATTTGGTGTTACAATTGATACACTGGTGTATGTAATGTTTATAGTTGGTATTGTATTGAAAGCAGGTGAGTTTATCAATGGCATATTTACACACATTACATTTTGTGCATCTGAAGAAACCTTTAGGTTTGCCGGGTTGCTAAGAACCCATGTTCTCATGAGAATTCTGTATTGTATAACTGGGGCATAAGATATTTCTAAGTGTAATACCCCTGCTATATGTTACTCAGGTCTCCTAGATATGTGTTTTTTCATGGTGGGGTCCAGTTCAAGTATATGCCAGTGTTTATTAAGAATTTTATAAACATTTTGGCTTTGTGTCCAGTACTTTGTGACCAAAGCTAGATGTTGGTCAGTCTTTTTCTTTTTAGGATTGTGTTTCAAAAGAGAGTCACATTTTGTGTTAACAATCCTAGTACGTGCCTTGGCTAAAGTATTTTTAGAGTAGCCCCTATATTTAAAACAAAGTTCCAGTTGATCTAGTTCTTTCATGAAGGTGTGATCATCACTAAAGTTTCTCTGCAGACGTGTCATTTCCCTAGAGGACTAGCTTTGATCTGAGCAGCTGGATGTGCAATGTCAGCATGTAAAACTGAGTTACATGCAGTAGATTTTCTGAACAGTTTTGCAATCCTAGTTCCCTCTATGTATAGAATGACTTCCAAAAATTCAATTCGTCTGGGAATTACATTGTATGTAATGTCAAATTATAAGAGTTATTGTTAAGATGTTCAAAAAGTAAACTCAAACGTTTAGAGTTGCCTGTCCAAATTCCAAAGACGTCATCAATATACCTGCCCCAATACAGTATATGTTCTAAAATTTCCGAGGGGCAGTTGGACCACTAGTGTACCTTTTCAAAGTTACCCATGTATAAATTGGCGTACGAGGGAGAAACTTTCGACCCAATAGCTATGCCCAGTGTTTGCCTGTACCAGTTTTTGTTGTGTAAAAATACATTATTTTCCAGAACCAGTCTAGTCAGATCAAGAATCATTTCCGTATGTTCATAGAATGTTGCATCTCTAGCTGAAAGGGTAGAAACAAGGGCTTGTAAGCCTTTTTCCAGGGGAATGCACATATATAGAGAATTCACATCTAACATTACAAAATTGAAGGTGTTCAAACATTCTATATCCTCCAATTTACTTAAGAGATCTTTAGTGTCTTGTATATATGTTGGAAGTTTGTGTACGTATGGTTGTAAAAAGACATCTATGCATTCCGAGATTCTCTCTGTCGGGGAGCCTATATCCGATATTATGGGTCTGGCTGGTGGGAACTCTGCAGTCTTATAGATTACATGGAAAACATATATACAAGGTGCTCTCCCAGGTTTCTCTACTTGGACTGGTCGGGAGTGTTCAACTCTATAGACGGCAAATCTAATCTTTTCAGGTGGGCAGTTGAGCATACTTGTACATCTGTTGCTCCGTTATGCAGCTTTTTTTAATCACATTGTAGAGTAGATGAAGTAATACTATATTTCTTTATGGTAAAGTTCTTATGGCCTAATACTGGACAAGAGGTCATCGACTTAAATTGAAGCATGACTATTTTGAACACACCCAATCCTATCAGAACTTTAAGAACGTGGAACAATTTTCACCTTAACGACTCTAAGCTAAACTTCAATTTGTATGGACAAGATTTTCTGTCCAATGCACACCACAGATTCTATCTGGCTCAATGTGCTATTTTTCTATTTTTTAGTTTTAACTTTATGAATTATTTCTTAAACCATTTTTGCAACCTCGGATTAATCAACTGTGAATTTAAGCAAGTAAAAATGACTCTTGCAATCTGCTCTTTTTTCTCCTCATAGGTAAAGGGTTAAAGTTTCTGTTTTCTTCCTATTCTCTTCACAAAGGCCTCAATGATATTTCATGTGTCTTAATCTTTTTTTCACAAATTTTCACGTCTTGGGGGTACTCAAATATTCGAAGCCCCAAACACTGGTGGAATGCTTGATCTATCTTTTCTGTGTTTATCACACATTTATATTTGTGCTTGGATTATTTTAATTCTAGATAACAAGTGAATTGAATGAGTCTTATTAATATGTAAAGGTACAAACAATGGATTTCTTCCTTCCTAGTTTTTTGGTAATAAAATGCAATAATATTTATTTTTTGTTGATAAGTAGTGTATGTCTTTAGAACATATTGTAAATGACTGTATTTGTACATACATGTTCACAGCCTTGAAGAAGTCACCTCGTGATGAAACACGTGTCAGCTGTTTTTCCTGGTTTCAATACACGTTTACGGTCTACAATCATCTGGCTTTTGTCGTCAATTAGAATCAACAGTAACCAAATTACAAATTGTTGTGAAGGTTTAAAACAGTTTTTTTTGGACTCCTTTCTGAGTGCTTTGGTACTACGGTTTCTCTTTTATTAGCCCCCGCATGGGAAAATTGAACTAAAAATCATTTGAAAGCCGAAGGCTCCTGGTGGGGGGAACAGCCGGAACAACGCAGGCAGAGCCACATGTGCCAGGACACCACAAGCGTAACCACGCTTGCCTGAACAACACATCTGCCTTAACCACGCATATTTAAGGCAGATAGCGCTCTAGTGTTCAGGATGGGCAGGTAAGCATTGGAACAAGAAGCTCTGGACACGGACAGGTAAGTGGGGCTGGAGCTAAGTTTGGGGGGGTATTATTAGGGGTGGGGGTAATTTTTAGGGGTGGGGTAATTTTTAGGGGTGGGTTGGGGGGAGTTTTTAAGGCTCAGATCAGGGGGGATCGGGGTCGTTTTTTAAATTGGGGGTAGGGTTTTAGGCCTCAGGGCAGCGGAAGGGGTTGAGGTACTTTTAGGGATAGTGCGGGGTGTCAGGATAGTATATGGTAACGGGCATGGTTTTAGGCCTCAGGGCATGGGGAGGGGAAGGGGTAGTTTTAAGGGAAGGGCAAGTTTTAGGCCTCAGGGTGGGGGGGTGCGGTAGGGGTTCAACTTTTAGGGCTTAGGGCGGGGTGATCGGAGTAATGGCAACCTTAGCCATGCATACCCCCTTACCATTCATGCCTTTACAACGAAAATGCGTGATAACGGCATGCGTGGTAAAGGAATGCGTGGTTAAGGTGCATTCGCGGTTCGGGCTGCGTGGTAGAGGCGCGCGTGGTTTAGCCATGCATGCCTCTATCATTCAACCCTCCTGGTGTATGGGCACTGGGGCCATCTTTGGCCCTCCAGTAAAGAACACTTTTGTAAGTGTGCCATCTGAGACACCCATCAGCAAACCTTGCCCCCTTCAACTTCTTTGTGTGTACTATGATCAGCAATTCAAGTAGGGGTGGGCTCTTCTGGACAGATTTGCGTGAAGGCCCCGCTTAATTTGTAATTTGCGAGGGGCCAAGGGATATTACACGAGGCCACTGCAGTTGGCATCACAAACAGCTCCTTCCATTATTGCTGAATACCAGTGCCAGCATTACCACTTAATAATGAAACATGTGTAACATATCAAGGTCAGCTCGGACTGTTCCGATGAGCTGAAAGTGCAAGTTTTATCATTTTTTAAGGTAAATTAAATAGTTAAATTTTACACTGATAAAATCTGCTAAAAAATAGACACTGCCTCACCGTGTTATGGACTTTCATAAATACGTGCCAGTGTTTAGAAATAAGTATTGGGGCGAAGCACCTGCTAAGACTGGCACAAATTAAACACCTTATGGAAGACTTTGTTTAGGCTTGAGAAACTCCTGGAAAGTCATATAGGAGCCTGCCATTCTTTGTCAGAGCTTTCAAGAGGTGCACCTTCCGCTCGGTTCGACATATTGATCCAGTACCCTTTCATCTGCCTGCAACTGTGATGAGCTGCTTCTGAAGAGGAGTGTTCATGCACATACTATTTGACTCTGGATTCACAGATCCAGATTGGGTGGGATTCGCTATTTCCATACTCAATGGAAACACACTGACATTAGTGAAACATTATCAGACAGAGTGTTTATTTCTTCAGTGCTCTAAAGATAGTTGTACTCAGAACTTTAGCTAGGACGAAGTTAGAGAGTTGTGGTTATCAATGTTATGTGTAGTATTTAACTGTCCGTGCATTAAAGTACTTTTCTAAAAGTGTACCACTTGACTATTTGATATTGAGGCGTTCTACCGAGTTCTGAGTATCTAACTTCCTTCACCTTCCTGAGCGAGCTGTAGGATGCTTTGCCTGAGAGTCAAGTGCTAAAGGGGTACACTTAGTACTTAATTTGAGCCAGTGTTTGCAGGCGGGGTCTACCAACACTCATTTTTGGGGACCAACACTTATTTTTCCTCAACAGACTTTGAGAGAAAAACACAAAAGGGGGAAACAAGTATGAAGAGGAAGACATAAAAAAAACAGTGACAAAGGGAGAAGTCATGGAAGAAAAAGAACCTGAAACTGAGTGTCTGGTGGTGGATTAAAGAGACATGAAGTGGAATCATGATTACTTTTCAAAGTAAGCCCTGGGTGCACTTGGTATTCAGTTTAGGTCCAATAGAAAGGAGGACCCAGGACAACATACCAGATTGCATCAAATGGAGCTCATTAACCCCTGATTTTCCCGCGACTCATCAACCTGGTCCAATAGAAGTTTGCTGCAGAGGAAGTACAATTTGGCATCTTTAGGCGTGTTTCCCCAGTCTTTTTGCATTGTGACCTCCTGGTTTTGACTCTGTTTTTGCTGGTTTGGAGTCTCTACGCACTTTCTCACTGCTATTCAGTGTTAAAGTGCAAGTGCTCCTGTTGTGAATTGTTATTATGGATTGGTGTTTCCATGATTGGCATATTTGATTTACTAGTAAGTCCCTAGTACTGTGCACTGTGTGTGCCCAGGGCCTTTAAGTCAAAGGCTGCTAGTGGGCCTGCAACACTCATTGTGCCACCCACATAAGCAGCCTGTAAATGTAACTCAGATCTGCCATTGCTGTATCTGTGTGCAGTCTAGTACTGCCATGTCAACTTGGCAAGTGCACCCACTTGCCAGACCCTACTCTTCCCTTTTCTTACATGTTAGTCACCCCTAAGGTAGGCCCAAGGTACCCCTGTGGGCAGGGTGCAGTGTATGTGAAAGGTAGGAAATGCCCTGGTGTGTGTGGCATGTCCTGATAGTGAAATACTGCCAATTTCGTTTTTCACTATTGCAAGGCTACCTGTTCCCATAGGATAGAATAGGGAGTTTGCATATAAAATCTTATAAACATGCTTCTGTCTTGGGCAGGGAAAGGACTGGACTGAACTTTCTGCAAGTTCTTTATTGAGTTTCTCCAAGGGCTTGAGGTAGAGCTCGCCCCCTGTTCAAGAAGTCTCAGGAACAGCAAAGACATCAAGTTCTTCTGCCATCAGCACTGGGGACTGTGTGTTTTGTGCTGCAACAAAAGAAAAAGCAACCCGACACTGTCTACGATGCCGCTGCTGACTCCGTGTCCTGAAGGCACCGCAGAGGGCACCGCCGCACCGCAACGCTGTACCAAAGGGGATGATGGATGGAGCGTTTGAGCAAATCAAACACTCAACCCCAGTCAACTGATCTGGGTTTAATCCATCATCATTCTTTAGCTCACTCCACTACCCCAGTTCAGACATGGCCATATGCAAATCAGTCTGAACCTGTGCCTCATGGGAACAGTCCAGCCCGAACTGCCAAGCCATGTCTTCCCTGGACCGGAAACAAGCATCCTGGGACCGGTTTCGGGTTCATAACCCTCATCAGCCAGGCTATCTTGAATCCAGTGGCAAAGTGAGCAAGGGACCCACGTCTGGGCATACCCTGCCAACTTAGGGCGAACAAAGCGATACCAAAGGGGATGATGGACGGAGCGTTTGAGCAAATCAAACACTCACCCCCAGTCAACTGATCTGGGTTTAATCCATCATCATTCTTTAGCTCACTCCACCACCCCAGTTCAGACATGGCCATATGCAAATCAGTCTGACCCTGTGCCTCATGGGAACAGTCCAGCCCGAACTGCCAAGCCATGTCTTCCCTGGACCGGAAACAAGTATCCTGGGACCGGTTTCGGGTTCATAACCCTCATCAGCCAGGCTATCTTGAATCCAGTGGCAAAGTGAGCAAGGGACCCACGTCTGGGCATACCCTGCCAACTTAGGGCGAACAAAGCGATACCAAAGGGGATGATGGACGGAGCGTTTGAGCAAATCAAACACTCACCCCCAGTCAACTGATCTGGGTTTAATCCATCATCATTCTTTAGCTCACTCCACCACCCCAGTTCAGACATGGCCATATGCAAATCAGTCTGACCCTGTGCCTCATGGGAACAGTCCAGCCCAAACTGCCAAGCCATGTCTTCCCTGGACCGGAAACAAGCATCCTGGGACCGGTTTCGGGTTCATAACCCTCATCAGCCAGGCTATCTTGAATCCAGTGGCAAAGTGAGCAAGGGACCCACGTCTGGGCATACCCTGCCAACTTAGGGCGAACAAAGCGATACCAAAGGGGATGATGGACGGAGCGTTTGAGCAAATCAAACACTCACCCCCAGTCAACTGATCTGGTTTTAATCCATCATCATTCTTTAGCTCACTCCACCACCCCAGTTCAGACATGGCCATATGCAAATCAGTCTGACCCTGTGCCTCATGGGAACAGTCCAGCCCAAACTGCCAAGCCATGTCTTCCCTGGACTGGAAACAAGCATCCTGGGACCGGTTTCGGGTTCATAACCCTCATCAGCCAGGCTATCTTGAATCCAGTGGCAAAGTGAGCAAGGGACCCACGTCTGGGCATACCCTGCCAACTTAGGGCGAACAAAGCGATACACAAAGGGGATGATGGACGGAGCGTTTGAGCAAATCAAACACTCACCCCAGTCAACTGATCTGGGTTTAATCCATCATCATTCTTTAGCTCACTCCACCACCCCAGTTCAGACATGGCCATATGCAAATCAGTCTGACCCTGTGCCTCATGGGAACAGTCCAGCCCGAACTGCCAAGCCATGTCTTCCCTGGACCGGAAACAAGCATCCTGGGCCCGGTTTCGGGTTCATAACCCTCATCAGCCAGGCTATCTTGAATCCAGTGGCAAAGTGAGCAAGGGACCCACGTCTGGGCATACCCTGCCAACTTAGGGCGAACAAAGCGATACCAAAGGGGATGATGGACGGAGCGTTTGAGCAAATCAAACACTTACCCCCAGTCAACTGATCTGGGTTTAATCCATCATCATTCTTTAGCTCACTCCACCACCCCAGTTCAGACATGGCCATATGCAAATCAGTCTGACCCTGTGCCTCATGGGAACAGTCCAGCCCGAACTGCCAAGCCATGTCTTCCCTGGACCGGAAACAAGTATCCTGGGACCGGTTTCGGGTTCATAACCCTCATCAGCCAGGCTATCTTGAATCCAGTGGCAAAGTGAGCAAGGGACCCACGTCTGGGCATACCCTGCCAACTTAGGGTGAACAAAGCGATACCAAAGGGGATGATGGACGGAGCGTTTGAGCAAATCAAACACTCACCCCCAGTCAACTGATCTGGGTTTAATCCATCATCATTCTTTAGCTCACTCCACCACCCCAGTTCAGACATGGCCATATGCAAATCAGTCTGACCCTGTGCCTCATGGGAACAGTCCAGCACGAACTGCCAAGCCATGTCTTCCCTGGACCGGAAACAAGCATCCTGGGACCGGTTTCGGGTTCATAACCCTCATCAGCCAGGCTATCTTGAATCCAGTGGCAAAGTGAGCAAGGGACCCACGTCTGGGCATACCCTGCCAACTTAGGGCGAACAAAGCGATACCAAAGGGGATGATGGACGGAGCGTTTGAGCAAATCAAACACTCACCCCCAGTCAACTGATCTGGGTTTAATCCATCATCATTCTTTAGCTCACTCCACCACCCCAGTTCAGACATGGCCATATGCAAATCAGTCTGACCCTGTGCCTCATGGGAACAGTCCAGCCCGAACTGCCAAGCCATGTCTTCCCTGGACCGGAAACAAGTATCCTGGGACCGGTTTCGGGTTCATAACCCTCATCAGCCAGGCTTTCTTGAATCCAGTGGCAAAGTGAGCAAGGGACCCACGTCTGGGCATACCCTGCCAACTTAGGGCGAACAAAGCGATACCAAAGGGGATGATGGACGGAGCGTTTGAGCAAATCAAACACTCACCCCCAGTCAACTGATCTGGGTTTAATCCATCATCATTCTTTAGCTCACTCCACCACCCCAGTTCAGACATGGCCATATGCAAATCAGTCTGACCCTGTGCCTCATGGGAACAGTCCAGCTGGTCTCACCGATGACACCACCCGACGCCGCCACCGAACCCCTGCTCGCACGGCGACCTGTGGGCACCGTACTTTGTACCGCCTCGTTTCACGCCGCCGCCTTGGTATCCCTGATGACGCTGCTCCACGCTGACATCGACGCCGCTGCTTGCACCGTGGTTCGAGGGCACCGCTAGTAAGTTACACAACGCACCATCCTCATCCCGCACCGCAGCCTTGGCCTACCAACGCCAGCGCCATCGACTCCAGTTCATCAGCCGATGACAGCGCTTCAGCAACAATGACGCTGCTGCTTGCACCGTGACCTGCCAGCACCACAACGAGCACCGCATCACTTCGCACCGCAGCCCTGGTCTCACCGATGCCGCTGGATGACCGTCACAGAGCCACTGCCTACACCGCGACCTGAGGGCACCGCATGCCGCACCACTGCACTTCGCACCGCAGCACCCAATGCCTGCCGGTGCTCCCAACTTCAACCGCGAGGAGTTTGATCTGCAACGCGTGTGACTCCAAGGGCCCGTCAACTCCTACACCGACTTCCGGCACCGACACCTGCCGACACTGACTCATCAGAGCTCAACGAGAGGTCTCCGACACCCTATATTTCTAAAGGTACTGTTTTGCGGGTCTTCCCGACACCGTAGCTGGCCTGCGACGCCGCGGTCAGCCAGAACTGTTTGGATTTGTTGTTCACAATGCCGTGGTAGCCCCGGACAGAGCTACCGACTTCAATGAACTGTATTTTTCAAGTATTCTTGCAAAGTATACATTTTTAAGTACTGTATTGTGGATTTTTTATCGTTTTGGTCTTGTTTTAAGTATATAAGTTATTGCATATTTTTCTAAAACTGGTGTGGTGTCCTTTTGTAGTGTTTTCACAATATTACTGTTGGTTATGTGCAAATGCTTTACACACCGCCTCTAAGATAAGCCTGATTGCTCGTGCCAAGCTACCAAGGGGGTGAGCAGGGGTTATTTTAGGAGTGTAACTCCCTTACCCTGACTAGGAAGAAGGGTCCCTACTTGGAAAAAGGTACCTACCTCTGCCAACTAGAGACCCCCATTTCTAACAGAGTTAGACAAATGGGAGATTAGTGGCAGCAATGAAAGAGAGAGTCTCTAGAGGATAGAAGGGGTGCTGTAAAATTCTATGGGTGGATAGAGGAAGGGGGTGGAGTAAGGACGGGTGTTGCATGGGAATCAGGGAGGAATTAGTGGTATCACTAAAGGGAAGGGATCAGAGGGGGGAAGTCTTGGGAAGGGATGGGATAAAGGGAGGGAAACCTTTGAGGATGGAAAACAGGAAAGATGGGAAAGTAGAAGGAGATGAGTGAAAGCAGGTGTGAAGGAGAGTAAGGAGGGAAAGGGAAGAGCCAGCAGCTAAGGATCATGGAAAGCAATAAAGGAGGGATGAGAGCAGTGAATAGCGGCAAAAGGGCTCTGAGAGATGGAGTGGAGGAGAGCAGTGGAGGAAAGGGTACATAAGACAGGAAGGAGAGCCATATATGAATGACACAGGTGGGGAATTGGAAGGAGTATTGCAGGGCTTTGGAACAATGGATGGAGTGGAGGGTGGAGAAACTAAACATAAGTGGAGATTAGATGGCAGGTAGGGTGAGAGAGATAGGGAAGTTAGATATGGAGTTAAGAACATGAAGCGTCAGAGGTTGAGACAAATGAGAAGGTGGATGAAGAGGTTGGATGAGGGTATAGGAAATGGGATTGAAGAAAAGAGGGGGTGCAAGAAGGGAATAATATGGACAGAGGCAAGTGCTTCGAGGGAAGGGGGCAAAGGCGTAATGAAAGAGTGTGGAAGGAATTTGAAAGACAGAGGCCTGGCAATGGGAGCAAATGGTGATTAAAGCAACAGGGTTGTGTGGGAGAGTGAGGTGTGTATATGGGAGGGGGAGTTGGGAGATAAGATGGAAAGGAGGAAGTGAGTAAACAAGGAGGAGGTGGGTACATGCAGGTCTTGATTGGAGCCGCGTAGATGAGGGACAGAGGCTAATAGTGGCTAGATAGTAACAAAGGACTGGACAGGGTAAGAAGATGTGAAGAAGCAATGTGAAAGTAAAAGTGCAGTAGAGAAAGGGATGAAGCTAGTTATTCCCTTCAGTGGAGGGTTGCAAGTGGAGAGGAGTGTAAGAGATGAGAGGAAGACAGAGAGGTATGGTACGGTCAGGGCCACTGGAATTATGCGGCGTGAAAGGGACAATTTATGCAGCAGGGTTGACTAAATTATGTGGCTAGAAAAGGCAAATTATGAAGCGTAATGCGGCACATTTTCTGATAGCTATGGGGAGGGGAGGAAAGAAAGGAAAGCAATGGGAAAGGAAAGGGATGGGAAAGAGAAAGGGAGGAAGAAGGGAATGTAAGGGATGGGGGGCCAGGACTACAAGGGAAGGGGTAAAGAAATGGAAGGTGGTAGGAACAAAAGGAGAGAGATGAAAAAAACAGGTAACTAGAATAGTGAAGGGTAGGGTAGGGAATGAAAATGAAAGGAAAGGATTAGGAAAATGATGTAGGGAAAGGAGAGGAAAGTAAAATTAATAGAGATGCATAGGTGTATGGTAGGGAAGATGAAAGGCAATTGGGAAGGCTAGCAAAGGTAAAAGGAAGAATGGCAAATAGGTTGGAGAAGGTTAGGAGAAGAGGAAGAGAAGAAAGGGGGACCTAAGGGCAAAGAGGGGAGGGGAAGAGAAAAAGAATAAGATAACAAGGACAAAGTTAGGAAATCTGGAAGAAAGGGAAAGTGGAAAAAAAGCTAGAGTTGGGAATAGGTAAGGGTATAGGGAGGGAAAGGAAAAGGTGGGAATGGAATTGGGTGGATCAGAATGCAGGTATTGACCGTGGATGTTATAGAGAAGGAAATGAAGGGAAAATGGAATTAGAGGAAAAATAAGGGAGAAAGAATTTGAGGGAGGTGAAGAAAAGGGAAGCAAGGAGAGTGAGAGGATAGGTAAAGGATAAAATGGAGGGAGAATATGGACAGGAAATGTAAATACTGAAATGGGTTGGTGTGCAAAGGAAGCAGTGGGATAGGATAAGAAGTGAGGGGAATGGAAGGGACTAGAGTATAATATGGAAGGGACAAGGTGAAGTGGGAGGTTCAGGAAGTGGAGGTAATGAAATAAAATAGAAGACAGAAAGGAAGGGAGGCTGGATGAAAAGTGAAGAGGTAAGGCAGGGAGGGAATGTGAAGGGTGCATTAGAGAGGCTGTTTAAGAGACTGGGAGTAGAAGGGCTTTAAGTGGAGGAAGGACTGTCAGGTGTAGATGAGGTTAAGGTTAATGAAGATTTTCATTTCAGTTTGGTTTTCAGCTCAGTTTTCAGTTCAGTTGCATTTATGTTCAGTTTTTATCATACATATCTTTGTGCCCTTGCGCGCACCCAGTGGACCCCTCCTTTTGGGGCATGGACAGCACTGGTCGCTCCAGCCACCAGCAGTGAACCTCCCCTGCTGGTGTCCTTGAATGCAATGCTGTAGCACCCTGGTTACCAGCGTTTATACCTAGGATGTGTCACAATGGAGGCCTTCCATGTCATCATTCTCCACCGGTCTGGACGATGCTATCTATTTCCTGGTTGATAGGGGGAACAGGATAAGGCATAGAGAAAGTACAGGTTCATAACGAGATCCAACTATTGCGTCCTTAAAACTAATCCATGTACGAACTGGAAAAGAAGCTTTGTCAAGCCTGACATACTAACTCAACACTCTCTTTTTCTCTCCACTGCGTTGGTGGCCTCCCCAGCTCAGGTCCCATTGTATCCAGAGACCAGGTCCTGGTGACATAACACTGTAGGGAATATGATGTCAGTGGTGTTCCCTTCATAAGGTTCTGCTTCTAGTGCTACAGCGAAGGGATGGAGGCTTTTATGTAACTGCTAGTGTTGACATTTTACTTAGTTCATGTCCATGTTCAAAAGAATTTCTAAATTTAATGTAAAGTTCATCCGATGTACCGCCACCGAGCTGCTCCAAAAAAGATTTCCCATTGGCCACATCATCACCTGTGTGTGTCAGATCAGCTTCTCCCATCTAGCATTAATGTATATAATCTCCCATACTCCTTTCTAGAAGTGTTTATGGCTGCTTAGAAAAGATAGCTATCTAGGAAAGGAAAATGTCAAAGTGTCTAGACTGTTAATGTTTGATAAATTGTAAGATGGGTTGGGTCTTTGAGTGTCCTCTCCGGCGGCCTTGTCAGTCACTGCCTCTGGGCCTTGTCCCATCTGCTTCTGGATATGTGAGTATTCTGTGACTAGACGTGCTGCTCCTGGTGACGTCTGCACTATGTCGAGGACATTGCCAACACACATCCGTTTTTTTCTTCAGTGGTGCTCTCCTTTTTTCCCTAGTGAGTTTCCGGCTCCCCCCTCTCTCTGTTGCTGCTAAATCTAGGGGATTAATTTACCTATTGTCTGCTTTGAGCACACGCCCACAAAACCCAGAAAACATAATTTTAGGATGAGTCCTTTAAAGTTTTGAAATGAAAATTGTCTGCAGAACAGTTAGTTCCGCATTCTCCCTTTATGGTCTGGGAACTTCGCTATAAATAATTTGGGTAGGGGTGGGTGAAGAATTCTGCTCCACCGGCGAAGTTTGCAGAGTTTTACCCACTCCGCATTCCGAAAACAAGAAGAAGAGTTTTTTCTCCAGTCACGAGAAAAAAGTGCGCGGTAGAGCTCCTCCTGGCGAGATTTATAAAAGCAGGCGGCGCGGCAGGTAACGACTGCTCGCGTTGAGAAATCTGCTGCTAGCGTTGAGGAAGCTGGCGCTCAAATAGATTGTCTACTCGAGCAGCAGAAAGCAGCTGCGCCCTCTGGCGCGATGCGTAGTGCTGTTTGCGCTGATTTTACAGCACGGGACAAACTCCTGGTGCTAAAAATCAGTGCGAGCTGTGCGACTTAACAGACTTTACCACTGGCAGAACTACATGGAGCGCTGCAGAGTTTTTCCGGCACTTCGCAGAGTTCTGCAGAGTAAAACTCCACTCACAATTAATAAGTGATTTGAATATCACACAAAGGGCCCTAAATGAAAACATCACAGAGGAAGATCGTCTGGTTGCAATTGTCGTGTCACCGGGAGTAACAGAAGGAGACGAACGGTGAAGAGCCCCTGCCAGGAAAGGACTGCATGGTCCTCACAAGACCCCCAAGGCATCAAGTGACTCTGTCTCAAGAACAGATAGGAACAGAGACTTTTTCTAATACGCAATTTTTAAACCAATGAATTTTAAAATGTAACCCACATTTTAGAAATGGTCTGTCACCGCGGTTTGACACTTCTTAATTTTTTATATACGATTAGATATTTGTATTATAATATTGTGAGACGTATTTTAGCATAATTACGATAATGTACTGCAACTTTGCAATGATTTTAAGTAATTATGCAAATAAAATAGTATTCATTCATTCAGAATAAGTTTAGCTGCAAAAACACATGCTCAATTTTGATACGAATCCCTCACCATCGCCTTTTACCTCGCATTCAATGAAACCCGTAGCACTGTTTGATTTTGCCAACATGGCATTTCAGTTAATTGTGAAAGGGGTCTCATGGGAGGAGCACAAGCCTAACAACAGGCCAAGGGGCGAGCCGCAACCATTCTTGGTAATTAAGGACTCCAAATGTTTTTCAAATAGAATGGGAACAAACATTACAATGATGTTTTTATTAGACAAGGAAACACATCGTTTGGACTTACCATAATTTAGTACACATCGTCCTGAGGAAGGACAAACCAGGGCAAAATGCATTTGACACTTTGTAGCCGACGATTCAAATTAGCGCACATCTTCGAAAGAAGACTTACCTAAAAATCGGGATTCGAAATTGAAAATGCATGCAAGATCATTTAATTACCATTGTTGAGATACGTCTAAAGTTAATAAAAGTGAAGTGCGAAACTTTGTTTATTGAATTGATGTCCAATGCAATAGTAAGTTCCCAGCTGAACCTGGTCACGTGTCCAGGCCTAACCCTAATTCAGCTAGATAGGAAAAGGTCTGTGTATGTATGAGGGTAAGTCCATCTGTGTGTGTGTGTATATGAAGGTAGATGCACATGTGTGTATGTATTTGAGAGTGAGTCCATATCTGTGTATGAGGAAAAACGGACATGTGAGGATGAAAGGCCCAAGCATTAACGCCTCCATGTGTGTGAGGAAGGCCCACATACAGTACTGGTGTAACTTATCCACAACTACTACCAATTAAGTTACCATGTGAGCAATAAAAGAGAAAATATGCATCTGCTGAGAGTGGTAGGGGGATGAAGTGGTTACTGAATACACAAGAATCTGCTTGCAAGGAGAAGTTTGCTAGCAATCTGGCAAGTTCCGCAATGAAAAAAGTAGTGTGGATAAAAGGCACCGTGGATAATGAGTTTTGGCCATAATACAGAAAGGCCTATGGATCAAAACTCGAGGGAGCCTCATCCATCTTGAAGGTCTGGGGCCATCTGAGAAGAGTAGAGAGAGCTGCACTCCAGGACCAGGGTACCACACGCTGGTTAGTGGGTCAGAGGCAGGGTGTGTCTCATGTTTACTGGAGTTCAGCGAAGTGGGCCACTGGAGGGGCACATGGGTAAAACATCCACCCTATATAGAGCCTATTCCTTTGTGTAGGCTCCACTTAGGGTGAAGGAACATACACACCTTTATAGCAGATCCAACTCTACGTGATCCCTCGTGTTTATTGAGACGGAGATTCATAAAGTTAGTAGATACACAGTTATTGGAAATATACACCTGCTACAAAAGATTAATATTTAGGCTTGTCCGGGAACGGTCCACGAATATCAGCTTGTATTCTCACGAAATGTGCTTGTGGAGTTTCCTAAGAACAATACGCACCCCTGGCGTACCTGGGGACTTCCATGGGGATTACATCTCTCATCTACTCTTTACTCTCTCATTTTGAAAGGTTGATACTTGCAAAGGTCATAGAATGCAATATGTTTAAGTTACCAAGGGTTGCTGTAATTAAACCTGGATCACGTACGAAGGAAAAGTCGATAGTAAGTCGAGAACATTATTTCACGAGAAATCCCCTCACTTCCACCCTCCGAGCAGCAGATTGCTTCCCGTCACCAAGCAGGTCCCAGTGGTCCGCCCATTCCTTTGAAACCGTAGTTACTCTAATGAAACATTGAAAGCACTCACACCTGCGGACGTGTTTCTATGCTCAGCTCGTGCAGGTGGTGGCAGGTGGTGGCAATCAGCAGGTGGCCATCAGCACTTTCCTTTGGGGAACGCGCCTTATTCGTCATCGCCAGACTTTTAGTCAGAGAGGGAACGGCTGACAAGGGAGAATGGCGAGAAAACAGTAAAAAGCGAGAAGCAGGGTGAAAAAGAAACCACAAGACTGAAGTACAGAAACAGGAAGCGGAGGGAGGTGGCACAAAGAGGCATGAGGTGGAATCAAGAACATTCAGCAACTGCAATATTCAGCAGCACTGGGATTGCGCTCCTGAAAAAGTCTTTGGACCCCTGCACTCATTGTTTTACAAATTAAGCGCTGCCAGTTGGAATGTCTGATGAACTAATAATCCCCAGAAAGCATGCCAGGTAATGACCTACTTAGACAGGCATGGTGCCGAAATATTGATTTTTTTTACAGGAGAAGCACATAATGCCAGGTCCTGGACACAGATTTGCATCAACATGGGCTCAGTATAGGTTTTTTTCCTCGTACTTGTCTTACAGGGAATAATCACCCTAATAAAGAAAATGGTAAGCTTCACGGTACAAGGAAAGCAGGCAGATACCTAGGGTAGATGGGTCTTGTAGGTGGGCAAGCTTCGTGGCAAGCCACTAGTGTTGCTTAATGTCTATGGTCCTGTGTGAACAGTCTGGAGTTTTTCGATGAACTCCTGAACAAATGCCGTAATATATTCCTATAGTGTGGGGTGGACAGTATAGTTTGGTTTTGCCTTCAGCGGAAGATAGCTCACCACAGACTTCTAGGACTATGTCCCTGGCATATGTAGCACTGCATAAGATAAGGCAGTTACACAGGCTAGTGGATGCATAGAGAACGCTGTCTCCAACAGACACACATTTCACCACTTCTTACTGGACAGTTCATGACACTAGCTCCCTATCACCTTCTGGCTGACTGCCCAGTCCATGATGATGTTAATTGATGGAGTGGAAATATTGCCAAGGACACCTTCAGAACATTCCCCGGTGTTACTATCGCAAAATAATCCCAGAACAACACGGCAAGCTAAAAATTGGAGGGTGCGGCGTAGTGAGTTGAGAGACTCGGTGTCTCGGGCTGAGGTCAGGTCGGGAATCTTGATGTACTTCCAGCTGAATGACCGATCAGTCGCAAAGGTGGGGACCCTTTGGGAAGCGTTCAAAGCTTATATATATATGTGGCCTATGTATTCCTAATGGAGCAGGTATTCTGAGGTCAATATGCGCTTGACTGGGCGCTCTGGACTGTGAAATGAAGCAACTAGAAGTTGATTATGAACACTCAAGGGATGCAAATCTCTTAAGTTAAAATGCAGGAGACGTTAGAAGAATTCAAGGACACTGCTGAAAGGAAGGTGTTATACATGAGTAAACATAGCCGGTCGAGCGAGATCACCCAGGCAAAACACTAGCCTGGATAACAAAATCAAATAAATAACTCCCATCAGAACATCAGTAACTGGTATAGTGGGTAACAATATGTCTATGAAGATTTCCTTAAAGGACCTACTGGTTTTATTTACAGGATCCTATGATTAATTGCAAACCTTATGCCTCCCCTACGAGAAGCAAAACATTAGCAGATCATTTAAATAATTTGCATGGGTGTCAGGTGAGATTCGAGAACTATTGAACTCACCATTGATGAAAGAAGATGTGAGGTAGGCAATATCAGCTTTAGAAAATAGAGAAGCGCCCAGAGGCAATGCCCTCCTGGACACATTCTATAAAGCATTTATTGATATTTTAAGCCCCAGGTTGTTAGCAGTTTATCATGAATCAATTTCCAAGGGAGAGCTACCTCCTTCAATGTTAGAAGCAGGGATTACAGTGCCGCCAATGCCGGGACAGGAACATAGTAAATGTGCCTCCTATAGACCATTGTTACTGTTGAATGTAGGCAAAAAGATATTTGTAAACATACTAGCACAGAGACTGCAGCCCGGATGCAGAGATAGGTTCTCCCAGAGCACTACGGCTTCATACCTGAGGGCTCTACTTCTTTCAATCTCCGAACGTTGCAGGAGATGGATCCCACACTCCCAACGGTGGTGGTGTTACTAGACACTGAGAAAGCGTTTGGTGCACTAGAATGGCCATATATGAAGGAGGTAAACATTGCTTGTGGTTAATCAATTTACTTTACACAAAACCAGTTGCACGTGTATGTGTGGATGGGGTGAGTTCAGCTCTGTACTCTGTGGGCAGAGAAACCCGACAGGGGTGTCTTCTATCGCACCTAATCTTTTTACTTAATGTCGGGCTCTTAGAATGCTGGATTCATGAGAACCATGCAGGAAGGGGGATTCATGTCCAATATGGATCTCTCGTATTGTCAGTATATGCCGATAATATTATATTGTCTATATCAAGAATCCAGTGGATAACGTTGCACCAATCATTAAACACATAATAAGATTCGGGGGTATTCTATGTTACAAAGCAACAGGGATAAATCTGAAGTGTGCTCTCTCACTGATAATATGGTTCACTGGGCGTGCAAGTATGCACTACAGTGCAAGCCGGAAGGAGTGAAATATTTGGGAATGTTTATCACTAGAGAAATGGCAGGTTTAGTGGAACGAAACTTTGGGGAGACACTGGAGGATTTGAAAGTACAACTGGAGTGATAGCTACAACTTCCTCTATCACTCTTGGGGCAAGGTATCGCTAACCAAAATAGTTATACTACCCAGACTACCATACTTATTTGTAAACATCCCTATACGAATCTCAAAAGAATTTTTCAGTAGCTACAACTTGTATCAATGACTGATGGGGGTGGAAACATTTACACAATAATTGGGAAGTTCTCGCACAACCTATGGATTAGGAGTTCCAAAACCCTACTTGGATTATTTAAGTGCACAGGCACAGCATGTTAATTATTGGTACAATGATAAGATAGCTCCTATACATATCAAGGTAGAGAGAACTTTAGCCAGACGACATTATCTCTCCACAGCAATGGGGAAGAAACCAGATTAGTGGCGAGATGAACTAGATGTAACAGAATCCACAAGAAGGGTATGGTGGGAGATTCTGAAACATGTTGGGGTGGAAATATCCTACTTCCCTCTGATAAGTGTAAAATGTAAAAAAATGCAACCCACTACTGTCACCGTTGTTGGAAGAAATATACTGTTTAAGATGGAAATAAGGGTGATGGGTTTTTTTTCCCCGGAAGACATCTCTATCAGCCAACCGGAATTTAAGGAAAGAGGAGGTGGAATGGCATTGGCCACTTTGCCGTACCATCGACTATGGCACCAGGCACGATCAGTTACTACTGGACTTCCCACATCCACCAGCAGAGTTAGGAGTGCTGACCAAACTGACACAGAGAGGTTGAGGGAGGCAGAACAATTTTATTTATGCACGAAGAAATACATAACTCTGGGATGCTGCCGACCTATACGGCGTGGCAGGAATGGGAAAGAGCGCTAGGTAGACCCATACCTGATAACATTTGGAAATAAATCTGTGCACATGTAAAAGATATGCCATTTGATTGTAGACATAAGCTCATACATTTCAAGATGTTACACCGCCAGTATTTTACGCCAGAACGTATTGCTAGGTTTACATCAAATGCTATAGTGAAATGTAAAAAGTGTAAAGTGATTAATATTGCTTTTTTACAAATCGTCTGGAATTGCCCTAAATCATTTCAACTTGGAAAGAAGTGTTTGCAACACGAACTGAAATAGTAGAGGTGATCATTGCACTGACTGGCTCTTCTAGGACTTACAGAGGAAATTCCGGGTGAGGTGCGTAGCAGTGCTTAATTTGAACCAGTGGTTTCCGGTGCTCGGCACCGGCACTTAATTGTCAACACTGGCTCTTGTAACAGTAGTCCAAAAGGTGGCGCTGTCTGGTTACTGAAGAGATGATTACAGCAACAGTTAATTATTGATTCAATATACATTAAAAATTACTATTACCTGCCGCCCAAGCCAAACTTATAGCTTTGGGGGCCTGGAATAGTCTGAATTGTCACACTTGTAGGAGTGTGGTGGTTAGTAGTTGTGCTGTTACTATCACTGGGAGCATGGCAGGGGCAATGTGTTGTGAAAGCTGCAGTGGTCTCCTGACGAGAGCCCTGGCACTTATGTTTTTTACAAATTAAGCACTGGTGCATAGATTGGTGTTGACGGCCCTGATGGTGGCCTAAAGGTGTTTGGTGATAGGCTGGATGGCGCCCAGAGCTCCCAATAAGGAGGCATGACTGTGAGATATGACTTACTATAATGAAAGAATGGAAGATTATTGTCAGCTGGCACACACATTGGCACATCCAGGCGACTTTTGGGCCCCCCATGAAGCAAACATACACAGTAAAGACACAGAATCAAATTCTGACAATGAAAGAAGTTGAAACACAATGGAGATAATAGAAAAACTGATGATCAATCAATCAATCAATCAATCAGGGAATTGTAAGCACGGTACTCACCCGTGAGGGTCTCAAGGCGCTGGGGGGAGGGGTACGCAGCTCCGGTCAGCTGAATAGCCAGGTCTTGAGAGTCTTCCTGAAGGTGTTCAAGGAGGGGGGCGCCTGATGTCTGCTGGTAACTCGTTCCAAGTCTTGGCTGCAATGTGAGAGAACGATCTTCCGCCTGCTCTGGCTCTGTGGATGCGTGGGGTTTCGGCCAGTGCGAGGTTGGCAGATCGGAGGTTTCTTTTGGGTACGTGGAAGTTTATTCTGTCGTTGAGGTATTTGGGTCCGTTGTTGTGTAGGCATTTGTAGGAGTGAGTGAGGATTTTGAAGGTGACTCTTTTCTCCACGGGGAGCCAGTGGAGTCTCTGCAGGTGTTGGCTGATGTGTTCGTGCCGGGGGATGCCGAGGACGAGTCTGGCCGCGGTGTTCTGTATTGTCTGGAGTTTGCAGAGATGGGACTTGTTGATGCCGGCGTAGAGCGCGTTTCCATAGTCCAGTCTGCTGGTGATGAGTGAGTGGGTGACTGTCTTCCTTGACTCCGGGGGGATCCATTTGAAGATGATGACAGGCTATAAACCATATGTAGGTCAAGTTAACACCAGCGGAAAATGACTCCTAAGCCTAATGACTACCTATGAGATAAAGTGTATCTAGTGTGTTTGGCCAATTCTTTGATATGCTGATGTAGGATGATAATTTATAATAATTTTTTTTTTTTAATGAAGCACTGCTTGTTTCAGAGGTAAGCGTTCTGCATACAGAATGACCAACTCATTCCCTCAATAGAGGTGTGCGAGCCACTAAAAGCTCGAGCCAGGCGAGAGCCTGAAGCCTGGCTCTGGCTCAGCTTGAGGTCCTATTGGAACCTCAAGCCCATAATGAGCCGAGCCTCCAAATCGTTTCTACCTGCCTTCCAACCCCTACTGAGGATGTGACCAGAACCGGCTTTAGCGCTGGTGGCACCTGGTGCAACAATCTTATTTGACCCCCTCCCTCCCCATGACCTCCTCCTCGGATTCCCTCATGCAGCAAAAGTGCCCCTCATCTTTCCATAGCCCCTCTAACACATACATTTCATTTGTTTTAAAGCGCTAGTAAAGGCTGGCTTTAGTAATCCACTCAGCTATCCACATAAACTACAGATTGTTCTTTGCAGCTACATTATGACGAGTAAAAACTGCCACTAGACAAAACTCAGAACTCTCTCTGTATCAGGAATATTAATCACAAGATTATCTTGACATTTTTAGTGCTGCCTGAAAGCTGGATGCACAAGGAACTCTGCAGCAGGTGCTTTTAAATCGTTGGTTATTGCTGAACACAGCGCTCCCTCCCCCGAGGTCAGTGCCCCCTCCAGTTCAGTGCCCTGTGCGGCCGCACCAGTTGCACCGCCCTAAAGCCGACCCTGGATGTGACATTAGGGCCAGAGCTGCCGACTTTGGAATTGTGGAACTGGGTTTCACTCTCGGCATCGGCCCAGTATACTGTGATTCTGGGCAAATCACTTAATCTCCCCTGCTTTCAAACATGAATGTGATGTAACGGGATAACGTAAAGTGCACACAAATGCAAAAAGAAGTAAAAACGGAGGGGCAGATTTACAAGCCCCCTGCGCCACCAGTACGTCACTTTTCGTGACGTACTGGTGGCGCAGGGGGCTCCTCGATATTTACAAGGAGAGGAAAAGCCACCATGCGTGACTTTTCCTCTCCTTGTAAATACCGTCCCTTCACACGCAGCACTTTGCGTTGAAGGGGCGTTCCATGGGTGTTGCTGTGGGTGTTCCCACGCAACACCCATGGAACAAGACACATCTCCAGATTTACGAGAAATCGTAAATCTGGAGATGCGTCTGAAAGCTACGCCACCCTAGAGGTGGCGTAGCGAGGCGCACCGTCCTCGTTTTCCTCTTTCAATGCGTGCTGCATTCTACAGCATGCATTGAAAGAGAAAAGCCTGTACTGATTGTTTTTGTGCAGAAAGGTGCCCCTTCCTGCACAAACACAATCTCCCATGGCGCAGGCATCCTTGCACCATGGTGCAAGGGTGCCTGCGCCGGCGCTTGGCAGCTGTTTGTGCGCCAGCGCAGGGGAGAGCACAGGAATGCAACATATTCTTGTAAATATGTCGCATTCCTGTGCTCTGAAAGTTCCGCAGCGTGGCGCAGCCAAAGGGCTTGCAGCGCCACCCTGCGGCACTTTCTTGTAGATCTGCCCCAAAGTATTTACATAAAAAACGAAATACAAATAGATACCCATTAAGCGGCTGATTTGTAAAAAGTTGGACCAGAAATCTGGATAAGTCATGGCATATTGCTTAAATTGTGTGATTTTAGGCAAATATTTCATTTCAACAAAACTCCTTTTACTTCATTATCGCTTAATAAAGAAGTTTCAAATATGTTGGTTCAAAATACCAGCTATACAAATCCTATTGAACTTGATTTCACAGGCAGCAATGTTGCTCTATAACAATCTGAGCCCTGTACAGGGTTTATGAAACAGACTAGCATGTACATTTGAATCTTGATTATATAGCGTCACCAACCTGGCACCTGGTAGTTCTTTTGACACATTCTGAGTATATCTTAAAATTAAACTGCATTTTATTATTGGGAGTTTAAAATTTGTTAAACACATAGACATTCTGACTAGAGGTGTGCGAAAATCAAGTCATTAGCTTTTGCCTAATTATGTGAATCATTTCATGGCTGTCTCACTGCCCAGCTTCTTATTTTGTGGCTTTCCTCCCTATTCTTTCTTTGTCCCACCTCTGGAGCATCTCTTCAACACAATATTGTGATAGGATGACTTGTGTCTTTCCACTATTCAGGGATCTATTTGTTCTTTTTCTTTTACCACTACATGTTTGTTTCCTTGCTCTCTCCCTCGCTCTCTTGTCTGCTTCTTCCCGATTACTCCCGAATCTATAAAAGAGTGAATGCTTCTCACGCTGCTAGCACGTGTCACAGCCAAGGGTTTAATATAAAGTACACCCGAGCCAATACCCAACCACCAGACAACGGGGAAGACACGGGTTAATAGACTAACTTCTCTTACTTGTTTCCAAGGCTACAAATCCCATTTGTTGTGATCTTATAATGAGTGCCATGTCGTTGTTCATGGACAGAGCAGCCTGTCAATATTCAAGTACATTTTTTTATTAATAAATATTATTAAACCCTTGCCTGTCACTCATCTTTCCTCGCAGACTGTGAAAGGTGCATTCTACTGAGACCTGTCCTATGTTTGCACTACTGGATATTCAGTTAGACTCTCCCCTTACTTCTGTTTAGAAAGACATAGGTGGAACAGGTATTAGCTTGCATCATACATGTGCCTGGTCCTGAGAAGCTACAACCAAAGATATATGTTAGCCAACTACAGTCATCATCCTTGAAACAACACCTCTTTTTAGGTCTCGCCTAGCGACGCAGCGCATGCGCTGCTCGCTTGCGAGATCTATTGTCGTCGATTTTGCTTGCGAAGGGGGACAGGAGATGTGCACGCGTACGGACAGGAGATGTGCACGCGTACGGCTCGTGGCCTTTCAGCACAGCGCGCGCATGGCGCGCTTTCACTTTCACTCCCTCCCCCACCCCCCCCCGTCGGCTCCAGATCATCTCGGAAGCTCCCGGGGACCCTGCACGGCATCAGCAGTGTCGGAGTCGGCTTCCGTTCCAGGCCAGAGCACGGAACAGGGAACCCCGAAAACGTATTTATCCCATCCTCCCGCAGCGCTTTGACTCGGTCCAGTGGTTGTATAAGCGCTGAGCATCTGTTTATTGTCCAGCGTGCACTGTTAAATGAACGGCTTAATCTACCGCATTTTAACTATACCTCCTAAAAAGCACACACATGCACTTTGCTGAAATTTGCTAATTATTTTGTGTTTGAGGAGGAACGGAGATGTTGAATGTGTCGATGTTTTAAGCAGTGCTTAAAATTTCCCTCAGCTAAATCGCTCCCAATTTTGGCAGCTAATGCAACTGAAACTCAAGGGGATTAAACACTTTGGCCAGGGTCACGTAGTGCGATCACGTGAGGAAGCCGGGATTAGAATCATAGCCGGCCATTTAACTACTAGAGACCATCGTCTATTTATTTTATTTTTTTGCAGTTTTATGTAGCTTGAACTCGACCCTGAAGGTAGTGGAGCGCTTTACTTGAGTACCTGTTACGTTACACAAGGACGCATTCATTTTTGGTAGGCACAGGGAGAATAAGTGATTTGCCCAGAATCACAGGATGTTGAGCCAACGCCGAGACTCGAACCTGGTTTTCCAGCTCCAAAGTCGGACCTTCTCAGAAAAATGGAGTGGATCAGTCTCGTGTGTTTTCCTGGGTCAGAAAGATATTTCGCTCGAGTGCAAAGAGGGATATTAATATCTTTGTGGCCCGCATTGAAAAAAACTGTAAACAGTAGATGGGTGGTTAAATGTTTTACTCTCACCTCTGTAAGTTTGAGCATTGACCCTGTTCACATTCCATTTACCACTATAGAGTCCTTAAGGAACAAGGAATGCTTGAGCCGGATTTTGGTTCAATCTAAACCAGAGAACACGCGGCCATTCGGGTGGCCGCATCACTTGGATTACCTGTAATTTCAGGAAAAAAAATGTTGGTTGCTCTCAGTGTTAAGCATATTGTGTTTATATAGCTTCCCACTGGCCCAAGGAAATAAAGATTATAGTAGCCACATCCTCATTTTTGTAGCCAACAGCGTAAAGTAATCTGCAGTTTAAAAGCCGTAGACGTGAACTACGAGTCCCAGCAGGCTTGGTTCTAGAGCTTGAAAAATCCGGACTGGCTTGAAGTTCACTTAAGAACGTATAGCAAATCTAAATGGAACCATTTGCATAGTCCGCGGTGGAACTCATTTGCATAGTCCGAGGTTATTTAGAAAATCCAGAGTGGATCAGAGCCTCTGTGGGTTTAGCAGCGAGTACTACATCATGTTTCTGACTTTTGCCAATCTCACTATTTTCTTTGGTGCTCATTTTGGAGACAAATCCATTTTTGAGCCTGTGATGGATAATTTGAGCCACAGTGTGTTATTATCCATTAGCACGGACAAATTCGATTTTTGGGGCGGCTGCCACGTTGAGACGCAGTAGAAGACTACAGTGAATCTACAACCCACTCCCTGTGTCATATGTATAGTTTACAACCAGAGCCGTTTTAAGGCTTGGGCAAATGCCCAGGGCACCACCTTCCAGGAGGTGGAAGAGTCTCCTGTAGAAGTGATAATGGTAGGCGTAAAACAGATTTTTTTTAAATGTAACAGCTGACCATGCCTGTCTGGGGATGACTTTGGCCCTTGGGCAACTAAATTTAAAAAAAATAACATTTCTGTTGCTTCTTACTTAACCTCACCTCTCTCTCCACATGTGTCTGCCTACCCTATCTCTCTCTCAACTGTCTACCTTTCTTGTGTCTACCTCATCTTTTCATACACCCTTCTTTATCCTGTCTTGCTTCTACCTCTCTCACATTCTCAACACTCTCTGTTCCTACCTCTACATTTATACATTTCCCCTCTTAACCTCAGCTCTGTGCCCACCTCACACTTTTCTCCGCACATCACTCCTCTGTTTCTGTCTCACTTCTTAATTCTCACAAACTCATCTACTTGGTTACCTCCTCTCTGACTGTCTATACCTCCCTTCTGACTCTCTCATCCCTCTTTTTATCATTCCCTATCTCAGGTCTGCCGCATTTCTGATTGTACTTCACTCCTCTTTCACTACCTCACCTATGTCTACTCCACCTCAACCACTATCTAACCTCTGAATTTACGTCACCTTTTTTGTTACCTTGCCAGTTCCCTCTATCGTTCTACCCTCTATCTCTCCTTGGCCACTATCTTACTCCTTTTGTGCTACCTTTTTTTAACCTTCTCAGTCTCTTTACCTTCTTTCTCATGTCTCTTCACGGCTTTCTCAGACTTCTCCATTTCTGCCTCTCTTTCTTTTTACATTTATCTGCCTAACCTGTTTAGAACCCTCTCTTTACCTCACAACTAACTCTCTCTACCCCTGCCTCTCTCCATCTCTTTATCAACCTTACATTTATTTCTTTAACTTAACCTCTCTGCCTACTTCACCCTTTGTCTATTTACATCTCCTTGCACAGCTCCCCATACCTCTGTCGCTACCTCATTACTCTCTTTAGTTGATGTTTCTTTCTATACCTCTTCTTGTTTTGCTCTTCTTTACCTCATCACTGTCTCTAACGTGCACCTGTCTTTAGATCAATAACTGCCTTTCTACCTGTCCACCTCTACCTCTCTCTGCAACTACTTCTTAATAACTCACTTTTTTTTCTCCAAACATACTGCTCAGTCTACCTCAGCCCTCAGTGTACCCCTCCCCTTTTCCTTCTATTTTGCTCTCCCTATCTCGAGCATTCTAGCCTCTCTCTCTAAAACCTTATCCATGTCTCTACAGCACTTTCTCTATTTCTGGAAGGTTTCTGAAATCCGAAGCGATTGTTGAGGTATGCTGGGTCTTGAAAGTTATGCTAGTTTGTGAATGGGGACCCAGTGGAGCACCTTCAGGTGTGGTGGGATGCGAGTGCGGCATGGGAGGTTCAGGGTGATTCTGGCCACCGAGTTCTGAATCATCTGAAGCCTTCTGGTGATTTTTTATTTTTTTGGTTGATCCCAGCATAGAAGGTGTTCCCATAGTCCAGCTTGTTTGTGACAAGGGCGCATGTGACGGTTTTCTGGGTGCTAATTGGGAGCCATTTGAAAATCTTCCTCCGCATCTTCATGGTATGGAAGCATGAGGCGGTGATGGCCTTGACTAGGGCAGTCATGTTGAGTTTGCTGTTGATGCTGATCCTCAGGTTCTTGGCGTTTGTCCGTCCTAGCTCAGTTGGCCACTAGGCGGAGTCCCACGGTGATGGTATCTTCCAGCAGATCACAATTCGGCCTTGTGGGCGTTCAGCTTTAGACAGTTTTCCTCCAGTGTGTGATTTCAGTTATGCAGGCATTGAACCTGATCCTGGTACTGGGTGTTTTGTCTGTGAACAATACCATTCTCTTTACTTCTGTCCTTCTCCTGCACCTGCGCACTCCTATTTCAACTTAGTTGGACGTCACTGTCTGTCCAGGGACATGTACATATCAAAAGAGGCGAAGATGGGCAAGGCGGAGGAAGTTAGATCGGTGAAAATCCCTGGAGCAGTACTTTGATATTCACTGGTACAGCAAAAATGAAGTTGTGAAGGGGGACTTATTGGTTAGTAAGAAAACAATTATAACTACAATTCCAAGCAATACATGATTACGCCTTCTTTTAACACTATGCAGTAGCTCATGAAACATCCCCAAGTCACCCTTATTGTGTGTTTGATACAATGGGAAGAACAAACTGGTTAGAAATCGAATTCCAGGAAAAATGTTATTGCAAGACAATAGTAAAAAAAATAAACCCAAGTGCATAAATAATTGCCGTTATCAATGATTGTCACTGTTGTGTTATTCCAGTGTAAGTTCAGTGGCAGGGGTCTAAGCAATGCCAAATTTTTTAGGATCGACACAGGTCATGTAAATGATTACAATTTAGACCCAATATACACCTTTTGTTCTTGTAGAAATCATAAAAATCCATCAGGGCTCTAGTTAACCAACATGAGACACCTTATTTTTTATGCAAATTGTTAGAATTAAATATAAATCCTTTTAACATACCCGCCACTTAGCCCACAGTGATGAGGTTCACCTTTGACCTGTAGTGACTTTTTAATTAGTAGCACGTTGCACGCTGGGACTTGAAAGTCCACGTTCTCATTGTAAGAATGCGCCTACAAACTTAATCCATGCAAACTGCCCCCACTGATTTCAAGTAATATAGTCGAGAGCAAAACCAGTATTCACTGTGATGTCACTTTGAAAATGAGGAAGAAAACTCGTCGTTATTGACAACTATATCATATAAAAGTTTTGTGTATAGCTGAATTTCCTGGCCCCCAAATAAAAGCACCCTCTGCGAGTTTGAGCTATTGGTATTGTAAATGACAATGCTTTTTATTTATGTTTTGGTTTTGAAAACATAAATAAAAGGCATTGTCATTTACAATGCCAATACCTTAAACTTGTGTAAATGCGAGACCTATTCCATTGCAAATGCTTGTTCTCTATGGAGCTGGGAGAGGTCTTGTCCTGAGGAGGAGACAAGTACCCTGCAGGACAGAATCCTCTCTGGTCTTCCGCCAGTGCTCTGGAAGATCTATGACAGAGGGACAGGATGTGGTGTCCAGTTTCTTGGCTGTGGACCAGTGTGCATTCTGTTCTGCAGAGTCCTGGTGTCCTGTTCTGGTCTGATCATATCAACTACCCTGCAGGAGTGCTGATTCGAACAGTGTGCTTCATTGCTTTTGCGGTGGTCAGTACCCTTTTGTAGAAGCAGAAATCAATGCACTTATTTTATCCATATAAACAAATTACATATCTTGTTTGTTTGCTACTTTAAAATGTGACTGATTGTCTCAATCAGAAATACGTGGCTAACAAGCAAGTGAGTGCAAGACTTGCACGCCCCAAGCTGTTTATGTGATCCAGGAACCGGAGTTACCCCTATGGAGAGGTACCCCGAATTATGAGGCAGAGAAAGATGAAATTATGTGGCTGGGCATTATATGCCAAGAAAAGCAACTAACGCAGCATTACATTACACCTTCTGTGGCATTTTTATGTCACTAGTTCGACATTTTATTTTAACACAATCTTTTCCACAACCCATGAAATTACCCAATGGCCGGACAGGTCTTTTATTCCACTGGGCATTTCTCTGTAGGGCGGTTTTGAGAGCCCTGGTGCCATTTGTTGCTTTTCCAATTCCCCGGGAGGAATTGCAGCAGGCATAGGGAGGCTTCAAGAGAGAGACAAAGGGAGGGAAGGAGGGAAGAAGAAGGCAGAGAGAAAGCGATCAGAGAGGGAGAAGAGAGATGAGAGAAGGAGAGAGAGAATGAGTGGATTGAAAGAGAGAGATTGTGTGAGGAGAAGATGGGAGCGGGCTGATTTGAGAATTTTTGCAAAGATGGCTTTTGTTTCCCCAGTCCAGACCTGATTGTCATCCATTTTAATGCCTGTTTAAAGCAGTCGCAGGTGACCAGTTAGCTTTTGAAAGTGACTGGCACAGCTTTGCACCCCAAGTGCAGCAATTTTAGTTACTTTTAATACGTTTAAATGAGGAACAAAATAGATTTTTTTTTGTTAAAACCCACAAATTGTGCAAAACATATTGGACTATGTGGCGAGGACGACACATTGATATTTATGTGGGAAATGCCACGCCCACACAGTCCCGTTTTTTAAGCAGTGGCGGCTCGCCGAGGGAGTGCTGCGGGGCGGGGGAGGGGCAGGGTGGGGGGTAGTAAACTCCGGCATACGGCGCAATGGAGTTAAGCAAATAAATAAAACAATTTACATTGCGCGCGCTGCAACGCCAACTCGGCGATGCAGCGCGCGCAATGTAAATTGTTTTATTTATTTATTTGCCTAACTCCATTGCGCCGAATGCCGGAGTTTACTACCAACCACCCTGCCCCTCCCCCGCCCCGCCCCATGGCCCCGCAGCACCCCCTCGGCGAGCCGCCACTGGTTTTAAGTGGCCCTGAAGGCATAACTTAATGATTCTCAAATCATCCACCTTAGATGGATGAGAAATTGAACCAGGCCTATCAAGATTTGAAGCAGCAGGTGTGACTGCAGCTTGCTCACATATAGTTCTTAGCAGTGGACCCTTAACTGAAAAATCCTACCAGTGTGTTGCACTTTTTCTTAAACAGCAAACGCACAGTGCTTATGGGCTCATTTAGGGCCCTAAGGAAATTTGATTTCTGTGAATAATGTACATTATTCCAATTACCACACTTTTTATACAGAAAACACATTTAAAGAAAAAAGTTAAATCTATTTGTGTAATGTGATATATTGCATCACCGATGTGACAATGCAGCTTCAGAGCACAGCGAAATATATGCTAATTACATCTGTGAATAATGTACATTATCCCAATTACCACACTTTTTTATACAGAAAACGCATTTAAAGAAAAGCGTTAAATCTATTTTGTAATGTGGTATACTACATCACCGATGTGACAAAAAAAACAACCCTCCACACCCTGGGAGGAAACTCCCAGTGTGTCGGGTTCATTAGTTTTGTGTTTTTCAGAAACAAATTCCTGCTTTCAGAGTTTGTTTCTGAAAAACAATTTTTTTTTAAAGGCTTGATGAATAGCTGTGAAAACCAATGACAGCTGTCCACCAAACGTTTTGTACATTGAAAGGAACTGTTGTGGTTGCGGTTCCTTTCTATGTACAGAGATGTCCGGCAGTCAGCTCTAAATTTGACAATTGATAGTCCATCATGATGGCGGAGGTAATGTCTCCCGCCACCCTGATGGACTTAGTACTGCTCGTCAAGAGGTAAATCAGGCTCTTTGTTTATTATTGCTGTTCCTCGAGTTTTTCTCTGGCTCCCTAAATTTGCAGGTAAAGCTAAAAAAAAACAACATTACAGCGATGCGCTTTTAGCATTAATAGCTGAATTTCATGCCCGGTGTTAATAAAGGGTGTACAGATGAAGTTTCCGTACGACATCAGACTGAATTTTGCACCTGAATAATACTTTTGCAAGGCAAAACGGGGAATAACTTGCAAAATAGTTTCCTTGATCATTTTTTGCATACTTTTCCATACACAGTTTCTGTTAGGTCGAACCAGGCCGAAATTGACCAAGCAACAACTGGAAGTGAGTGGTATTTGCAACTATTATGTATTGAGTATAAAGTGAAAAACCTGGTGCCTTACTTTTAGGTCGAGCCTAGCGGCAGCGCGCTTGCGGTGCTCACTCTGCGAGGCAGGCTGTATTAGAGTATGCTGTGGAAGCCCCGCCAACTCTCCTCCCATATTTTTCATTGGCTGGTGTCATTGTCCTTGGTAAACGCTGGCTTCTGATTCATTATGAGGCTTGTTAGTCCCTCCTTGTTACCGCCTTGTCGCCATTTGTTACCGCCCATAAGCACTGGATCTTCTACTTGGCACGTTACACGGACTGCTTTATATTGTGAGTGAGCACTATTTTTGTTATTGACACTGATGGGGACAATGGCGGCTGCTTTATTTTGTGGTATTTGTATGTTGAGCCCGGTGCCCGCTTCAGGGACACCGCGCTCGGTTTATTTTATTTATTTTTTTTATTTAATACCGAGCGCGGCGCCCGCTTCAGGGACACCGCGCTCGTTTTATTTGATAATTTTTTTACATTTAATACCGAGCGCGTCGCCCGCCTCAGGGACACCGTGCTCAGTTTCATTAATTTTTTATTAACTTTAGTAATGAGCGTGTGAGTAGTTTGGTTGTGTTAATGGATTTTCTTTTCCTGGAGCAGGTCTAAGTAAAGTTCTTGTGACTCACTGGGCGAAGCCTCAGTCATACACTGTGTGGCAATTTTAAGACGTCACCGTTGGTGTGTTTAATGGCATCAGGGAATCAATCCTGTGTAGTTTTGCGCTTGGGTGGCGATGGAGGTGTCCTTACAGCTCTCTGGGGAGCTGTGCTGTATGGGAAGATCTCTTCTCTCACTTATATTGGCTGCAGGGGTTGTTGCTGCTTTCATCGGAGGTTTCTCCTCGCTCTCACAAGTTCTTTACTCCTGCATTTACCCACCGGGTTGGGCGGTGCCTCCTGTAACGGGAGGTACGTCCTCTCACTTGTTCCCACTTTAGCTGCCCCAGGTGTGCCCTGTCCCTTCAAAAACTGCCCCCCACATCCAAGTAGGTGTGATTGCTGACTCTGCCCGGAGCGCTCCCCGCTCTTGTTTGCTCTTTAATAGGAGTTCTCATCCTGAGACTTAAGCTCTTGGTTTTGAGACTGACTGAATGAGCGGCCTCCAGTGGCTGCCGAGTTTATTGTTCCCAGAGACTGAGCTACATTCAGCTTACTGGTGAGTTTATTGTACCGGAGACTAAGGTGCCTCCAGTGGCTCGTGAGTTTATTGTAGCAAGAGCCTAAGCTTCCTCCATCTGCTGGCGCTGTTCTGATGGAGGCCATAGATGCTGTGGTAGCCTTGAGTCAGCACAATGTTGTCCCTGGAAGGGAGCAAGAGGGAGCTCCAGACCCTGTAATGTGCTACCGACTATTTAAAGTTTTTCCGTCCAGAGCGCTATATAAAGGTCTCATATGCAAAGATTATACACCGAGGGCGACTTTGCCATCAAAGGCCCACTGTCCGTGAACTCTGTGCTTTCCACCCCAACTTACAAACATATCACTGCACCAGCAGGAGCATAATTAAAAAGAATAAAGCAGCCCAAAGTAGCAATTGCACACCATGGCATTATGGGTATTCAAATGAGCCCAGGAACGGCTTCTTTCTCCACATTGCAGTATCCTACCTGTAAGAAGTGAAGCCCACATTACAAGTGCAGTGGGAAAAAAATGTCCATTTTGCAGCTAATCTCACTTTTATTAAAAAGGCAGTTAAATAAGTCTCTTAACACTTTATTTGAGATTTTCAGAACAGGGGCAAAATACAATTCAGTGTTAAAATTACATTCTGTTCGTTTTTCATAAGTAGACATGCTCCACGGGTATTCACCTTGATCCATCCCCGAGATGAAAGTTGCCATTGAAGGGGCAGATTTACAAGCCTCTTGCGCCACTTTTGCGTCATTTTTAACATGGGAAAAGTGACGTAAGGGTGGCGCAAGGGGCTTGTAAATAAGCCCCGAAGTGCTTAAAAGTAACTTAACAATGGCCAATGCTGTTGTATGGGACGCTCTTTGTTGCCGGCCAGCAGACACCTCTGAAGTTTATTGTCGTCACCATCTGTATATCTGAACAAGCATTTGCAATGCAATAGGTCTTGCATGTCTCGCATTTAAGATATAGGCATTTTAAATGACAATGCCTTTTATTTATATTTAAAAAACCAAAACATAAATAAAAGGCATTGTCATTTACAATGCCAATAGCTCAAACTCGCGTAAATGCGAGACCTATTGCATTGCAAATGCTTGTTAGTCTTTGCACCCACCACGCAATTAGGACATAAACATAGTGGGGCACTTTAATGATCCCTATAGTAGTCAGTTTACGCCGTGGTTACATTGGGGGCACAAATCACTGGTGCCAAATGAGCAGGGCAGGTTTTAGCACTGGTGGCGCTCGGTGCGACAATCTTTTTTAGTGCCCCCCCATGGGCCTCCTCCTCAGATTCCCTCACTACCACCTGGCAAAAGGCCCTTCATCTCTCCATAGCCCCTCTCTCGCATACATTTCATTTGTATGAAAGTGCTGGTAAAGGCTGGCTTTTTGCTAATCCACTCAGCTATCCATTTTGAATAGAGATCTGTTCTTTGCAGCAGGCATATTAACCCTCTGCGCTTCTTTATGGAGAGTCAAAACTGCCCCTAGATAAAATTCTGATCTCTCTCTGTAGCAGGAACATTATTCACAGGTGTTTTCATGACATTTTTATTGCTGATTGAAATCTAGATGTGAAAGGAACTCTGCATCAGCTGCTTTTAAATCGTAAGTTTTTCCTAAACACAGAACCCACACCTGAGGTCAGCGCCCCCCCTTCCCCTCCAGGTCAGCGCCCAGTGCAGCCGCGCCGGTTGTACTGCCCTGCAAATGAGAGGGAAAAGTAGCTGGGGCCCAAATTACACAAGATTCAAGCTGTGCTTCCCCGGAATGGAAAATCACAGGCAATTTGCTCATGTACCCAGTATGTGCGACACAAACCATAACTTCATTCTATTGGCCCCCATCAAAAACCGCTATAAATTGCTAGGGCAAGCTCTGAATTTGCGCACCACTGGTAATCCCGTTTTGGGTGTAAATTGGATTTTGCACCCAGAATGGAATTAATGTCCTTATTGTAATCAAGGTCTTAGGGCCTGATTTAGAGTCTGGCCGACAAGTTACTCTATCAGCAGGGCTTTAAGTGGGCCGGATCTCACCGGTGCTGAGCACCAGCAGTTTTTTAAAGGGGACCTCGAAACGGGTCCCTATCAGGCTCTGTTTTGTGCCCTGGAACAGGCGGTCCGTTTTTTTTCCGGGCTGCAGTGATAGCAGGCACATCGATGGGTGCGTGCTCACACTGCTCACTTCTCACTAGTGGAGAGGTAATGGCATGACCTCATGCCAGGTGAGCGTTGTAGGGGAAGGGAACTCCTTTAAAGAGAGTTATTTTCTCTCTAGATTTCCCTTCTCTTTTTGAAACTCAGGAGCAGCAACATTGTCGTGGTGTCACCAGGGCTTTTAGTGGAAGCTTTTTCAATATTATATACAACCCATAGTTGCTGCATATTTATCTTATGCAACTAACAACTATTGACAAAGCCAATAGTCCTGACTTGTTGTAGGTATGATGTTACTTGTTGTATCATATATCTGGATGCAATGACAGAAACAGCAAAATACAAGTCGGGCGGCACACTATGCTAAGCACAGATTTGTAGCTTACGTGTTTTTAAGCCATGACCTTAATTACATTGGCCACGACCCTTTGAGAGACCCCCCAGTTTTTTCATCCCACTTAAAGCCCTGCATATAGGAAATTTGGTAGCCTGTAAGCGGTATGTACATGGGGCCTCTCGGCTCCTTGGGTGTGAACAACATAATATAAGGGTGACCAACAGCGTCAGTGAAAGACGGTCATTATGTTGTCTGGGGTGAGGGGGGAGGCAGGCACACGAGAGCTATGTCAAAGATATGCTCTTGCCCAGGGCTTTAAATGGGCCTGGTTCTGCCGGTGCTCAGCACCGGCAGTTTTTAAAAGCAGGTGCTGAGAACGGGTCCCTATCGGGCTCTCCATTTTTACTCTCAGGTTTTAAAAAAAAAACTTAACTCTGCAATAGTACAACCCCTCACTGCCTTAGATGTAACTTAGACTTGTTTTTCAGTTTTATATAGTGCAAACTGGAGCAGTTTGCTCTTTACATGAGCTCCAGTTATATTACACAAGGGCATATTCATTTTTTGAATCACAGGACATCAGGCTCAACCTGTTTTCTCAGCTCGACTGCCCTAGCCTTACACCACAACCTCGCCCACAAGAGCCAGGAGCAGTTTCAATATTATATACAACGAAGGGATAGTTGTTGCTTATTTATCTTTTACAACTTACAACCATTGACAAAGCCAATTGTTATGTTTCATATAGGTACCCAAATATAGGCCCGGGTAATATCATACACCGTCACCTACATTATCCCCTTATACTACACAGTAACGAGCCTTTAGGATTGAACCTTTACCTAGTTCTAGTCCTGGGTGCAGAAGGAGGGTTTCTCCTGAACAATAGAGTCCTATAATTCCATCAATAGACTCACACAGTATGAATGAATATTCATAAGGGTTCTTGGAATCCAGGCAGGGGCTACACCACCTACCCCACCATATCTACATACAAGGTTCATCCATACGTCATCCTCAAACCCAACAATGGCAAATACATGAGACAAGGAACAAAGGAGCCCTACATACTTTCTGCATAAATACAGCACATCTTGCTAGTGTTAGGCAGAGGGAATCAAGACTTCCAGGCACACACTGACCAGAGGCGCTGAGGCTCCTGCATGCAGACGCTCCAGCTGACAGTGGTCTGAACATCCCTCGCGGGGTGTCCAACTCGAGACCAAGAAGGGCTCCTACATTCTCACACTTCAGGTAATGGGGTTCGACTAAATCCTAGAGGGATTCTTGGCTTCACACCTACTCATATGCTAGGTACACTTAGGTACATCTAGATAGGCATCGTAGGAGTACGCACTTTCTTTTATCCTGCATTTTATATTCATGTATTTATTCATGCTTATTGCAAAATGGTAGAACTGTACTATCCATTTATATTCACTGTACTGTTAATCATATATCTCTGCTACTGTCTAATGGTTGTTGCAGCTCATATATTCTACACAAGAATAACAACTGTTCAATAAACCCTTATTGAAAGGCCCAGGCTGTTTATTCTGTGTATCTCTGAGAAGAGATAAGTAAGCACGAGTGACTGAGCGAAAAGTAGTATATTGTTTCCACGATCCTGAGGGATTAGGGTTGTCATGTTCTAAGGTTGCCAGAAACTATTCTCTCCCTGATAAGAGGAGACACTAGTGGCACTGTGAGCTAGCTTATGCAAACAGGCTAACATTTCTCGGTGGGGGTGCTCAGAGCCAGTCTGCCACCAAGCCCACAGTTTATGTTATCCGGAACGCGCAGGTCCTGTATGGGTAATATAGGAACTACACGACATGGCGACGCCAACGATGGTTGGGTTCTTATTTAACAGTAGAATCTGAGCCGTTCAGTCGTGCTATTCTCAGAGACCCCTACTCACAAAACACCAGAGACGTCTGGAGTGGGTGGGCACAAACTCCGCCACAGCTGAGTAGGCAAAAATATCCTATTTATTGGCTGCTGGTTAATCAAGCTTGAAGGACATTTTGTTCCCAAAATTGTGCATAACACCTTATCTTAGTTCCCTTGAACAAACTTCTCCTTTACAAAATTACTGAGGGCGAAGATATCCCGGTGGTGACTAGACGCCTCTCAACAGGAGATGAAGAGGTGGATGGAATTCTCATTGCACCTAAATTCAGATGTACTATCACCCTGAAACTACTAGAATATGGTTTAGCACCTAGGGGTGGCTTAGTAGCTTTCGTGACTGAGGCACACGAATCAAACAAAACAGAGATATTTTATTCGTGGGTTACATTCCCAGCAGCAGATACGAGAACACAGACATTTCACTACTATACAGAAGGAGATGCACCAGTGGAATATGGTCCGTGCGAGTACATAGAGGTTCCACTTACATACCAGGAACACTTATACTGGTTTAAAGGTGCCCTACCCCATATAAGAAACAGAGTAAGATTAGGCCCGCTCGGAGAAGACGGGGCAACATGGCCAATATTAGCGGCCTACACACCACATCCTGACATTGAAACAATGCCACAGCCAGACTTACTCTTACAACACAAGGATTTAATTAAAATCTACAGAAACTTGACACAATTCGTCATGAGGACTTTCACAGTCCAACCAGCAACAGTTGCAACAAATGGAACTCATTCTCAGGGTACAGCAAACAAAATGCCCACGAAACGTGAACAAATGCCATTCTAGGTAGCTCAGAAAATAACTCAGCTCGAGGCAGTATTCCAGAATACTACCCAGTTTGAAAAACACAGAATACTAACAATCTGCTTGCCCATGGGGATAACACCACAAGTAGAGGATTGCACCTCTTGGGGTACAGTCTTTGCTGCCATATATACCAGGACACATGGTATTCCTTCATTAGCGGTGATACCGGATGTATTAAGACAAATACAAAATGAGTACGGAGCAGAGCCTGCTCTGAACTTAGGGATGAAGTTACTAAATAACTATGACCAGGTATCATCCATAATACTAGCTAATATTAAAGGGGAAGCAGCTTCAGTGGCAATCCCCCAACGCCTAAGGGAGTTCAGTCCGTTGGATCAACAACATGAACTGCCCAAAATATTTGAAACTGCGTATGCAGAATTAGGCAGAGACAGTTTGGGTGGGAAAGCTTTAAAACCACAACTGATGGGCAGTCCTGAAAAGGACACTTCCAAGCAGACACTTACTTCTTCTAAAAAGATGTGGGATAATAAAAAACAACAGAACTTTAAGGGAAACAGATCTGAATCCGAGGTAGATCTCCTCCACAGGAGCCCTCTGAAAAGTGGTATAATCTCAGGAATAGGGATAATACTAGGAAACCTGACAGGTATCAGGATACTGATACACGTTCCTCGCGTTCCTTTCAGGGCTCGACGAAAAACTCAGAGAGAGGAGGACGGTCAGAACACAAAGAGGAGCGTACAAAGTCCAGAGACAAGCAGCACGCTCAAGACTACACTTCTAAAAAAGAAGAAAAGCCAAAATCAAAACCTCAGTTTAAGAAGGTTGCAGGGCTAAAGATCAGACATGCCCAGAATTCTGAGGACACAACTTCTGAACGGGGAATGGGCTCAGACGATGCTAGACAGTGCAGCAGAAGTAACAATAGCTCGCCAGAACCTGATGGAGTTTCTGGTGACAGCGAACTTGAATGATTACATCACGGTGGAAACACCAGATACAAGGGTGAGCGTCCCACATAAGTTACACGAAATAACACTCCAAATGGAGGGGGACAAGCCCAGGAAAGTTAAAGGTCTCTTTTGGAAAAACCTATCATCTGGTTATGACATCCTGTTAGCAGAACAAGATTGGCCACCAGCATTTGTTATGGAGTGCCCTAGGGGAGAAACGGTAATTTTTCCAGCATTCTCCGACCTCGTTTCCATTCATCTTAAACATGCATATGCACAGGAGTGGGCGGTTGCCCTAGCTCCAGCACTATACAAAAATCATGCCGGTTGGGATGAGGATTCAACCCACCACGTGATCCCGTTAAAAGTTTCGCCAAATGCTCAGAGGCAATACCCAATAAAGCAAGAAGCTAAAAAACAGGTCAGGGAGATCTTAGATCAACTTGAATACCAAGGGGTGATTGAAACATGCACCTCACCAATGAACAATCCTTTGTTTGCTGTCATGAAACCTTACAATACATATCATCTAGTTTTAGAATACAGACATCTAAACACTTGCACAAAGACATTCGCTGTCCAAAATGGACATAGTGCCGCATTAATGAATAACATTGTGCGGAAAAAATACAAAACCGCACTTGATATCTCAAACGGATTTTTCTGCCAAAATATAGCGCCTGAAAGCAGGTATTTGACCGCATTCTCAGCGTTGGGGTCCCAGCGACAATTTTGTTGCCTCCCCCAGGGGTATAAGAACAGCCCGGGGGTATTCTCAGCAAGAGTAACCGAGTTACTCCAAAATTTTGATGAAGAAGCATTGTCTTATGTGGATGATATTTATCTGACGGACGATGACTTCAAAAAGGCACTTGACCAGGGTGAGCACCATAATTATGGGATTCGCCTCTGAGGGCTACAAATTTAATTTAAAAAAATCTAAAATAGCCCACCTCAATGTCTTATTTTTAGGATATGAGCTGTCAAGTGAGAGGAAGAGCCTAGCAGCTAACTTTTTAGAAAAGCGTGCGCTGCTTCAACCACCAAAAACGTTAAAAAATCTACAATCAATACTGAGATTCCTAAATTTCGGCAGAACATACATTTTAGATTACGCAGAAAGAGTAAAACCTTTCTACGACTTAATAAAACCTGACTTTTTGGTCAGACATTGGACACAGGAACACACAAACATCCTACGTTCACTACAAGAAGACATGATAGCTTCCAAACACTTACAGACACGCGTAAACGTACGGAACTTAGTGATCCGAATAATAGCGGGTCAATGCAGGTACACTTACTTAACCTTCAATGAAGGCGAAACCGTACCAATCGCTTACAAATCACACCTGTACACAAGCGCAGAAATGCGTTTCACTTCAACAGAAAAAATCCTGACAGCAGTTCAGACCGCTGTAGCAAGAGAAAGAGCACTGGCTCAGGGAAAGTGCATAATTGTCGTAACACCGGTACCAGCTTTAGAGGCTGTTACAAAGGCTAGCATTCCAAACGCAAAAGCCTTACATCCGAGATGGATACAATGGGCTAATTCTCTTACTGCAATGGACGTTGAATACAGATTTGACCCAAGTCTAAAAACACAAGCATTTCTGCAATACGAACAAGAATATCCTCTACCAAATGAAATATTGCCTCTTGATCAGTATGAAGATATTATTTACACTGATGGATCTGCTCAACCGGCCATAGGGAGTAAGCAACAATACAGCATGGCATGTGCTATCGTTAAAGGTCGCATGCGGGATAGAAAGTTCCATCCGAGTTGCACAAAAACGCAATCTCTAGGAGACTGCACGGCTCAGTTGGCAGAGTTAAAAGCACTGATACTGGCACTTGTAAATACGGATCACGAATTCCCCACACTAATTGTGTGTGATTCCTTTTACTGTGTACAGTCATACAATGAATATTTATATAATTGGGAACAGAATGGGTTTAAAGACGCAAAAGGTGGAACAATTAAGCATAAAATGCTATGGGAACAGGTAGTTGAGTTGAAGAACGAACTACCAAGGGCTCCCGTGATGCACACACTGAGTCATCAATGTGATGGCGTTCACGTTGAAGGGAATTCATTGGCTGATGAAGCCGCAAAGGGGGCTGTACGCACGGCTTCTGTAGCTGCAATCACTCGTTCTAAAACGAGAATAGACAGTGATATTATGGTGGCTGTCATTGCTTCGCGCAAAGGCAGCTCAGCAGTACCAAAGAAATTTCCACTCAAGTACTCCTACAAGTTAGATGCTAACAGCATTCCATATACTCAGACTCCTTGAGTGGGGGATAGAGTAATACCAAATATGGATCGTAGGCAAGGTTTAATTACTGCTGCACATGAGGGTTTGGGCTCTGCACATACAGGCGTTACAGCGACTATTTCATTGCTGAAACAGCGCTATTGGTGGCCAAGTCTAACAAAACAAACTAAAGACTATGTCTTGAAATGTGACATCTGCCAACAGATGAAAGGCTCCACCATAACTCGCCCTGTGCAGACACCACTACTAATATCTGATAAACCTCTTGCATGTGTCTATCTGGACCACTGCAGCCCCTTACAATCTGATGGGGCTTACAAGTATATCATGGTTGCAGTGGATTCCTTCTCAAGATTCCTATGGGTATGGCCTCAGCGCTCGGCTGACTCTCGAACTGTTATCAAAGATTTGCGAGTCTTTATAGGGACATACGCAGTTGGCACGTTACATTCTGACCGTGGCCCGGCGTTTAGCTCTCGGGCTTACAAAGAGGCCATGGAAGATATGGGCGTAGCATTGTGGTACTCCTCTCCGTACCATCCTGAGCGAAATTCGGTTGTGGAGAGGAAGAACCGGGACTTAAAGCAATCTTTAACAGCTAGGGTATTAGGCAAGGGCGGTAGTTGGTTCAATCACCTATATGAGGTACAACGGGCACTCAATAACCAGCCAAGAAGTTCTCTAGGGGGTGTCACTCCATATGAGGTCCTATTTGGGATGAGAATGTTGGTACCTGATCTTGATTGTGAAGGCACAGTGGCGGATAAGAAACCATTTGATATCCATGATCGTTTGGCTGTTTTACAGGATCTAAATGAATCCAGGACACAACAAAGCAACGTCCACTTAAAACAGACCGCCACTGGGGAAGTGAAGGCAGTTACGGAAGACCTGTCTGGATCCCAAAAGTCGGGGATCTGGTTAGAGAGAAAATAGCGGACAAAGAAGAATTTGGTCCATCATACAGAAAGCATGTACCTGTCCTAGCAGTTCAAAGAACAAGAACTGTACTTTTGCCGCCTCTTGCCGGGAAAAAGGAGAAACGATTTGTCTCAATCGACTTAATCAAACCACACTATGTGGCCGATACTGAACAGTAGGCCTCGTGGACTCCACAGTAGCAGACGCCCTCCTCTTGCTACAATCCAAGAAGTTCAAACAGAAAGACTCATCACGTTTGAAGAGCCTCCTGTACGGAATGAAGGACTATGCAACACTGCTATGGAACTCGTTCCCCTTGAACCAGAAGTTCAACTTCAAAATTCAATTCAAAGTAACACACAAGTTGCAATTAGACCAAATACAGACGTCTACGTCAACATGCCTCGATGAGAGCAAAATGCGATTTCAACAAATCCCGATGCAATTCCTACAATTGATCGAACTGCTTCTGGCTACTTCATGAACTTTGATACGTTTTCTTTGGATCCAAGCGAACTGGAAATGACGCCAGCCCAAAAATCATGCAAGCAGCAAGTTAAAGACTTTCTAAACTTTCTCAAAAAGACTTACCTGGCATCACCTTGTTTAGAACTCTGGGTAATTACTGGGATACTGTTCTTTCTTTTCTGGCTAGGCTTAGTTATAACTTTTAGCATGCTTATTAATGGACGATACCTTCAACAAAGCTCTACAGCCCAAAAGTTAATTTGATTTTAAAACCACATCAATCTTCACATCGTGAACAAAGAGACTTGTCATCAGTGAACATCACAGCAGTTCCTATACCGGACGGTATAGTTTGGGACAAAGTTGTTTTTGATATATTCGGTCCGACTGAACTTTTAAAACTTTCACATGTATTTAAAATTTCATTAGGTGATATCATTACCTCCAGTACATTTTCTGATGATTGGGACTCTGAAACTGTTAATAACATGTTGTCTGATTTAGAAAAAACTGCCGCATTTCCGAACACTGAAATGTTAGAAGGTAATTCAGACTATGACACTTTGTACTGTTACCAACATTATGGTCATCATTTCCTGCACAAATCTATTTCACCTAGAAATGTGTTTGAGTACCACCAGTGGGAACATTGCCCTACACCACCTAAAAGTAGTTCGCAAACATTTGCACAGAACTTTTCATATTTTTCAGGGTTTAACACCACTGACCCGACCTCATACTATTATAAGGTTACACCGACATCGGCACTGAAAATTATGTTGACAAACACCAAATAGATTTACTCTGCTTCCTTTATTGCCTAATTGTCTGAACAGGGTTTTGACCTATGGATGGACACAATAGACTTAAAATCAGTCTGGGGTTCTAAGGACTGGCAAGTCAAGGGAACAGAAGCACTATTTAGAGCATGCCTCATTCCACAGCAGATGATGTTTCTAAATGACACTGTGCAACAGACATCCTGTCTTGGGCTTGCCAAGAACAAGGACCTGAACACACCTCGATTTCCAACACCATCACAGATGGAGGGGTGGCAAAATTTGACTTCAAAAGAAGGGGCAACAATAGATGACATTTTACAGTACAATAGAACAGACCCCGATTGGGAAAAATGGGTGGTTTGGTCCTTAGACACAAACGCATGTCAGAAAACGTTCTGGGGTCTAACCGAAGGGTTCCGTATCCATAGGTCAGACCCACGCTATGTACAAAGAGAACACCCGGAAGTAGTGACATCCTACAGTGTTGGGAAGTTGTGCCTTGATTGGCTAGAAACCTCACCACTCACAGAAGTGAAACAACACTTAGCCTTACTCTCTCAAGATATGGATCTTAGGGATTTTTTACTAGGTCCCAGGAAACCCCGTCAGAAACGTTTCATATATGCTGGCATTTATGCTGCCTACAATGAAAATTGGAAAATATCCCAACAAGAGGCCGCTGAGAGAATACGGGAAATAGACCGTCTTAACTTGGAGAAATCTCTAGAAGTGGTATACAATGGGTTAACAACTTTGACCTTCAGGATATATTCCTTAGGCAACATTGTATCTTCTGCGATAGACATACTGGAACAGGATTTAGCCATATTACAACACAGGCAATCTCAGTTACGTTCTGTTATGTTATTGGGCTGGACGCTACAATCTTTGCGTGCAGGCTATGTGCCTTGGCATTATATCAACAGTATGTCTCTGTTTTCTGAATATAATCTAACAGATAAACAGATGAAAATGGCACAAAGAAGAGCAAAATATACAATGCTGCGTATTGAAAAACTGGACAGGTTACCATTTACGGTAGCGGAATCTCCGTCTACGGAATGGCTTATCCATGGCCACATCACTCTACCGGTCACTACTTTTCAGTTTCAATATTGCCTTGAGCAAAGGCAGGCAGGCAGGCAAGTATGAAAAGATGGGTAAGGAATACATTAGGGAATCTTGGGAGTTACCATACAGATTTCGATGCCAGAGTGGGGATCGAGAAGTGTTTCTAAGCGGTACAAACTGCAAGAACGGTCTAAGTGGTTCTCTCATGTGCCAGGACATTTCATTGCATGGAGCTTGTAATGGGTCAGTAGCAAACTTGTCCTGCCACATGAAAGGGACTCCAGCTGCCGTGATTAAACCGGTATTCGAGCTGCTCTAGAATGTGAGTTACTTGATGCTGAATGATCAAGGTTGCTGTGGGATGCTTCCGGGCATTGCCTATCTGGTCACTGTGAACTCCAGGGTTACTTGCTGTATGCAAGTATTGTTTCCCCCAACAAATACAGTCAGGGAGGCGCCGTTATGGCCTTCGTTGAATGTTTCCTTTATACAATTTGATACTTTGAGCAGACTGAAAGCCATGCTTTTGCAGCAAACCGTACCCTTAACCTCCGCTCGAGAGACCTTTGATCTTCAAATCGCAAGGACCTCGACTGAGATACAGGCACTTATATGTACAAACTGCCCCATTCATTTCGCAGAAATGGTGGGTTGTATCTTTAATATGTCTGATGCGAGTGGTATTGTACACCTATTTAAGACCATAGGGTCAGGATTTCTAAGCACCTTTCAGACAATCCTTTGAGTTATTCCAAATTTTATACACTCCGTATTGGGAAGCGTTTTTGGAGGTCTTCCTCTGATCCTGCTTTCTATCGCAGGAATCCTGATTGTCATTTTTCTGCTCCGCAATGGATGGCCCAATCACCAACGAGATGGCTAAAGCACTCCTGGAGTGCAAGTACCGTGAGCGCATGGTACAACATCTGGGCACACCTTGCCTAAGGGAACTAAGCGCCTCTTGGTTCCTATCGTTTAGACCAGTCTGGATGGACTGCATCTTACCTGTTCTTCGATGCCTGTTTTGCGGTGATGAATGCATGTTGGACCTCTGTCTGACACTTGCAACGGACATGCCTGCGGACTTAAATACCCGGCTGGAACCCCTGAGGGCCCACACTCGGCAATGTCCCCAGCGTATTCCCATCTTGATGGCTGCATTCCTCGAGAATCCGCAGGTGCCTTTTACAACTGGGTTATGCATCAGCTCAACCACTAGCACCCAGGTATCGACTACAGCACCAGCTGCCTCTACACAAGCTATTGGCAGCTCTGAATATCATTTGTGCTCCATTGACGTACTCTGCGAGGTGTTACAAGGACCATCCCCTGCAGCAGCAAGCAACAACGATGTTGCTTCTCCCAGCCAGGACACTTAATCTAGAATTGGCTCATCGTGTGCTGGGAAAGAATTCAGTTTGTTCTTTTTCTCCAAAACTCAACTAAATTTGGAACATTTCCTTTAAATTGACACTTTCGCTGAAAAGCATGGCCTCCTGACGCGTACAGTGGTTCGACTTATATAAACGAACTCAATTAGAACTTTGGCTTGAGTAACAATTCCAAGAAATGCTTTTTAAAAAAAAAACAATTCTTTTCCCTCTGAGACTGTTTTTAAAACTGATTTTAAGACAATCTTTTTACAACACTCTGTGATGGTTTTAATGGTTTTAATGCATTTCTACCTAATAGAGGAAATGGTTCGCTAGCATTTTTATCATTGTTGACTATTCGGAAGAGGAGTGGGTGTTATGTTTCATATAGGTACCCTAATATAGGCCCGGGTAATATCATACACCGTCACCTACATTATCCCCCTTACACTACACAGTAACGAGCCTTTAGGATTGAACCTTTACCTAGTTCTATTCCTGGGTGCAGAAGGAGGGTTTCTCCTGAACAATAGAGTCCTATAACTCCATCAATAGACTCACAAGGTATGAATGAATATTCATAAGGGTTCTTGGAATCCAGGCAGGGGTTACACCACCTACCCCACCATATCTACATACAAGGTTCATCCCATACGTCATCCTCAAACCCAACAATGGCTAATACATGAGACAAGGGACAAAGGAGCCCTAGATACTTTCTTCATAAATACAGCACATCTTGCTAGTGTTAGGCAGAAGGAACCAAGACTTCCAGGCCGACACACTGACCAGAGACGCTGAGGCTCCTGCATGCAGACGCTCCAGCTGACAGTGGTCTGAACATCCCTCGCGGGGTGTCCAACTCGAGACCAAGAAGGGCTCCTACATTCTCACACTTCAGGTAATGGGGTTTGACTAAATCCTAGAGGGATTCTTGGCTTCACACATACTCATATGCTAGGTACACTTAGGTACATCTAGATAGGCATCGTAGGAGTACGCGCTTTCTTTTATCCTGCATTTTATATTCATGTATTTATTCATGCTTATTGCAAAATGGTAGAACTGTACTATCCATTTATATTCACTGTACTGCTAATCATATATCTCTGCTACTGTCTAATGGTTGTTGCAGCTCATATATTCTACACAAGAATAACAACTGTTCAATAAACCCTTATTGAAATGCCCAGGCTGTTTATTCTGTGTATCTCTGAGACAAGATAAGTAAGCATGAGTGACTGAGCGAAAAGTAGTATATTGTTTCCACGATCCTGAGGGATTAGGGTTGTCATGTTCTAAGGTTGCCAGAAACTATTCTCTCCCCGATAAGAGGAGACACTAGTGGCACTGTGAGCTAGCTTATGCAAGACTAACATTTCTCGGTGGGGGTGCTCAGAGCCAGTCTGCCACCAAGCCCACAGTTTATGTTATCCGGAACGCACAGGTCCTGTATGGGTAATATAGGAACTACACAACACAATAGTCCTAGCTTGTGGTAGGTGTAATGTTACTTGTTGTGTTATATATCTGGATGAATAGGCAGAAGCAGCAAAATACCAGTGGGGCAGCACACTATGCTAAGCACAGATTTTTAGCTAAAGTGTTTTAAGCCACTCCTTTAATTACAGCGGCCACGGCCCTATGAGAGACCCCCCAGTTTTTTCATCCCACTTAAAGCCCTGTCTATCAGAAACATTACGGATATTCAGCACACCTTACTGCAAGTGTGTTATATCCTGTCGTAGTTGTAACAATGTGGACGGGGTAGCCATCTTGTTTGTGCCAAAGCAGTGGCGTAGCAAGGGAGGGCGGACGGTCCTGGGCAGCATGAGTTTTGGGGGCGGCAGCCTCCACCCCCCCCTACCTCTTACCTGTGGCCGTGCGAGGTGGCCATCGCAGGGCTCGTCAGCACCCCCATGCCCCCCACTCCTCATGCAGCCACCGGGCGACAAATGCAGAGACCACCACGGGTGGCGCAACTGGCAGGTACGCCACTGTGCCAAAGTATTCCATCCGTCAAACTCCAATTCCGGCCCTGTGCTTATGTCACACGGAGGTGAACCTGAACGCGCCTCCTTGTTTTTAAGATTTCAACGTGATTTTTTTTTTTTTTTACTTTGTAACACTCACTGATAAAAAGCTATATTCTTTCTTAAATGTGAAGGTGTTTTGTAATCGTCTTTAAGATTAAAGCTCTCCTGTGAGAAAGTGAGCAGCGACCTGTTTCCATAAGATTACTAACCAGTTGTTACATGGAACCCCCCCTTCGTTTGTCTCAATGGAGCCAATAATTGTGTTTTTTTTGTTCCGAGCCTTTATACTTAAATAAACGTGTGCAGGCATCTTTGAAGTACGTGTTTGCACACACAATAGATCTGGCACAGAAATAAACACTGAAATTATGGCGTTTAAATAAGTTCAAGACCAACCATTATCTCCTTAGCGCGCCCCCAGGAGCTCTGAGCACAATATGGAGCTTACAGTGCAAGGCCTTCTCTTTACGGTTCCCTTTCTTGCTTAATTTCTAGTTTTGATTTCTTCAATGATAAGAATAGAAAGGGAAAAAATAAATATGCAATTAACATATGAAGTAAGTTTGGGTATGATTATATATGTGGATATTGAAGGCAATACGAAAAGGGAAAACCGCGCTCTTTGCCCTGCTGTCACTAAAACGTATATAGTTTGAAAAACACACTTATATTTGATTTAATGCATATTTATTTTTTGGTCAGTATGAAGATAAACAAGCATTGGCATAGCCATTAGGTCTCAACTTTGGGACCTTATAAGTGTTTAGTCAGAGCTATTGGCTTGCCAATGTCTTTAAGCTATGTTGTAGAGCAGTGTGGCTGCTGTGCAGCATGTTGACAAGTTATAATAAATAAGTGTTATAAGACATTATGTACAACTGAATGACACTATTAAAAAAGAATTAACATAAAAATGTCTTCAATTTTTTGTCCTTACAATGCTGGCAACTTTTTTTGCTTGCGTGTTATAGCTTTTTTTAGTGTTGTGGGGGGAGAGGAGGGGGGACATAAATAATGGGAGGGTGGAGGTTGGGAAATAGTACCTGAATTACAACATGAGCATTGGAGGGACACTAGGGGAGAATCAACAGATGCCAGATTCTGAGGGCAGACTGCGCTTATGGCAATGGGGCACACTAGAAACTGCGTGGCTCACATTGATGAAGTCTGATTTCATGTCAGTAAATGAGCATCATAGGGTAAGAATTGGGGTCACGTTAGTAAAGGAAAAAGGCAGGTTGTGGGCCAGAGTTAATGTAGTTCACAATAGTTGTTTTAACACTTTTTATTAACATTGCACATTCAATTGATGATGTATGTTTTTTACTTTATTTTTGTTTTACTGCATTTCTCGAATATAATGTTCTCGACCAATATGCTGTATTGTGTGGCACACATTTTTGAACTGCTTATCAATTTTTGATTCAAAGAATACATTTTAAAAATATTTTTACAATCTCATCACCTAAATTTGTCACCTCTGCAAATAAATCAGGTAAATGTGTGTGGGGCAGGTTAACTTACAACTGGAATAAAACCCTGCATACTATTGCATCCCTGGACAAAACTCACACTTGTATTGTTATAGGCAGACTATAGACCCTTAACCCACTCCTGCATTTGGTGTAACTGCCACACCACTGTAACAATAGCATCCAGGAAGAAGAACATAAAAAATACACCCATGAACATCCAACCTGGTACCTGCTTCACTTCCCAATGACAATACGAAAGACACAGTGCAAATTATCCCCTATTGGAAGACGCTTGACTGGCTGGCAGTACATTTTCAACCCTGATGTTGTGCCATTCCATTGCAGAGAGTCTGATCATCTTCATCTCCATTACTGGGTTTCTGGTGGGATGGAGGGGCTGCAGGGCGGGGTGCTAGGGATGACTCTACCGAAGACTCTACATAATGCCTCTTTGGCATACCAGATGCAAAATGCAGAGTAGAGCCATGACGTGTGACACAGCACCATCTGTAACCGAACTGTCAATCAATGATCCAGCAAATCGAATGCAAGGATTTTCACTGCCCTAAGTGATGTGATCATTTGTCTTCCCTGCATCCGCCAATGGAAACATGGCAATATTTGGAGCTTCTTTTGCCAATCCGGCATCCACCCTGCTACTGACATCCTAGGTTTCCCCATAATGTGTTATGATAGGGAGTTGGGAGGGTGTAATGGTTACACAAGAGATGAGGTTCTACCACATTCATTGCCTTTTCATACTTTTACAGATTCTTTTACAATTGACCATGAAAACATATGTTGCAACCTTGGTCTTCGCTGAAAAGGAGCTTGCAAGACCTGGCATGGAAGAGATTATATAAGAAATTGTATACAGTAACAAGGCTACAGCAACACTTCTGATGTCCTGCAAACAAATTAATGCAAGTTAGTCTTGGCCTTGCCTAAAAGGGACCATCCAGCCCAAACTGTGAGGCCATGCCCCATCTGAACATTCAACCGCATGTGTTTCCACCTTACTGACCCTCCTCACTGAAGTGCAGCCAGGATCAGACTGGCCTATAGGGCAAAAAAGCAGTGCCCGATGGGCTGGTCTAACAGATCAGTGTGTTGACCGTTTTTTAGCAGTTTGTGGGCCTGCAATATGGCCAGGTAGGCAGATTTTTCCTCATATTACCACAAGCAATGCCCTGCAGCAAACACAAAAACATGCAGTCTTACATACCTTGCAAAATACCCATACAGCGTGTCTTTACAAGTTCAAAACTGTCTTGATTTGTAAATGTGGGCCACTTTTTTATCTATCTGGTTTGCTAATGAGGGCCACTTTAAGCGTGTGGCATAACGGCCAGAGCTGCCAACTTTGGAGCTGGGAATCCAGGTTCAAGTCTTGGCGTCGGCTCAACATACTGTGATTCTGGGCAAACCACTTTTCTGCCCGTGCCTATGGACATCGCCTAGAGACCCTCAAGGGTGATAGCTGTGCTATACAATTCCAAGTATTATTATTTATTTTGGGGCCAAGGCCTATGCTTTTTGTCCCAGGCAACTTGAGTTCTTATGGCGCAGTGAGCTATGGGACACAAGTTCAGGCATACCTGTGCCACTGAGGGCGACTCATTGACTGAAACAAAAAACAATTGGTGGAAATGCTTGAATAAATCTTAATCACTGGTAATTACTCAGAAAGCATTCCATTCTATCGTTTTTTTGCACAATATACCTTTACAGGAAGGGACTTAGCATATGCAAATCAGCCTGCTTTTTCCACCTCACACTCACTACAGAAGAAGGCCCAGACGCCAGAGAGAACAGAAGGCTCAGTGCATGGAATAAATGTGCAAGATGTTTACAAACATGAGAGAGACACTCTTTAACCCCTTGCATGCGTCGGACAGCCCCCGGCCGTCCGACGTCACAGTGGGCGTGTGCGGAGGACGGCCGGGGGCCGTCCGAACCCCGCCCACTCATTAATTCGCCCGCACAGCGGGGGAATTCGCGCAGCGCGCAAGGGGTTTAAGTGTCTGGAATTTTAAAGGAATGTGTGCTACCATCAGTAAGGCAACGTGATAACAAAGGAGTTAAATTCCTGTTGCCTATTCATGGTCACATTTTGCGACATTAATGATTTTAGTTTAAAACAATGTCTTAATAAACCTCCAAGTACAGTGGTTTCCTTGAACATCATTGGCTTGCTTTTATTGAATTCTATCATTTATGCCTGAAGACAGGGGTTTGTGTGAGGAGACTATTGGCGGGGGCTTACAACCCTTTCCTGGGAACACAAAGGGGCTTATTTACAAGCCCATGCATCACCTTCTGCCGTCATTGCGTCACTTTTTTTAACGCACCGGTGGCACTGCATCTGCTCCATATTTACAAGGATGCAGATGCGTCACTTTTTTACAGGCTGCGTCAGTTTTCACCAACGTGAAAATCGCCTGCGCGGCCTGGAATTTTAATCTATGCAAAGTAGGTGTTCTCTCGGAAATGCCTACCATGAAACTGATGCAGGGATATTTACCACTTTTTTTTCATGCAGCCTTCAGCTGCTCTGCCAATGCGTCACAATCCCTACGTCTCCCATACCCCGGCGTAGGAATGACGCATTGGCTGTTGCAGTGGATATTGACCAGCTGAAGTGAGTTCCAAAGATGGAAATGATGTCCCCCCAACAGGTAAGTGCATACATAAGGTAGGTAAGACAGTAAATGGCACATTTTGTGACATTACTGTCTTATGTCAGGCATACAAGTGGGCATAGTGGTACACATAAGTACACTCTGTCCACTTGTATGCGTGTCATAGAGGACCAATGTAATAGAGCGCAAGATGAGTTTTCCACCTTTTCATGCTCTATTATATTGGCCCCCATACAGTAGATGATGAGTCACTGAAAACTGACACATCGCCTCTGTATTTTGACGCATTGCTGGAGTTGCATCGGTTTTCATGCCAACTCCAGCAATGCACCAAAATACCCTGCACCATGGTGCGCTGTATTGTAAATAAGGCGCATCCATGGTGGCACAAGGGTTTCTCCCACAGGCGAAAGAAAACTGATGCATCGCTGCTTTAAAGCAGCAATACGTCACTTTCTTGTAAATGAGGCCCCAAGTACTGACCGGCACAAAACTGTTGCAAATGCACTCAGCACAATCAACAGTCCTGTGTAGAGATCAGAGACGCTGACATAGATTACATTGAAAAGTAAAACACAACTTTTTCCCCTTTTGAGACATACCTCTGACACGTGACTTCATGTGTCATGTTCGGCTCTTAAATATTCAGGTCACGTCTGGGGCACAGTACACGCGGACGAGAGGGGAGACATCGACACCACAATTCACTATAAACAGGCATCATGCAGTCTCCCTCTTCGCAGTCGGCTGCCCGGGCAGACCTAGGGATCCTTTCCCTCCATTTGCATGCACTTACTATTACGACATTAAGCCAGTACGGACGGCCAGTGCCCAAGTTCAGATTATCTTCACTGACATTTCTCTGAAGTCCAATGCGATAGAGACAGGATATTTCGATCTTTGACTTCCGCCCATTGGTGTACCTTCACGGTACAGATGTCAGATTAAGGCACTTAACCCTAGTGGCCTTCCATTCCATTAAAGCCTCATGGCTATGTTTTGGCAATTTTAGTGAATGATGTGTCGGCTTCCTGATGAAGGCATTCCCGCCGAAACGCGCGTAGTGTCATTACACCGTCAGCTCTATAAAATCTGAGCCATTAACATTATGAGCTAAATTGATATTGTATCATGGTTCAATGAATCAATGTCTTTTGTTTTCAGTCAGATGTACCCAAGATTAGCACATTGAATAGGATCATATGACCGATAACTAACCTAGCAAATGTATTTATCATCTCATGAATTGATCATTGTCTAGGACACTGTTTATATAAATAATGTACTATGATGTTGACAACTCTACATTTTTAAACACTACATAAAAGATTAAAAAATGATTTTGTTATAATAAAATTGGAAGTCTCTCTAGTCATTAGATGAATTGTAGTTATAATGTCTATCATCTGTTAGTCTAAACATTGTATGCCTGCACATTTTTATTATTTGTTTCTTGCTCAAGTCTGTTTTTAAATAATTTGCACGTACACTTTATAGCTTTTACTGTGTAGAGAGGACGAGCATTAGTCCCTGATTAACGTTACTGTAATCTACCTCCAAGTGATGGGAGATGCTGGAGTGGCACATCTTGTACAAATAGAGCGACCTGCAAGAGCACTTAAGACAAGTGTGCACATTTATCAAACTAGTCAACGAATCTCCACAAAGCTAAAGACACACCTAAACTACACAAAAATATGAAAATCCACACACAGATGTGAAACAGGACACTGCGATTAGGCTTGAAGCTACATTGTAACTTATTGTTCAACTGAAAGAACGAGAAGGCACTGAAAAATAAATATTGAAAGCCTCACTGAGAGCATGCCTTGGCTCTGCAGTCGAGATCTCTTTAATAGTGTTTTTGAGCCTATAAACATTGAGCTGTACTCGGGCAAAGCTTAAGTATTTAGATGGCAGTGAGATAAGCAGCCTCCAAGGGATTGAAAGCTTTGTAAAACCAGACCTGTGTGGTAGTGACTCATACCTCGGGATGAAAGCTACGGTGTACACACAAAGTTATCATTGTTTGCGAAGGTCAACAAAAACCTAGAGAAAACAGCTTAATACCGGGCAGGGGGCTGCATAGATAGGTCACTGCTGCGATCGTATGTGTTCTACGTAAAGCGTCATGCCTGGGGTCTAGCTGAAACACAAACAAGCGTCTAGGGGATCCAGACAGAAACGCTACAACTGGGGGCCATCTTGGAATGAGTGCATTGTAGTACTCGTGGGGGTGGGGACGGGACATTGCAACCACTAAGGTAATTGTTGTTCATCATTGCTCCTCACACTTGTATGCTTTTACTGAATTTAGAGCAATCACTGCAAAGGTGTGGTAACCAGTTACAAATGCAATAGAGGGAAAGAAAATTCATTCTTGTAGTAGGAAAAGTATAGTGACCTCGGATTGGTTGGAAAGAATGTTTTTAGATTGTGCTGCTTCGTGGTCTAGGATTGGATGCGGACTGTTTGTCAGCTGTTCAATCCCTGAAGATCATGCAGTTTTTAGCAAATTGGGCTTTTATCGCTACATGTCTGTAACTAGCTTGTGCCCCGAGTGAGGAGACTGTGGGGCTTGCATCAGCTTCTCCATGGAATACCGGCTGAGAAGGTGGCAGATTCGCAAGGTAGATGCCTGATAAGCAAGTAGTTGTGAGAGCAATACGACCCGTTGGTGATCACTCCTGGCTTTGCGTCTTATGATGTTACATATTGTAAGAATGCATGCTTGACAGCAGAACAACTTGATCAGTGATGAATAGTTAAACAAGCACACAGGAAACAAAGAAAAAATTGTCTCCCAAGAACAGATAAAACAACCAAAGCGTAATGATACTGTACTTGGTCCCTGCTCCTTGGGAGGAATGAAAGAGAAAAAGGAGGGACAAAGAGGCAGGACTGACTACTAGCAAGCAAGGATTTTTGAAGGACACTGAAACAAGCAAATGAAAAGCAGGGCAGTAGCTTTAAGCCCACAAGAGAAGTATATACTTAAGTATATACAAGAGGTCTCGAATGCTTGACCTAAAAAGGAGTTAACACTATGGACAAAAAAAATGCCTGGTTGTCAGGACTTGACAACCAATACTACAAGAAGGAAGGTTTGGGCACTATGATGGAATTCATTCTTGCAAGGGTGGAGAAAACACAGAGAAAGAATTAAAGAGGGCATAAAAATGGCATACAGGAATTACTCTAAAGTGACAGGGTATAACGTTGTAGTAATGGAAGGAAAATACTAGAGCTAATGGATGGCGATACCAGAAGGTATTGTATTTCTGTGTGAGGGTGTAAGGGTGTAGCTTTAACAGAGTAGTAATATTATCTTTATACAATTAAAACTTAATAAAACACTAACCGCTGGTTAGTATGACACACAAAGCAAATACCACATGGCTGCAGCAAAGCAAGGTTCCTCATTTAATAACCATATCCACCACACCCACACACACATGCATGCATGCACAAACACATGCACACACCATCTTATACTATTGCTGTTGCAGGGGCTAACATATTATACATTTCAATTGAATAACCAAGTAATTACCTTTGGACATTTCATTCTCCAGCAGCAGCGAGAGCAAGCAGTCAAGACCCTGATTAATTTTAAATTTACTTTGTCAAGGAATACTTACAGCCTAGGGTACTGGTGCTATAGAAAGTGTTACATATCTTGTTACCTTGTGTATTTGATTTTTTGAGTATGTGAAAGACAGGATTATATTTCACATGTATAAGGACACATTATGTGCATCAAAGGACAAGCCTCTTATGTCCTCATCTCTTTTTAAGGCCCACCCACCTTTTTGACCACTTGAAGCACTGATGGAGAAGTGACTTAGAGCTGATGATATGATAGTGAAGCAAATCCCTAAAACACACCTGAGTTTGGCGGCTAAAATAAAAGTGAGGTACAGCAGTAAGGGAGGAACACAGGTGCAGGACTGGAGGTGGGGAGGCAGCAGGATTGCATAGGGTTGTAAGTCCAGGGTAGAATTGCAGAACAAAGGGAGTAAGGTGAGGGAAGTAGAGCGGAAGGAATTGGAGCTTGGACATGGATGCACAGGGATAGCGAGACAATGGGATGTGGTGCTCGAGGACGCGAATAAAGAGAACACAGTCAGGGAGGCACACAAAGGTCAAAGTGCTGGGCGGAGTAGTGGTCACAAACCTTGAAAATAATAGGGGCTGGAAGAAGCAACTTAGTGGCTCTGGGGTTGGAACGTGCTGGGGCCACAGGGGTCATGGTCAGGATAGGAGGAGGATGTTTGTGCTCTAGCTGGCATATGTTACCCACAGAGTGCCCTTCTTGATGCTGCATAGTAGATTATTGTAAGAAATTGGGTGTTGTAGGTTGACTGGGGTGTGAGTCCTGGTCAAGCAGCAGCCACAATCCTTGTCAGAGTGAGGCACAAGCCAACTCAAAATTCCCCTGTGCTCAACCCTCTGATAGCTTGGCACAGAGCACTCAGGCTTTACTTAGAGACAATGTGTAAATTATGTGTGCAGCACTTCAAACAGTAATAAAGTGAAAACACCACACAAAAGAGTTCCTCCATAAATTTAGAAAAATAGATCTTTCTTAAATAAATAACTCATGACCAAAATGTCAAAAATCCAATCTGTAGAACCAGGGACATGCAATTTTAAAGATTTCAGTGAAAATAGCACCAAAAAGCACAAAGCGTCAACTGTGGATATCTGGTCGCACCAGACCAGGACAAAGTCACACATTCAGACCCACGTCTGTGGAGCACGAGCCACCAACAGGGAACTTGGGGTGACATACCGGTCTTGGTCGTGGCAGTGCCTTCTTCTCACTGGCAACATTTTTGGTACTGGCAACTGTCTTGGTACTGAACCTGGTACCTTTCTTTGGGGCCATCTTGAAGATGTCAGCAGCACGCAGTGGCACAAGTTGAAGAGATGTCTGTGGTCACATATCATGTGACGTTGTGCGCAGCAGGACTTCTGTCTGGCAGTACAATGGGTGATGTTGTTTCCTCCTCTTTTGTGCACCTAAAAGGAAAGAAGCAAGAAGAACATCAGTGAAACGTGGCATCCATTGTTGGGGTTTAATTACTACTAGTACAAACAAATATAATATATAACTTAGTGTGTGGTCACACTTGCTAGTGTTATTAATATTATTAAATTTATTACCTCAGTTATTAAAACAATTAACAATACAGTGTAGCCATTTGAGAGACTTTGACAACAACAAGGGCTTTCATGGTGTACTGTACATTACATTCAGGAAGGATAGGAAAGAGGAAGAACAACAACAAAAATACAAATGTAACGGTTAGGCATTGTGCATCACGTGGGATTCAGCATTCAGGGAGCTGCAGCTGACAATGGATGGAAGCAATAAGCCAAGAGGAACAAAGGAAAGACATGCAGGCCTATGGCAATGCACACTAACTGCCACCACAAAATGGCCACCAGCCACATGGTCACTCACAAGTCACAACAACAACAAGCAGTAGACTTGGAAAACAATTAACTCAAGCAGGCCTATATGGACACAGACTTTACAAAATGGCCCAGGCCACATGGGGATGCTCAGCCAAGGCAAATGCTGGCCCACTATTACAAACACACTCACACACTGGCCAGACAAAGGAGGCATGCTAAACAACACAGCTTTAATGCAACAATGCCAAACACGAAAATCCACAGGGCTAAAAAAGGTTTGCCAGTTACAACAACCACACACATCCAACAAAGGGATTTTATATAACACACATGAAAAAAAGTGAAATACCCAAAAAACCACATTTTGCATTTCAATCCAATGCCATCCATGCCCTAAATGATGTTTAAATTCAACAGACACCACAGAAACAGTTGTTTCATGCACCCATGAGTAGCTCTGGGCCTACTGGCTGAAAGGCCTATTGGCAGACTACTGGGCTACATAGTGAATTAAATAAATATTGCAAATTGATTTCAAAAGTTGGAGAAAATGTAGTGAACTGTGCAACATGTTTCCTTTATAAAAGAAGAAAAATTACTTACAAAGAAATAACTAGGCCCCTACTGAAACTACAGGCCACCCACCACAATAAATTTACAAAAAACGATGAAAAGTACAAACAAATCTAGGTGCATGGCCCCAATCAAACAAACAACACCAATTTTTCAACTTACTTGTGAAATATCAAATTCAAAAGTCCTCAAATCCAATGATATAGGATGCAGCAGACACAAAGAGTGATCCTTCCAGCTCCAAATCCAAATGAAAAGTGAACAGGAGATGGACAGAGCACTGGGAGGAGCCTGCTGGACAGGAACAGGAAGTTTGAGACTCTGGGGCACTTCCTCCCTCTTAAAAAAAAAAAAGTAAAAAAAGAAAAAGGAGTCCTTGCACAAAAAAGTACAGCCACATGTCAATCTGAGGAGTTTTTTATAACCCAAATCATCATTTTGAGAAGGTTTTGATGCTGCTCGGGAGAGAACCTTCTCCAGATTGCAGATTCTGCATGTTCGGGATTGCGTTCTTCACAAAACTTCCGCCGGAAGTCTGTTGGTGCGTCCGAATGATGTGTTCGTGATCGCAAACTCTTGCGGGACCATGCAGCCACCTAGCAAATCTCGTGGTGCTCACGAATGGCTCGGGAAATCTCATCAGCAATCGCAGGCACAGAGTAAGTCACTCCCGCACACGCATAAAACGCATTTCGGGCGCTCGAACAAAAAAACTCTGCTCCATTGCGGAGTGCTGAGTTTTTCAGCAACTCCACATTCTACGCGGAACGCGGAGTTGCCAAAGCTCTGCAAACTCTGCGAGCGGAGCGGAGTTTTACGCCCAGGGTTACATTTGAGGCCCACAAGTTAGGCTAAGTTAATAAGTGCACAGGTTACATTTTTGTGTACCCTTTACACACACACAAATCAAAAGTTCTAAACATGTACCTTTAGAATTATTCAGTTAGAGTTTCTAAGCACACAAACTTTCATTTAGTGAACAGGTCACTATTTCACTTGTCTGTTAAACGTTCACAAATGTTATGCCATGAAATATTAATATTTAGGCCTCACAAGTCTATTAAATACGTCTCTAAACACACATATGAATTACATTACTTTGCAGGGATATCTTTATATATACCATACCCCCGTTTCTATTATTGACATTAGTCACACAGAATATAGGTGAGCGCAGACTACATTTGGCTATAATGCACTCCTAATGTTTTCGGGGTGGAGTCAATTTTTCACTTCTCCACAACCAAAAATGTTTTTTTCACACTGAAGCTGGACATTTGTGTGTTGAGCTCTCGGTGTTTTGCACATGAGTTGGGACCTCAGCGACAATATATTCATTCATAATGCTGTGATGCAGTGACAAAATTCAGGCCACAGACAGTTTTGAACTTGCAGACTTTCCTTCCATCTTGTAAGGGATGTTCTAGATAAGAGCATTGACTGCTGACTTCACCAGAGTTGGGTGTTATACTTGAAGCGATAGTTTGCAACCCAAAACTAAGGGCTTTTGCAATGGTGCTGGAACAATTTTCAAAGTGGGGTGCCGCCATCAATGTACATCACAGAAATCATAGGGATTGTGAAAAATCCAAGTCCCAATAATGAACAAGTTTAGCAAATTAGCCATGCCCTTTTAGTAGAAGAATCTTAAGGTTGTAGCATGTCTCTGGTTGCACATTTTGGAGCACACTATTGCAAATATAGCACCAACGCATGACATAGGAGTGCAATGTCATTTACAGACAGCACATTTTCCATGAAAGTGACCACTAAATTTGCACAGGCACACAGTTTTACTGATAAAACTATAAATGGCGCATGAATCATAATATGTGGAAAATTGGATTCAGCGAAAATTTATCATTTGTGCTTGAATTGTTTTGATCCTTTTAAAATTTGTTCTTGTTTCCATCACACTACAGAATTAAAAATGTGCAATGTTTGTAGTTTTATTGTTGCTGACACATTTAGAATGATTTGTACAGTTCATTTTTGTGTGTTTAAATTGTGTTGAGTGTTAGAAAAGAAAGCAATTCTAGTTTTTCCTTTCACCTCCCAGTTCCCCAGCAAAATCGTCAAAATGTTCACATTACAAAACCTTTTCACTTTGCAGTCAGAGAAAGAAAAATAAACACCAATACAACCTTTAAAAGAATAAGCAGTAATCTGTCAGAAGACATGCTCTAACATTTCACCTCTGTCTTTGAACACATTGAAATGTGACAAAATATACACACACCTTAAAGGCATCTTTATTGCTGATTCACCTTCTAAACTACAGCGTGTTTATTTTATTGATTCAGGGATCGGGGTGGTGTTATGTTATGTTAATTGAATTTAATATAGCGCTCGAATCACCAGGGGGCATCTCGGCGCTCCACACCGTAGCAAACATAACAAAGAGGTCATTGAAAGAGGGAGGCTTTCAATAATTTCCTAAATTGGCAATAGTTCGAACAAGCACGAATGAGCTCAGGGAGTGTGTTGTGTTATGGGTTGGCTTAATGTGTTATTGGCTTATTAATATGTTGTGAAATGTAGATTTTTGGTGTAATGTACCATAATGTGGCCATGTTGTTCTTGAGCTGATGGCTGGTTTATGAAACCTGCTTGAGACATGTGTTTGTTACTTACCCCTGTAGGGTCTTTGTACTTGGATGCTTCTTCAGTATGCGGATGCTTGTGATCCCAAGAGCAGAGAGTGTGTGTTAGTGTGAGCTTGTTTTGAGTGTGCATGTGTGTGAGCGAGAAGGCAATGAAGTAAGAAAGGGAGTGAAGTACGATGTTAGGGAATGTGAGATGGAAGAAAGCGGAAGCTACACATCCGGAAGAGAGGTAGATATAATATGTTTCAAGGATGGGAGAGTGGCAGAGGGGAGCGAGAGAGACAGAGGTGTATATAGATGCCTAGATGGAGAGAAAGAATGTACAGCGTTTGCAGACAGGACGAGTGAGAATGCAAGAGAAAGGAACAGATGAAAGGAAGAGATCTGTGACAGCCAAGATACCAGGGTCTGGGTTTAATGTGGTTGTATATCAAAGGGGTCTATGGCCCCAAATGAGCTCTCCTGAAGTGAGCCAGAAGTGCTCAATGAACAAAAAATAAACAGTCACCTGCACATGTGCAAACTGCCACAGTTAGGTGCAGACAAGTGCTCAGCAGACAGACACCAGACCCAGACTGGATCCATCTTGGAGGCGTCAGTCAGGACCTCCATCAAGGCCACAGTGCGGAGTACCCATGCCCAGGCATCCCAGCCTCTTTCTGGATGAGAACCGGGTCTGTTCCCACGAGAAGTGGTCTGTGGTAGTGTGACCCAGGAGTTGGTCTCTAGAGTGTCTCTGGTGCCCTCAGTCAGTGCCTCCTCCAAAATAGCCCCTGGGGTCATAAATGTCTAGTAACTAGTAACAACTGATTTTCTGGTATGCACATGAGAAAAGAATTAAAATCAATAGCTAACCATAGGGGCTTCTTTGCCCCAAACAATGCTCAGTTTTGGGAGTCTGGTCTCTCCAACAAATCCAAGTTTGTCCCATTCCCACAGTCAATACCAAAAGAAATTTTAGCTTATGAACAAGCAGTGTTATCAGGCATCAGTCAATTGGAAACAAAAAAAGTTTTCATTAAGCGCAACATTACGAGACAGCAGCAAATGGCAATTGAGACTTTGAAACAAGACACATCGGTAGTAATAAAACAAGCCGACAGAGGCGGTGCCGTTGTCATCTGGCCCTTAGAAATGTATGTGACTGAAGGGAAGCAGCAGGTGAACAATTCTGAATGGTACCGGAAGGTCAAGGAGGATCCGACTAGATCTACTCAAGAAACCATCTTTGGAATATTGAAAACAGGTTTTGACAGCGGGTTCTTGGGTCCTAAAGAATTTGATTTTTTGTCTAAGAAGTTCCCAAGGATCCCCGTATTGTACTTCTTACCTAAAATACATAAGAGGTTGGAAAATCCCCCGGGAAGGCCAATAGTCTCGGGAAGCGACTCATTACTAGAGCCAATTTCCAAGTATATCGACTTTTTTCTTAAACCCTTTTTGACCCAGGTACCTTCCTATGTGCGGGTCACTGCTGATTTTATTAATAAAATCGAAGGGCATGAGTTTGATGAGTTGACCCAATGGATGGTGTTGTTTGACGTCACCTCATTATATACGCAGATACCCCAGGATGAAGCACTCGAAGTGATCGAGGCATACCTGGAAGAAAGACCACGTCCCCACCGGGTACCTTCTCAATTCATTCTTCAGGTAAACAGACATAATATCGAAACAAAAATATCGAATGGACACAATATCGAGTCTAAAATATAGAATGGACATAATATCGAATGGACATAATATAGTCGTTAAAAATATCGAAATTAAGGTAAGTAATATCGATAGTTAAAATATCGAAGTACATAATATAGGCATTAAAAAATATCGATTTTTAATAATATCGAATTTTTCTAAGTGTATTGTATGTTAGTATATGTGTTAAAAGTGTATATTAGTTGTTGTAATGTATGTTTCATTTTTTAAAAGCAATGAATTTTATGTTATTTAATTTTTGCGTAATTTAATTCCGTAGCGGGTAGTGGGTTTATAGGGGAATAGGGTGGGAAGTAATTTAATTAAAATTAAGTACATATTAATAAATATTAATTGGTATTGATAATTAATTTATTGTTAATTAATTATTAATTGGTAATTAAATTTTATTAATTGGAATTTTTTTAATTGATTAAATGGTAATTATGTTAATTCAATTAATTAAATAGTTGTAGCGGGATGTGGGTTTATAGGGGAATAGGGTGGGAAGTAATTTAATTGAAATTAAGTACATATTAATAAATATTAATTGGTATTGATAATTAATTTATTGTTAATTAATTATTAATTGGTAATTAAATTTTATTAATTGGTAAAAAAAAATCATTGATTAAATGGTAATTATGTTAATTCTATTAATTAAATAGTTGTAGCGGGATGTGGGTTTATAGGGGAATAGGGTGGGAAGTAATTTAATTGAAATTAAGTACATATTAATAAATATTAATTGGTATTGATAATTACTTCATTGTTAATTAATTATTAATTGGTAATTACATTTTGATAATTGGTAATTTTTTTTAAATTCATTAATTGGTAATTAGTGTTATTAATAATATTTATTAGTATTGATAATTAATTATTTTTTAGTAAAATATTAAAATATTACTTTCCCTACTGTTGCACTCTCTGGAGTGGGAATAGTAATTATTACCCCTACGCTATCCAACGCTTTCCCTACTGTTGCACTCACTGGAGTGGGAATAGTAATTTTTACCCCTACGCTATCCAACTCTTTCCCTACTGTTGCACTCTCTGGAGTTGGAATAGTAATTATTACCCCTACGCTATCCAACGCTTTCCCTACTGTTGCACTCACTGGAGTGGGAATAGTAATTTTTACCCCTACGCTATCCAACTCTTTCCCTACTGTTGCACTCTCTGGAGTGGGAATAGTAATTATTACCCCTACGCTATCCAACGCTTTCCCTACTGTTGCACTCTCTGGAGTTGGAATAGTAATTATTACCCCTACGCTATCCAATGCTTTCCCTACTGTTGCACTCACTGTAGTGGGAATAGTAATTTTACCCCTACGCTATCCAACTCTTTCCCTACTGTTGCACTCTCTGGAGTGGGAATAGTAATTATTACCCCTACGCTATCCAACGCTTTCCCTACTGTTGCACTCACTGGAGTGGGAATAGTAATTTTTACCCCTACGCTATCCAACTCTTTCCCTACTGTTGCACTCTCTGGAGTGGGAATAGTAATTATTACCACTACGCTATCCAACGCTTTCCCTACTGTTGCACTCTCTGGAGTGGGAATAGTAATTTTTACTCCTACGCTATCCAATGCTTTCCCTACTGTTGCACTGTCTGGAGTGGGAATAGTAATTTTTACCCTCCCGCTATCCAACGCTTTCCCTACTGTTGCACTGACTGAAGTGGTAATAGTAAATTTTACCGTCCCGCTATCCTACGCTAAAAATATTGAATATTTTTTATAAATATTACGTTAATATATTTATGTATTAAAAAATTAAAATGTATGTTTATTTTTTTTAAGTTACATTAATTATTTATTAATTTTAAAGTTATTTAAGTATTTTTAAGTATGTTTTAGTTAATTATATATATTATTTCATTAATTTTACATTACTTTTCATACATTTAAAAAATTCGATATTTTGACTGACTATATTTTTTACAACTATATTTTGGAGTCGATATTTTTGTACTTACCTGTTTGTAGATAGGGAGTCGATATTTTGGCATTCGATATTTTTACTTCGATATTGTTGTAGGTCGATATTCTTGTTATCGATATTCTGTCAGTGATCCATTCTTCAATTGGCTGAGGTTGCCTTAAAGAAAAACTATTTTAAATTCGATGACTACTTCTTTATTCAAATTAAGGGATCAGCCATGGGCTGTCCATTTGCTCCCAAAATGGCGGTTCTTTTTATGGCACAATATGAGAACAGGTTTGTTTTCAACAGCAATCCATTTAAAGAGAATATAGTGCAATGGCTGCACTATATAGATGACATTTGGTGCCTGTGGAATGGCTCCAAAGAAGAGTTGGAAAGCTTCCATGGTTGGCTTAACACTCGCCACCAAGATATCAAATTCACATTGACTATGAGTCGAACAAGGTTGACGTTTTTGGATATTGAAGTAGTACCAAATGATAAAAAGTTGACAACCACTCTGCATAGAAAGGCTACAGACAAAAATACTATTCTTCACCACACAAGTGCTCATCCTAGGAGTTTGAGGGAAAACCTCCCATACGGTCAACTATTGCGAATACGTCGCAATTGTTCATCAAAATTGGATTATGAGCATCATGCGGCAATTTTTAAAGAACAGATGATCCTTCGTGGATATCCAAAAAAGCTCCTGAAGCATGCAATAAAAAGAGCGTGGTATACGCCTCGGGAGGACCTCTTACAAAAGAAGGAGAAACCTCCATTAGAACGCATGATTTGCGCAACCACATTTGGCCCTGATACGAATAGGTTTAGGCAAGTCATATTAAAAAATTGGCATTTACTTGAAAAATTGGAATGTGGTTTTCCAAAACCACTGTTTGCCATGCGAAAAAACCGAAGCATTGGGCAACAACTAGTACGGGCAGATATTTTTCCTATTCAAAACAAACTGTCCTTAAGATCACAATGGCATTTAAAACCCATTGAGGGTCATCACAAATGCGGCACGTGCGCGGCTTGTGATTCCACAATTGAGGGTGCTGAATTTTCCCATAATGGCATCAAATGGCGACATTCTGAGTTTACAAACTGCAAATCAAAAAATATTGTATATGCGGTTGTTTGCCCATGTGCTTTGCTGTATATAGGAAAAACAAACCAACAGAAAAATCAAAGAATCACACAGCACCGCTCAAGGATCAAAAAGAAGGTTTTGACCGCTCCCATGGTGCAACATTTCATGGATAAATCCCACTGTGAAAAGGATTTTAAATGGACCGTGTTGTCTTGCATTGATACATCTAAACGTCATTTTGACATCGACGCTGCTTTGTTGAGAAAAGAAGCCTACCTTATCTTAAAGTTTAATAGTGCTTCCTCTGGGCTAAATGGCATGACTGAATTAAGTAGAATTTAGTTTAGTTACTACATGTCCCACAATGCATTTCTTAGTTATGCACAAAACGAGGAACAGTGTTAGGTTTTGATTGGTTGAGAAATCTGTTACCCAGGATTCATAGCTGTCACAACCAGGAAGTGCTCTAGTGAGAGATGCCGGGTGAGAGTTAATCCAGTTTGTTCAATGAAGTCGATACAAGTAAGTTTGTTTGTCCCTCCCCTGTAATTCCTTGAGTACAAGTGAAGCCATGAATTTTAACCTAACATATGACTGCAAGCCTAATGCATTCACGCTTGCTTTCTAGAATCAATTCCAGTGAATGCGAGCACGCTCGCTTTTGAGCAGAAGAAAAGCCTGCCTTTTGCAGAGTCTAATATCGCACGAACTCATTTAAAGTAAGTCCAAATGGCAACTGAATTTAAATCGTATAGTGCAGCCACTTGATAAACATTCTATTTAATGAACACAATACCTTTTCCCTCTTGTAGAATTGTGAGTCCCAATCCGAATAGCTCCTGTCCATGCTCTGCAGCCTTTGCGCAAGGTACATTTAAATTAATTCTTTTTACCAGCATTGAAAGGTTTAGAGGCAAGTCAGGGATCGAGTAGAAGTTTTCATTCTATGAATGATCTTCTCTTGCAGAATTATACACAGTTTAAAGTGTGCACGTGGTACTTTAAAGCTACAGTAGAACGAGTCAACTGACATATAGATAAAAACGCGTGGAATCAACGAACTGGAGCGGCTGCTCCTACTTCAAGAATCAGGTACACAAAAAATCAGCTATATATATGAGAGAGAAAGGTAGTTTGGGGTTGATGCTGTTGTTGCATCACGTTTTTCATTTTTTGTTTTTTTAGAATATCCCGATCATTTGTTTGAAGCCCTGACGAGAGTCCCCGTACTATCCAGCCTGGGTCTTGAAACGCGTTGGCATTTTCAAGAGGCATTTTGAGAGGCATTTAGTTAAATCTAAATGTGTTGAGTGTCGGATGTATTAAAGATTAATTCATTATTTTCAACACTTTGTGATATTCTTGCTGAAACAATAAGTTTAGTCCATAAAATTGGACATTTTTCGCAATCACCGTTGTGTTTTTACACAGATGATGCAAGCTTTTAATGTTTTTTGCATTTGATTTATGTTTGTTTTCATTTAGTGATCTTGTCGCTTGTTGTAATTTGTTGCAAATAATTCTCACTTTGGTGTATGTCCAAATTGTTTTTGATTGTGCATTGTGTTATTTATATGTGAAGGTTTCTGTGTCAATTTGAGAAATATGTGTTTCTTTTTCAGTCTTTTGAAAAAATTGTTTTGAATCAATTTAAAGACTATTTAATACAAATTCTACTTGGACAGATAAAAGAATAGTCTGCCCGTTACTCCATAAATAGTAGGAGTGTAGGTTAGTACGGAGCTAGGTGTTCATGTTGTGTTTTGAGTTTTGGGAGCAAGCACAAATGCAAACTGATTCCCTTATTAGCATAGAGTCAACTCTACGTAAATGATGGATCTCTCTCTGCAAGAGCCCAGTGCAAGAGCAGATGCCCATTTGGCCTTGACACGAACCCATAGGTCCCTACTGTATTAACTGAATGAGCCCTCTGTGGGGGTCGAGCGATCTGGGGGATGTTTGCACCGAAGGTACACATTTCATACTTTACTCTTGTCTGTTTTCCCCTGAAGTCGCTGTAACTATGCCTTTGGTAACTGAACTTTGATTCCATTAGAATGGGAAATATCATGATTGGAAACTGATTGCATTCAAGAAGGGTTTAAAAAATAAATGTCTCAGGAAATAATTATGCAACAATGTTGATCCAATGTGCATACATTATTTACAAGCCAAAAGAGCTGCTGCTACTTGGGAGGCACCTCATGTTTGGCACTGCACAGTTCTTTTTTTCACTCTAGTGGAGCTGTGCTCAGATTGCAACTTTAAAAGTTGGGAAGTGAGTGAATTGTGCACACTAGCATTTTTTCAGCAGATTTCTTCTACTTAATTCGTTTTTAAAGTAGTTTTTCCCGTGTTCTTCCTTCAAAACATACTTTTTTTAAAGGATTTTTCACCTGATTTCATTCATCTTAATCATCTTTAGGAAGCTCAAAAACATCTTGAAATTTTAAAGATAACTTTATAAAGTGGGCAGAAAACGATGTATCTATTTTCACACACCCGAGCCCATGATTAGCATATTATGCGATGGGCAAACTCTTCTGATTGCACGAGAGCATGTGTATCTCGAGTGCTTTGAAACCTTGGCAATATGTTCATATTTAGGAAATGAAAATCAAATAAAAGCAAAACTTGGAAGTGCCGGGCTCCTCATATCTTTGCATCGCATGAACAGTCATAACAGTGTCACAGGGCGTTCTCATTGATGCTACTATCTCTAGGCCTTCCTGAAGGACTCTGAAAGATACTAATGGAGAAAAATCATTTATTGGGAGTTTGAAGAGGGAACCCCCAAGGATGCGCATTTTATGTAGGTGCAGCAATATAACGGTCATTTTTGTTCTTGGAGTACAAAAAGCGTTTACCTTTGACTGGAAAAATCCATTGTCCCTCTGATCACATGAAAGCTATTTTCTCTAGCCATTTTTGCCTTTTCTGAATTCCACTATGCCTGTCTCTTCTCTTACAGTCCCTTACCGGGAGTCCGTACGTTGCCACCACCAGGATCCGTGGCACCGGTGCCCGCCGCCCGTCCCTGCTTCAACAGAGCTGCCTTTCCTTCTGCCACGATGTGGATTCCCCACAATCTCATGATCCTGTGCCACTGGCTACAGGCGGGCAACTGTGGGGTCAGCCTGAGAACCCCAACACCCTGAAGACCTCAGTGGACAGTCAACCCTTCAGCAGCCCTGGGGACCCTGGTAAGCCAGAATAGGCACAGATGTTAAATTCTTGCTCACCTTGCTGTAACGCATGACAGCTTTGGAGTAAATTGTGTTAAGAGGTTATTATACACGTTCAAGAGTTTGTGGGCTTTTGGGCAGCTAATATGCCTCAAATACAACTATAGATGGCACAGGTAGAAAGGACAATAGCTTCATCTGAACACACACATTAGGGCCTTATGCTATTTCTATTGTTTATGTATGTATCTATGTATGTATATTGTATTACTATAGCGCAAACACTGCCAAAAGGAAGCTAGGTTGTGGACAGTTAATGCATTGTGATGTAGTGTTCTTTAAAGAGATGAGACTTCAGCTCTTTCCGAAATTGGAGGAGCGTTGGGGCACTTCTCATGGATAAGGGACTGTTGTTACAGATCCTTGGTGCATAGATGGGAAAACCTGTTGTCTTGTTTTCATTTTTTTAAACTTCTTAGAATGCAGTCTGATGTGTCCTGGCTATAGCTATGCCGAAAACCATCAGAGATAGCGAGCTTGTCTTGTCTGTAAGATAAGCGGGTGTGCTGGTTGTGATGGCTTGTAAATGATGCAGCTGGTTTGGAAGATGGTGCAGACCAGCAATGGAAACCAATGGGGTTCGATCAGGATGGGGATAATTAGATCCTATTTTTTCAGGCCCTGGATGAGACATGCTGAGGTGTGTAGGATGCCTTTAAGTGAGCCTCTGCTGAGTATTGGAAGCCATTAGGTAGGGCATTACCGACATCCGTATTATGTTAAGAAGTGCTTGAAAGATTAGGAGCTGATATAGAGTTTGTCTGATGGGGTTGTCCGTTGCAAAACTCAATGAAATTTCCTGTCTGTTAAAAGCTCGGACTACCGAGACCCTAAGCTTTCAGTCAATGGGAGCCCGTGTTCACTCCATCTATGGATAGCTTTATCCAACGGCCCAATGGAATAAGGGCTATTGGAGGATGGGCATTATATCATCCACCCAATTTAGTGTAGACTGTGTGATGTCCTTTGCTTTCTGTCCATCATCCTCAGGAGAATCCCGGGTGTGGGGGCCATTAGGTTTTTGTTGTTTGAAAAAACCTTCCTACTTTGGAAGTTTGTTTTTGAAAACCAGAAAATGTTAAAGGTTTGGTGGACAACTGTCAAATGTGACAGCGACTGTCCACCAAACACTTTTTGTACATTGAAGGGTACCGCCATGACGGCGGTTACTATCAATGTACAGAGATGATCACTGTGCTGGATTTCATCTCTAAATTTGCCAGACAATAGTCCATCAGGGTGGCAAAGGTTATGTGCTCTGCTGCCCTAACAGATTGTTCTCCATCCCCCTAAGCCCAAATGAGGCCAGTAGGTTTCTAAGACCTTTAAAAGGTGGTGAAATATACCCAAGATGGAGTGCCATGAAGGAATGGAATCCTATTGATGAAAAAGGCAGATTTTTAGAATATAAGGCTTGTCTTATGAATGTTACCCAAATTACTTTTGTTTGTTTGGGATTCCTCTGTCCTGAAATCATCATGTAATTTTGATATTTTATTTGTCCATTTTTATATATACTGCAGCTGGCGTTTTAGAGTCAGTGTTAAACTTTTTGCCATATGGATTTGTTTCACCAAGAGAGGAGTAACCACTGTAATCAAATTGAATTTCAGAAGTAAAGGGATTTTACTGCAATATTGCAGGCTGGACTATTGTTAATGAATACAATACTTGTCTAATTATCCAAACACATAATTATAGAAAGCATAATTATGCTACCTATTAAAAACCATGGTAACACTGGCTTTAGCAGAGAATCTGATCGCACACAAATTGCTAATCTCATACCTCTCGCGCTATAACGAGTCTCTTTGTCTAACTTGAATTCATGTTATTCATGATGTTTTAGTGTTTTGACAAGCATTTGACTGCAAAAGAACGAGTTTAAATGCCTTGGGTCACAAACGTTTATCTAACTATGTTAATCTTTCTTTTCATGTAAAAAGGGGATATTTTGTGCAATCAATAAAAACACATAAGGAACAATTGCAAGTGTCCCTTAATTCCAGTGAGGCCGAAACCAGATGTTATCAGTCACATCAGGATTGCAGATCTTGTGTATTTCATCTGATTTCAGTTGTTCAAAGCAGCAGAAAGATTTGGTTGAAATATGGGGAGTTATTGCCAAATAACCAAGTGAATGAAAACAAAAATAAATGATTTCTAAGGTAGTTCTTTACTGCTTAAGGGGAACTTCTGGGTTCCACTTTTAATCCCTTTTAACTCCACCCAGCCCAAGAGCTACAAAAGCCCCCCAGTATTGGTAATACCGAGGGGTGGGAGATATCAGGGGTGGGTGTTGCAGATTTAACACAACCGGTACCAGAGCTGTCCTAATAAAGCCCTTAGTTTGCAGTTGACTTTATTGATATGAAATTTACAAATAGATATATAGCTTGAAATGTCTACCTTTCTGTGATATTGTGCTTCAGTTGCCTTTTAGTGACTTAGCTCTATCTAAAAACTCCAGTGGCCTGTGACCCATAATTGTAATGTGGAAGTCCACAGAGAGAAAGAAGGGGCTGGAGCAGACTAAGGAATAGGGAAGAGAGTTACAGAAGTGTCTTGGCTTGTCCGGATACACTGTAATCATCTGTTTTTTCAATGCAAATAATGTGGTCAAAGATCACATCAAGTTTAAGAGTTCTCACCCAGCATTAATTTCTTAATAAAAAATAAAGCCAGTAGAGCAGCTCTGTTCTTAGTTCTAAAGACACACCAATCCATCTCTTCCTATGGATCCAGGTGTTTTTTTCTCAGCTCAGTAACGGCTTGGGAAAGTGCATATATGTTAACATTCTAGACAAAGAAAGTGGAAGATTTTGAAAAAATATTTTGGGGAATGTATTTTCCCCTTTGACATCTATTGAAGGAGAGGCAATTTCAGGAGAGAGACAGCTAAAATAAAGTAACTTTTGGCTTAAAATATCGGGAGCCTCCCGTCTGAACCGGGTCTATTAGGATGTATAGAAGGTGTACTATAAAAAAAACACCTCTAGATTTCTGAAATATATTAATATAGCCTTATAGCCCGCTGCCGAAGGCTATACCGGCTGTTAAAGACCCTGATCGCGAGTTATAGGCCCGAGCCGCAGGCGAGGGCCTAAAACGAGGGAGAGGGCCTTTAACAACCGGTATAGCCTGAGGCAGAAGGGCTATAAGGCTATTAGAACATTCCACCCACTAAGGGTAGAATGTTCTAAACTAAAAATGGAGAAACAAAAAGACAAACATTGGAATGTTGGAGCGCTGGGCTTATACCAGCCATTATAAGCCCAGAGCTACTCCATTGTCTTCAATGGAGCTCCCAACATTCCAATGTTCTAATCTAAAATACAACATTGAGCATTTTCGCAACCAGGCTGCTAAATGAAGAGTTTTACCTCCTTGTTGTCCCTCGGGTGACTCTAAAGAGTTGGACGGGTTATTTTACGAGAATATAAAGCAGATAGCAGGAGCCTGTCCCTGGGTAGACTATCTCTCCTAGTCCTTATCTCCTGTAATTCACTCAATCTACCAGGGTTCCTTATCTTTATCACTTTTCGTGACCTGCAGTAAGATTTTCCAATAAAAGAAACCTTACTCATGCTACAGACTCATCAGCATTCAGCCAATCATTGATCATTTTTCACAGCATATTTACCTGAGGCATGTGATCTCAGGGATTTAGCTGGTTTCATATTTATTGGTTGGACTAGGTAATATGTTTGTTCAGGGCAGAATGCCTCATGGGACCACAGTATAAAAACTCACCAATAAAGAATACTCACAATTCGCATTAAAAATTGTAAAACTACTAAACAAAACTAATTTTCCTAAAGTAGGGGTGTGCAAAATTTACATAATCAGCTCTTGCATATACATGTGAAATTTTGGAAAGATTATATGAAATTATTCAAAATGAAAAACTGGCATTTGATGTAACTCTGTATTTCATTGCAAAATGTGTACTCATGACCATATTTGACACGAGAATACATTTCACATAAAAAAATAGGGCAAAAACCATAGTGCTCCAAACAACAGCTGCTCGCTTTCCTGTTGTTCCTGTGTGCTTGTACTAAATGTTTGCCATGAACGGTTGGTAATTGCACAATGTGTCATAGTAACATAGGGTGTGATTCCGATGGTGGAGGTCGGACTGCCGACAGGCCATTGATGGCGGTCCAACCATTGGCAGCCCTTCAGTCTGACTGCCATATTCTGATACTGGCGGTCGGACCCTAAGCTGTCGGACGCATGACTAACGGCTCCGCCGGGATCATAGAATCCCGATGGTGTGATGGTTGGAGCAGCATCTCTGACTGGCAGCGGTGCCGAGGCAGGCACCACTGTCAGGATTACAATATCCCTTTCCTGCCATGAAATGGTTGTCGGAAAGGGATATGGGGGGCCCCCAAACATGGCTCCCTGCTGGTGCAGGCCACTGAAAAGTGGCCCTGGAGGCACATGCAGTGCCCCCACTCACCTCTGTGCACCGTGCGCCATGCATGACATGGTGCACGGCACATGGTGCACGAACAAAAGCAAAAGGAACAAATGATGGACGGAATGCTGAACAATGCAAACATTACCCCCAGTCACAAAGATCTGGGTTTAATCCACATTCTTTTGCTCACCACACCACCCCAGTTTGGACCCAGACATATGCAAATCAGTCTTGACCCTGTTCCTCATGGGAACAGTCCAGCCCGAACTGCCAAGCCAGGCCCTCCCTGGACCAGAAACAAGCATCCTGGGACCGGCTTCGGGGCATCACCCCTCATCAGCCAGGCTGGCTTCAATCCAGTGACGCAGTGAGCATGGGACCCACGTCTGGGCATACCCTTCCCATTTAGGGCAACAAAAGCAAAAGGTGCATGAACATGCAGGCAGTGGTGCACGGTGTAGGCATGTGCTGTGGACCTTTTCCAAAACCAAAGCATGCCTCCACCATCATACCACCAACCTTCCGACCGCCAACCCTGCGATCGCATCGCAATACATCGGTTGGACTGCCGCATGCTTGTCGGCGGTCTCCTGACCGCCGTAATAGTGGCCAGTGGTCCGAGCGACCTGCATCGTAATGATGCCCATAATTTCAGGAATTTCACGCAATAAGTATAACGTGACATTGCCAAAATTACACAAGAAAATGCAGGTGCAATAGAAATTTTGACTGGGCCTAAAAATAAATTCATTGAACATTTGTTCCTAGTGGAATGGGAGGGCTATTACATAGTTGCAGAAATTCGTTTCTGCCACCTCCAGGCTGACACAGTGATTATTTTGTAACTACGTTTGATTTTCCAACTGTGCGATGAGAAGTTTTTTTTATCATTCTCCTCTCATGCTAACTTCCCATTAATTTTTATAGGATAAGTTCCCTTCCCTCATTTGGACCCATTTTGTAGGAGGATGTTTCCTGCCACTTGTCACCTAGGGACCATTCATGGTCTGACACCGCTAACTACAAATTTCCTTCTTCAACTTTAACCTCAAATCTATAATTTCTTTTTATTCTTTTCAATATTGTATCTTCCATTTTTCACGACTGCTTTAAATGTAAGTTGGCATTTTTTGGATTTGGTGATGGCACTGGGTCGGGCTTTTCTATATATTCACACTCACGAACTGTTCCCTATTTTCTCTTTGCAGAATGTGTTACACTCAGGCACATCAGTGAGCTCATACTATTTCCACTTCCTTAGAAATGTCCTATTACTTACCGGTAATCTTCATTACTCCGGGTCCCGTTGTCCTCGTCCCCTTCATACTAAACAAGTGAGATAATCTATCTCATTGACAGAAAAAAAGAAAAGAAGGAATGCTGGTACACCCTCCCCCTCCCCACTGGGAGTACATAAGCGTACCCTACCCAGCATTCCTCCTGAACTACCAAGCCCCAGATGAGGGCCGGAAAGCCCGGGAGGGAGGGAGGGATGCTATGAAGGGGACGAGGACAACGGGACCCGGAGTAATGAAGATTACCGGTAAGTAATAGGACATTACCCCCAGGTCCCTCCTGTCCTCGTCCCCTTCATACTAAACAAATGAGAATACCCAAGCAGCAACCGGCCATCATCACACAACAAACCACCAGGACACAGAGCCATAGCAAACCCAGCAATTTATTGAAAACAGCACAGTACCAAAGAAAAAAGGGGAATCAGGAGCACACAGCCCGAAGCACCCCCAAACCAAAGTTAGCCTCATCCCCCAGAACATTCTGAATCCGGTAATGCCTAACAAAGGTATTAGCAGAGGCCCAAGTAGAGGCCCTACAAATCACAGAAAGGGACACACCACGAACCTCCGCCCAGGAAGCCGCCATCCCCCGCGTAGAACGCCCCTGAACCCCAGCCGGAGGAGGGGAGCCCGAAAGGGAATAGGCCAACATGATGACTTGCTTCAGCCAACGACCAATGGAGGAAGTGGAAGCCCGGCAACCCCTGGAGACCACCCCAAAGGAAACAAACAGGGAGTCAGACCGCCTAAAGGAACGAGTACGGTCCACATAGACCCTCAAGGCACGGCAAACATCCAGCAAGGACCAGGGAAAGTCGTCCTCATCCACCTGAACAGAACACAGAGCAGGCAAGACCAGCTCCTGGGAGCGATGGATTTGGGAGGAAACTTTTGGAACAAAGGAGGAATCCAAACGAAGAACAACTCCATCCGCAGAAAAGGAAAGAAAAGGCTCCCGAGCCATCAAAGCCCCCAGCTCACCCAGGCGACGAGCAGAAGTAATAGCCACCAAAAAACAACCTTAAAAGTGACAAACTTCAAATCAACCTCCTCCAAAGGCTCAAAAGGCGCAGCCACCAAAGCCCTCAAAACCAAAGGGAGGTCCCAAAGGGGAAAAGAAGGCCGAACCACAGGACGGGAAATAGAAAAACTGCGCAACAAACGAGAAACCAGGTCATCCACATCAGTCAGATTCCCCCAAGGGGAACGGAAAGCCCGAACAGCAGCCCACTGGGCCCGCAGAGTTGAGACAGACAAACCCTTCTTGAACCCATCCCAAAGAAACTGAAGAACATCAGGCAAAGGACAAACCAAAGGAGACAGCGCCAGACCGAGACACCAACGCTCGAAGTTCCCCAATGCCTACCGTAGGACCGAAGAGTAGACGGCTTCCGGGACTGCTGAATAGCCAAAGCTAAATGCTCGGGGATACCCCGATTCCTCCACCCCTGCCTTTCAACCTCCAAACCGACAGCCGAAGCCGCCGGAGGGACAACATCGGAGAGGACCGCAAGGGAGACGGAGGGAAGGGGAAGAACCAAGGACCCTGAACCGCCAACAACTTCAGAGTGGGAAACCACGACCGGCGGGGCCAGAAGGGCACCACCACAACCACCTCCCGATCCTCCATCACCAGCCGAGACAGAAACCGAGAGATCAGGGCAAGGGGAGGAAAGGCATACAGCAGGCGAGAAGGCCAAGGGAGGGTCAGGGCATCCACCCCCCAAGAGGAACCTGAGGAACCTGAGGAACCCGGGAATAGAAGCGGGGAAGCAGAGCATTGAGCCGGGAAGCAAATAGGTCCAGAAAAGGAAGACCAAACCTCACGCACACCAGACGAAAGGCCACCGGAGTCAAAGCCAACTCCAGGGAGGCGGGAAAAAACCGACTGAGGGCATCCGCCACCCCATTGTCCACCCCCCGGACATGAACAGCCGCTAGAGACAAGAGATGGCCCTCCGCCCAGCAAAACAACGGGGACACCACCGCGTTCAGGGACTGGGACCGGATACCCCCCTGGTGATTCAAGTAGGCCAAGGTTACAGTGTTGTCCGACCGAAAAAAGAACAGGAGGAATGCTGGGTAGGGTACGCTTATGTACTCCCAGTGGGGAGGGGGAGGGGTGTACCAGATTATCTCACTTGTTTAGTATGAAGGGGACGAGGACAGGAGGGACCTGGGGGTAATGGCCATTCTGTTGCTGTAGATAGCAATGCTCCTTTTAACATATTCCATTTCCATTTCAGAAACACTGCTCTGTTCTTGGATTCTTAATATCCTGAATTGTTAATACGCTAAAATTATAGCAGGTGGAAACGCCATCAATGCCTTTTCTGGCAGATGAACAGTACATATCAATCATTGATCTTGCTGTATTAACACAAATGACTGTTTCCTTTTTAAAGGGACAAAAACAGCAACAAAATATGCCTGTACCATTGCCTCACTTGTCTTATACACACACTCAGATTCTGTTTGCACTTCTTTCTTTCACACTGGGTGATCACATGAGCACTGAGCACGAGTTTCGAGCATTTAACCCTCATGCTTTATAAATATTGTTATGGCTAATGCCTTTGTGTTGTTGATCAATTCTTTTGTTTTGCTAATTTGTTTCATATTATGAATAACCGGTAAATGTTACTTCCTATTCCACTAGGAACAATTGTTCAATATATGTTCATTGACCCTGGTTCCAGGGGGGTTCTTAGGGTTACCCCTTTTGTTTACATTAAAAATGAACCCATGCATTACAATGTTGTTATTTATAAAAAGTAATAAATGATACTTACCTCTATGCCCTCCAATGAGGAGATGGAGCCCCCTATGTCTGAAATTACGAGTGTAAACTTACTTTTAGGAACTTTTCTCCTGTTGGTGGAGATCTACACCAATAGGTGGAGATCTCCTACAATAGATGGAGAGCTCCTTATAGGAAAGTAAGGGGTAATGGAGTTTATATAAAAAAATGTTTCAAATTAAACGCAATTCTAAAATTATTTAAATAATTAATATTAACCTCGAAGTAATAAAATAAAATGTTACAACACATTATTTCCTCATTTTGTAGTAAGTAATTTGTACTACTGATATTCTGCCATACATATTCCAATATGCAGTTTCTGAATTGGGCCCAGTGCCTTTATTGGATACAATAGGTCTGTCACCAACAGGAGGCTAATACTGTCTGTAGGCAAGACCTACAAATGTTTCTGTTCCAAAATGGCCACCATCATTGAGGAATGAAGCAAAAGACCATCCTGACAAAAAACCCATACAGCCAAACTAATGGTACAAATGTAGCATAGCTTAACAGGGTAAGAGCTGTAGGCCGTTGATCAATGATCAATGAAAAATGGTGTATATGAATATATAGAAAAAGATCTTTTAACTTAAGACTCACTATGGCACATACATTTTAAGTAAAAAGACCGATGGATAATAATGTTTTAATCTTTGTAATTTGTTGCTAGGCAGTCAACCTTTTAAGTGTTTGTTAACAGTGTACGCACTTTTTACATACAGCATACACACTAGAAGCAAATTTCACCAGAAGGTTGTCCACTGAGATAATGACCTCTCTGTATTTCTTTTGGATTGACTATTCAAAATCATAATTCCTAAATTGTCTACTCTAAGTGTTCAGTACTGTTGTAGTTCTATGCACGTAATTACATATGCATTTTCTCCTCTGCGAGACGAGGGAATACAATTTTGCTGCATTTGTAAAGACCTGTCACAGTATGAGCTCCGTGCTCTGGATAAATTGCACTACTTGATAGAAAGATTCTCTATAATTCTGAATATTTTGTAAGAATTTATAAACAGCTCCCGAAAAGGACGCCTTTTGCCCAGGGTGTTGGGTGTTAATGGCCTCCTTTTGAAGCGGCTCTTCCAAAATCTTGCAGTACTGTGCAGCGTGTTATTACTTTAATGAGCGGATCCGTCACTTCCCAATTCCTCACGCGCTTTTTACTGTGCGAGTGAGGGATGAAAGAAAAGAGCAGAAGAGAGGAAGGAGAAATGAGACGGAGTTTGAGGGGCTTTAATCTCTACATCTGCCTCTCTATTTGGAGAAAATGTGTGTCCTTCTTTGTGTCGTATGCGCCAAAAATTAAATGCGCCAAAAAACCGAAGATAGCAACTCAATCAAGAATACATTATTTAATGAGGACTGTACATACAAAATCCGCCCGTTATAGAAAGTGGAATTGGTTGACTTGTTCCTCGTGTTGTTCACTTCAGTTAAAAGCCGTATATGCAGGGGCGGCTGGTGGATTTTGAAAGTGGTGATGTGAAAAATGTTGTGCTAGGGCATGTACTGAGCCCCCCCCCCCCCCCCAAATCACCAGAAACGTGCTGAAACCATTGCCACTTATAGCGCCATAACACATCATACCAGTACTGATGGGTGATCATTCAAACCAGCTCGGTGTGAACTCGTACAACACAATTACAAAAAAGTAAAGAAAAAACGCTAACCGAGATGACATGACAATGATATCCAAGTGAAGTGACATGCAATTAATTCCCCCATTCACGCCTTATTGCTAATATTAGAAATGCGTGACTCCGAGGTGAGCACAGCTTAGCGTACTTACTGAACCGACTTCACCAACAATGTGAACCGAATGCTGAAACGAACCCAAAAGCGTTACACTGAAACCCTACTAGATCAACCAATCAGCCACAGGTTACTTGCCAGATGCTATGCAGGAAAGCAGCACTAAACCTTGGAATGAGGGCTTGCCTTTCCTGTGTTGGCAGTGCGACATTCGCACGCGTACCCACCTGTGAAACATTGCACTACCTTCTCCGCATTAAATGCAGAAGTACTTTTTGGCTTTTGTGTATTCTAGACCTGTTGTGTGGTCGTGCTTCTCAGGGGCACTTCTGATGGCTTCAGCATTAAGCTCCGTCAGCCTGTAACATAACGGGCCTCGTTTAACAATATTTATACCCACCCATGTAACACTGGGTGGGCTTTCACTGAGCCTTCTGTTGCCACATTAGTCAAGCGCTCTGATAGGGAGGGGGAGGAGGGTGGTCTCGACCTGTACTGCAGATAGATATCGGACGCCATTAATCAGAGTGCTTATAATCTCGGTAAAATACATCTCAATCTCCGAGAACTTGCGTTCTCATCTGAAGGCACAGCGCGGTAACTGCGCATGCGAGGGCATACACTGTATCCCTGCCATATTGCATTGCTTGTTAATACCCGCAGGCTATTAATAATTCTCCGATATGTTGCGCACGTGCCCACAGACAGATTGCAGCTTGTTCTGCGGCTGCGATTGTGGCTAGCAAACAGTAAGTGAAACGCTAACAAGGCACTGCCGTAATTTAAACCGGTGCACGTGCCCAACAAACTCCTACCGCTTTTCTAAATAGTCTTCAGTCTGTTATCCTTACCAATTTAAGGAATAGTCCCAGGCCTCGGCTTCTACTGACTGTACCCTTGCTCACAAGCCTCACATTTGACTGGTGTCATGCGGTCAGCAGCCCGTGGTAAAACACTAAATTAAGGCGTAATGCAGAATCTTCCCGCGTGCCTGACATCTCGTTCCGAATAAAGCTGACACAACAAAAGCCCAATGAACACTCGACCGGAAGAGTATATTATGTTCCACATTATACTCGTTCACTTACCTCGAAAGCTTGTGCCTGGTTAAGTCCCATCTCGTCTGGTCGGTGTCCCTCCTGGATAATAAACCGCCAACACGATACACGACGCACACCTGCTGCATTCTGATTATCCCGACCCCGAAATGAAATCGGAGCTGCCTAGACGAACTCTTCCACAGCCCACTCCCCCAGCTTCCAACATCCAATCAGGAGGCTTAAACAGCAGTACAAACACGAAGGGAGTCCTTCAGTTGTTGCCACCCACTTCACTTCCTCGATGCCCCTTACCATTTATTTCAATGGCGCTCTGCTGAAAACACCTGGGCCACAGCATAAGCGCCCCATATACAAGTTAACCATTACCGCTTCTACCGGCCACTCCTACCATGCTGACATCACTCTCCTTGTGTGTGCCTCAAGGGCGAGCGATAGCCGTCGCCCCAGCCAGCACATGCGCACGAGGACTTGTCTCGCTCCTCAGTTCTTTCATTAAAAAGCAACAGAATCTGTGTTACAATTAGCACGAAGCAGAGAGCACTTTATTTAAAGCTGCTTCGTGTTGTACATTCATTCTCTCTTTCCTCTCGGATGCTAGGTAGGGCAACGCCCCTTTCGCCCGTTATAACCAGCCGCCACTGCGTATATGCAGTGCTAAATTTGTTAAAAGAAATACAAATAAAAGATAAGTGCAAGGATCCAAAGTTTTTCTAAGGAACCCTCCAACAGAATTCCTCGAGTAGCCGAGCACCAAGGCTGCATAATCTTGATTCCACCTTATGCCTTCTTCCACCCCCCTAAACATCCAGGGGCAGATCTACAAGGAAGTGCCACAGCGCGGCAACGCAAGCCCTTTGGCTGCGCCACGCTGCGGCACTTCCGAAGCACAGGAATGCGACATATTTACAATAATATGTTGCATCCCTGTGCTCTCTCCTGCGCTGGCGCACAAACTGCAGCCATGCACCGGCGCAGGCAAGGATGCCTGCGTCGTGGGGAGATTGTTTTTGTGCAGGAAGGGGCACCTTCCTGTACAAAAACAATCACTACAGGCATTTTCCTCTTTCAACGCGTGCTGTAGAATGCAGCACGCTTTGAAAGAGGAAAAAACGAGGAGAAATGAAAACATTTCTCCTCGTAGCGCCTCGCTACGCCTCCCCCTGGGGAGGCGTAGCATTGACACGCATTTCCAGATTTACGATTCCTCGTAAATCTGGAAATGTGTCTCATTCCATGGGTGTTGTGTGGGAACACCCATAGCAACACCCATGGAACGCCCCTTCCACGCAAAGTACTGCGTGTGAAGGGGCCATATTTACAAGGAGAGGAAAAGTCACGTAGGGTGGCTTTTCCTCTCCTTGTAAATATGGAGAAGTGAAATGCGCCTCCAGAACGTCACAAAAAGTGACGTACTGGTGGAGCAGGGGGGTTGTAAATCTGCCCCCCAGTCTCTCTATCCTACTCACTCAGGTTCTTTGTTATCCCTGCTTTCCCCCTTCTGCCACTATTTTCCTCTCTTTCTTCTCTCTTTCTCTTCCTCCTTCCTTTTCTCTTTTCTGCACTCCCCTGTCTTGCTCTGGGTCAGAGTCTGAGTATGAAAAATAAGTCTGGGGCCCCTAAAATGAGGGCCAGTGCCCAACGTCTGCAACCACCTGCACAAAGTAATCATTGCACGTATGTGTAGTTTGCCATTACTAAATCGGTTTTACACTGCATTAAACATGTCAAGCCCTTTTCACAAACGTAATTTTGGTCCTAATTGTAAGTTTTCAGCTGAAGTTATGTTTTTATGCCTGCCAAGAATCCAAAAATGGATTCCTGACAATCGTAAATGCATTTACTAAGGCGGATTTCTCAGTGTCACTGATAACTACTATGCGACGCATGTCAGAGCATCAATTATGGTCGGTCTAGAGAAGCTTTAGCTGTCTCGCCATCCTCATGTTTTCCAAAACAATTATAAATAAACATGCTTATGTGCACCAAGGAGCTTTTGATCAGCCTTCTTCATTTATTTGTCTAAGTATCACTCACACTTTGATTTGGTCCACCACAGCCTACAACATACGGCAGTAGTCACTTCAGCCAAATTCAGCCACTGAGTTTCTTCCCTGTGAGTGACGGCATTTACTCTTGCTTATGTTTACAACCTCCTAAAAAGTAGTCCAATTTAGCGCCAAGACTGTGTAGTCCAATCTCTGCTTTCCTTTAATGCATTTTAATCAGTTTTGTGATGGGTCATTTTTTTAAATTATTTTTGCAAATATAAACTTGCTACATTTACCTGGTGGCATTTTTTATTTTGATTACTTTTCAGCTTTTAATGCCTAATGAATATGTTTGCAAAAACGTAAATAAAAAATAGCATGCCTGCCAAGGTCAGAACTTTTTGCTTTGCCAATGATTGATAAGTCTGAGTCTAAAGAAGACAAAAAAAACCATGAGCAAATGAGCCCTCATCCTGTCCATACAAGACACTATACACCCTGAACCACCATGTTATGTTCTCTCTGTAGGAGCACAAGCAACCCTAACACATTGCAGCCAATGTGATGCCATATTAGATTGTGGGAGGACTAGAGCAGCATTTTCTGTGTTCGTTTCACCCTTGTAAGTTGCTTAAAGCCTCCTTCTAAACAGAAGGGAGGTAATTGGTTGTCTGAGCTAATGGGACTGCACTCCTGCTTTGTTTGATGCTTTACTACTGCTACTTGAAATCATCAATCTATGTACACCAAATGAGGGAATGCTCATCTCTCAATCACAAAACCATACAAATGTGTCAGGAGATTTCCATCACTGGCTGAGCAAGTACTTGAATTCTAAAACTATTGACATTTGAGAAAAAAAGAATTTTTGAACTGCATCCACCATAATGTTTAAAAAAATGGAAAGACACAAAATCTTCAGGATGCATTGTGCACCTTTGAGATTTATTTCAGCCTTGTAGTACCACATCAGATAAGCTGCAAATTCAATTCTTTTCCACATCTTATTATGGGACGCACATCTAGTCATATCTGTCCCACTTATGGCCCGATTACGAGTTTGGTGGTGCAGGAGTGGACCACCACGCTGGCGGCCCGCTCCAGCACACCAAACCCGTGGTCGCACCGCCCGCCAGATTACAAGTTTCCTTGTGTCTGGCGGGCCCTTACAGTGTCTAACTGAGAAATACAAAAATGTAATGATGAAATGTAAGAATTAATCTCAGCCCGTCAATTATTCAGTCCATTGTTTTTGTTCTCAGTGTACAACCACATGCAGATCAGTCTTAGACCTACATCCGAATATGGCAGTCCAGATTAAACTAGGAGGCCACAAGAAACCAGATAGAACTTGTCCTTGCCTTGTTAGCCATTATTTAAATTCCTGTAGAGTGGAGACATTGCCTAGCAGTTTGAGTTATGGAATCGCGTTTAGGGGGTGAAGCCACGACTGATATACACATAAATGGTGCATGTCTGCCATGGCAACATGAAATAAAAACAAATGGACTCAAATCAAGCACAGAGTTAATTACTTGTAGCTGTATTTAATTTGGTCATTCAATATGTGGCTTTTTGTTCTCATTGTGTAGCTGTAAATGCAATGGCTATGTCCAGATGTGGATCTTCTAGCTTGCAACCGAACAGAGGTGATATCGTCTAGCTAGAATGTCTCTTTTGCGGTGGGGCAAAACTGATTGGCTGACAAAGGTATTGTGTCTGTAGCTGTACAATGATTAACAAAAGAAGGACTGAAATGCGTCAGTTACTAACAGTGTGTTTGGACCCAAGCAATCCATGCTTCTCTTTTTGTGCTTCCTCATTCTTGAGACAGCCAAGAAAGTTGTTATGCGGTTGGTGGAAACTGTTCAGTGCTGAGAGAAGTTGAAAGGCAGTCAGGCTTACAGCTTAGGGGTAGCAATTGCTTCTTCGTTGGATTGAATGTAGTTGGCAGTCAGCAAGAGTGTTAGATAGTGCTGATATTGAAATAATGACTTAGTAGTAATCTTCATTACCCTGAATCGTAGTCCTCCTCGTCCCAGTCCAAACTATACTGTGGAGTCATTCCTCCCATACAGAGTTATATGCATAGAAAGGGTTTTAGCATACACTATTCATCTTTGTATGAGTACATACTTTGTGATGTTACAAGCCCTCCTCCGTCCCATCCCTTGCTACTGCAGGTAACAAGAAAAACATACTTGAAGGTACAAAACGGGAGGCAGGAGGGATCTTAGACTGGGATGAAGAAGACAACAATTCAGGGTAATGAAGATTTCCAGTAAGTAATAATTTCATTTCCCATCATAAGTCCTCCTCGTCTCAGTTCTAACTATTTTGAGGATACACCAAGTGTGATATTTGCAACAACCAGAGAAAGATGCAGAAAAGTAATATTGATCTGTTTTAACAATTACTTCATTGCCTAAACCATTATTATCAAACCAATATTCTCATACAAGGCCTGGGATAAGTCCAACCTGTAATGTGTCACAAAGGTCTGAGTTGTAGACCAGGTTGCAGCCCTAACATTTTTCTGCAACAACGCATCCCCAGCTTCAACCTAAGAAGCTGAAATTGGCCCGTTGATCATCATGGACGGGCCATTGGGGACAGGTAACAGGGACAGGTGACAACAAGAAAGCTACTTTTGCTGAAACCCACAACAGTTTAGCTGATTCTGTCAGTTCAACAGATGGTTCTTGTTGAACTCTCAGAACAATTGGCAGGTCTCAAGTTGGAACAGAGATAGGAACCACTAGCTTCCTAATTCTAAACTCTTTAGGAGTCGAATAAATAAGGGTATTATCCTTGATAAATCATCTAATGAGCTGCTAAAAGCTCTAATTGCTACCCATTGTCAGGCCAGCATAACTGGAGCTAGCCCTTTAAGGAAGCCGTCTCTTAAAAACTCTAATATCTGAAAAGAGTCTAATGACGTGGGTCCTCCCCGCACTCCGAGCACTATCCCTGAAAAGAACCCCAATGCTTATTATAAAAGGTCAGTGTAGATGGTTTTCTTGAGGATTGGATAAAAACACACCCTTCCTGAGTTTTGAAGATGGCTCCTATGAAGGACAGTCCTGAGAGAGAACCAGTTCCACCTTTGGTGGGTGACCATGAGTCCCAAGTGCTAGAGGTTGCAGAAAACTGTCTCCACATTCTGTAGTGCCTTGGAGAAGGAAGAGGCACACAATTGGCAGTCATCAAGATAAGGAAATATGGAGACACCCTTTAACTGCAATGCTGTCACTAAAGGAGCCAATACCTTTGTGAACACTCTTGATGTCGTAGAGAGGCCAATTGGTAGAGCTTGGAGCTGACAATGCTGACCCTGTTATGCAAATCTTAGGCAGATTTGACTTTCTGGATGGATAGGCACATGGAAACGTATGTCCTGCAGGTCTAAAGCTGCTAGGAAATACCATTTTTATATTAGGGGGATTATGGTTTGTAGCACGATTATTATGAACTTCTCGACTAGCAAAAACATATTCAGAGATTTTAAGTCCAGCACTAGCCAAAACCTCCCTTTTGTTTCAGAACAAGAAAAAGAATTGAGTAAAACCTCTGTGTTTCTTGAGCCCAGGGTACAGGAATTGTTGCTCCTTTTTTTACCAGATCTTGAACTCCATGAAGCATTGCTTGTCTTTTTGTTGGTCTTTTGGTAATGGCGTAGCCCTGAACAAGTGAACCGGAGAACCTTTGTTGAACTTTAATTTGGAACCATCCTTCACGATGGAAAGTACCTACACGTCCTGAATCAGAAAGCACCATTGCTGAAATAAATTCTTCAATTGTTTATCTCCCTCCATATAATCATTTTCGACTTTGCTCTTGGGTTTGGATGGAATGGAGTTGGGATTTATTATCAAACGCAGCCCCCCAGCCACAGGTCCAGCCATGGAAGGGACATCTGTTGTCATGCAGGCTTGCATTGCTTCCTTTTTGAATTAATAATTTCCTACCAGGAAAGAACTTAAATGTTTTTCAAATTTTCTTTTCATCATCCGATTCCTGGACCATCTGGTCGAGCTCTTCACCAACTAGTTTAGACCTCGCAAAGTGTAATTTCTGAACCATAGACCTCTGTCCAGCGTTCAACTTCCAAGGCTTCATCCATAAAAGCTTTAACCCTGCAATTGCCCCACCAGCAGAGGAAGCCGCTGACCACAGATTGTCAAAGCTGACATCAGAAAGGAACTGTGCTAAAAGTTCACTGTTTGCAAGGATCAACATATGATCAGTTCCTTCTTGGAAAAATCATAGAGGCTCTGGAAATCTTTTAACAATACTTGTGTGGCATGTGCCATATAGGTATTTGCTCTAATAGAAAAAATTAAATGAAGTATAAGCTCTCTTCAACGAAACCTCAACCTTCCTGTCTACTACACCAGGGAGGCATTGCATCTTCTGAGGGCAAAGAGGAAGAAGGCACCAAAACAAACAAAATAGTATTGAGCTTTGGAACCTGAGGGAAGGTGTATTCAAACATCTCAATTAGATATCTTTTATTAAGGAAGCAAGGAATGTTGGATCTGTCTACATCTTTCCACTCCTTAAATAGCAAAGTCTTTATCACATCATGTAAGGGTAAGTCATCAGCAGGAGTGCCACCATACTGAGCTTAGAACTCATCCTCCTGTTGTGAAGTGTTGCAATCCCAAAACCTCGCTAATATGGGATAACATTTCTTTAAAAAGTGCCTCCTATGCATATTTTCCTTAAGTCCAGCGTCCTGAACATTGTCAGCGTCCACTCTGTTCCTCTTCAACTGAGGCTCATTAATTACAGCATCTACTGCCCTTTAATTAATGTTTCAAGCTCAGTCCTAGAAGTTTGGAGCACCTGCTCCCTTTTCTGGAGGCTCCACATTATGTTTTTTTCAGTTGCCTTCCTTCCTTCCCTTGTAGGACTCCAGGAAACTTCGCCATGCTCTAGCAGTTGTAGTTCCTTATTATATAGGGCTACCTAGAGACCAAGGCTCTCGAGAGTTGATCTCTAGACAAGTGTTTGCTGCCTTCCTCATCCTGCATGCTTCTAGAAGCACCTAACCTGGGGCACTACACAGCCTCTTTTGGCTCACTTGTAGCATGATACGTTCTTCTCACCTCAGCCAAGCATCTGAGCTCGGAGCGTGCTTCTGAGCGGTGCAATCATCTCAGTTCCCCGAGCAAAAGGGAGCAAGAGAATTAAGTATGTGAAACAAATATCAGATAAACATAATACAAAACAACATACCTCATTTTCTGGGAGACAGAAAACCAACAGGAGAAAGAGAGGGCATGAGGAGGATGTATGGCATCTTTAAGTATATGGCCATAGAAAGAGGACTGGTGCATGCTACAACTCTATCTATGCATGGTAAGTAACTCTATATGAAAGGCGGGGCTTTGCAATATAGTTGGGCCTGGGATAAGGAGGACGTATGATAGATAATGTGTAGCACCTCATAGCTGGGTGCATTTATTTGCTGACACACATCCTTTACTTTTAACATCGCTCATTTGGTCCCATTGCCAATCCACTGGTTTGAAATTTACTGTATCATTAAGGTATGTGACACAGACATTCTGTTTCAAGAATGGGCTTCACCTGTAGAAAGAGCAAAATGTGCCTCTCCTGATTGAAAGCATTAGCAGATATCACTACTTACTGGTAGCCTATGATGGTCAGGGATCTCGACTTGAACTGTCCTACACATAAAGCAAAATATTTGTATCACATGCACTCTACCATTTCTATATTATTTTAGAGAACTAATAGGATTATCACATAAACTTTTACCCCCACATGCATCAAACTAAAAACCGGTCTCAAAAGGGCAGATTCGCAGAATCTGCCCCTTTGCGACCGTTATTTTTGCATTTGGGATGCATCATCCCAAATGCAAAAATCGCAAATTGCGATTGCATTTAAGGAATTGCAAATTGCGATGCCTTGAATGCAATGCAAGATGCCATTTAAAATAGCGATTTCGCTATTAGGGGCCGCTAATTACCGAAAAATTATACCTAATGGTAATTAGCGAAAACTTTGAAAATGCACTAAAGTGCATTTTTCAAAGTTCCAGGTTACACACACACAAGCCCTTGGGGCATGTGTGTGCGCAACATGTGTTCACATATCAATTTCAGGGGTGCAACAGGGTGTCCTTTTGGCACCCTGGCACCCTTGAAATTGCATGCGCAATTTGCGAGTACCTATTGGGTACTCGCAAATTGCGCATGCAATTCCCATTCATTCCTATGGGCCTGTAGGCCCATAGGAATGAATGGGAAGCCATTCCTTAATTGCGACTTGCAATTTGCAAGTCGCAATTAAGGAATGTTTAGGAATCTCTATTTTTTTAGCGATTCCTACATGCATAGGCTTTTGCGATTCCTTAATTGCGATTCCTTAATATTCGCAATTAAGGAATCGCAAAAGCCTACCTTGATGCATGTGCCCCTTAGTGATGATGGTGTTTTAAAGTCTTTCCTAATTTGCCCCAAGAGCCTATTTAGGTACAAATTACATATTTGAAAGTAGTATGCTTATTATCTTGATTTTTTTTTTTACTGTAGCACGCTTCACAAAGAAAGTGTTAAATCTAAATCCAGGCGTCGATATTCAACTTTCTAGTTTTCACAAAAGTTTTAAACTGGAAATGTGTCCCTGTCGCAGCTCACCGAGCACACTTCAGAAAATGATTTGCGAATTCCTGGGTACTCCCATTCATTCCATTTCTCCTAACGTGACTGTAGATGGTGTAAAATTATGCCTGCCAGTGTCTTTATGCAATGGTACAAAAAAAATTCTTCAAAAGGAAAATGTTTTCCCTCATAGAGAAACCTTACACCTCAATAGAGTTTGGGTATGTGCATTCACCTACCCACGCTAAAAAGGGATATACTCCTTTCTTTGATAAGAGTAAATCTCTTACCATTTCTAGAGTGGGAAACAGTTGGAAGGGAGTTGGTGAACGGAAAAAGCTAACTTATTTCAGGGATTTAACAAACTTTCAAGGCTAACTACACCTTGGAACACTTTTTACTTCTTACAATTGATTTACTGTCTTGTAATATTATGCTCTTCCTGGAGGTGACAGTAAAAAATTGGATTATTGGTAGAGGGGTGTGGAAGGACCGCTCAGGCAACAACCACCATCTTTGTCAGGTTGAACTACAAAAAGTTGCTAAATTAACCTGCGCTATCCCTTATGATCACTTGGCGCAAAGCAGTCAGGCTTAACTCAGAGGCAAAGTGTAAAGTATTTATGCAGCACAAAAACAGTAATAAAGTGAAAACACAACACAAGAAAAATACCAAACCAATTTTGAAACATAGAGGTAAATTTAATAAATAAAATGATACCAGAACGACAAAATTCCAATCAGTAAATCAGTAGATATTCGGTTTTAAAGATTTAAGTAGACGTAGCCCTTAAAGCAGAAACCGCTACTCGCGGTCATCTGGTTGTGCTAGAGCGGAGGAAACTCATCAATTCATGCCGACTGTGATGGAGTGAGGGCTGGATACAGGAACCAGGTTATTCCCGCTGAAAAAGTTACCTTCTCAAACTCCAGCAAGAACAGTTCTGTTTGTGGTGGAGCAGGACACGAGGAGCAGGGAGAATGTCACAAATGGTTGTCGCTGTATTGCAAAGATCAGGCCTGGCTTCTCCGATGGTCGTCACTGTAGTTGAAAGATCCAGTTCGGCATCGCAGACTGTCATTGCTGGAGCTTCTGGATGGCGGTCACCGATTGCTGTCGTTGTTGTATCGCAAAGTGCAGATCTCACGTTGCAGGTTGTCACTGCTGGTTGCTGTACAGTGAACATTCGGTATTGTTATGTCCCCTGCTGCCCTGGTGGAGGATTCACAGGCCCTAGGGGTGGGACAACAAACTGAGGATCACACATCTTTGTTGTTGGGCACTGAACTGTTCGCTGCTCCGCCCGTTTATTTTATGCCCCACTGTCACCTGACCACGTTTTCAACCAAAAGGGCCCTTGAAGCTGGGATGGTCAACAGAAACACCACTGCTCCGGGACATTACAGGGTTCACCAGAGCTATTCTCATTCATGTGACCCAGGACCTTACCAACAGGCACCAATTATTGAGTGGTGCAGGACCATTAGTAGCATTTAATTTACAGGCCCTGGGCATATGTAGTACCATTTACTAGGGACTTACAATTATATTAAATGTACTGAACAGGTGTAAGAGAATTGTACCATGTTTTGGGGAGAGACCACATACACTTTACCACTGGATAGCAAGGAAAAAGTGCTCAGAGTACTAATGCCAACAACAACGGGTTCAGCAACAGAAGCCAAAAATCTGGGGCAGACCCTGCCAAAAGGGCCAGGCTCAACCATGACTTATGTCGAAATTCCAAATGATAAGCTCCTCTCCTGACTCCACTCCCCCACAATTGAGTCTGTGCTTTTGCTGTACAGGTGTCTTTTCTAGTGTTTGAGTTTCTGTATTGATCATGAAGATGGGCCTGTTTGAGGCACACCAGTCTGAGAGTTGACCCAGTTTTGGGACGAAAGCGATTGTGGCACCACTAAAGTCATAACAAAAAAGTAGCACACAAGGTAATTTAATTGAAAAGTGCCAGAAGATGAAGGATCAACAGCGAAGCTTGCTTCTTCAAAACCTCCACTGAAAACTCCATGGGGCCCAGTGTTTTCTCGGTTTGCTTGGCTGACAGAACCTCTCTAATGTCTTCTTCAGTTAAAGGTGCATCTCAATATCACGCGCTCCTCTTGGGTTATGGCAGAGAGTGGCAGCTCACTTATTAGGGGTTGATGAGAATGGTACTGACACCCAGCCAGAGTGTGGAGATCCTCAGAGAAGGCTGAAGGGCAGGAGAAAGCACTCAACTTTGATTGCTCTCCAAAACACAAGAAGCATTTAAAGAAATGGAAAAACTGGGAAGCACCAACTACCCTAGGCATTTCAGTAGGGGTCAAACTGGAGTGGCACATTGTGCCAAGGAGTATGTGATAATGCAACTTGTTCTGCTGACCAACTTCCTTTAAGAGCATAAGGTGGATCCAGTGTTTCACAGCACAGTTTTTGCATTCTGGGGGGTTTGTTCTGGTGTTAGTGCTCCTCTCTTCAGGGCATAGTCTAGACTGGATTCTCCATTTACTGTCTCTATCTCTGGGATTAGAACTCCAAGGCTGATAGACCACATTCATTGTACAAGAAATGGCTTTATCATGAGTTGCCACACCCATTCCAGCATACTGTGGATCTTGCTGCAGGCTATGCTGAAAAGCTGTCTTTGTTACTCTTGTCAGACTCCATTTAGATGCTCAGTGTATTAAGCAGACAGCTAGAGCATCCTCGATGTCCCCGCTTTCACATTTTTTAGTTTAGTTTCTGCTTCATTTGGTTCCGTCTGTGGAGACCCACAGTCCCCTGGTGGCCCTGTTGCCATCTTTGCCTTTTGAGGGATTGTATCATTGTCTAGAGGCAGAGATCACCCATAAACCATTCCAGGACCAATCTGTGCATCTATGGAATGCCAAGTCCACATGGTGTGTGCATTTATCCGCATTTATCTGCATGCATGACCTATCTGTGGTAAATTCCCTCATAGAAACTGACTGTGGCATTGATTGTGAGAGGTGAAAGGCAGAGATCAGATAAAATACTACAGAAGAGGAATACTTCTGACTCAGTGGTGTATGTTCAACTGCATTGTGTAAGGAACTACTCCTCTTCAGCGTGGGAACTCTCTGTCCAGCTCTCTGTACACTCTCTGCCAGACACGTGAATTAAGGAGCAAATCACTTGACATTTCTCTGATTAGATGGACTTTTGAAAGTCAGAAACCTATAATTTGATTAGTGCACGGCCAATGTAAGACCTCTTATTTGGTGCATATATGGTTGAGAACAGGCCAACAACAAGCTACATAGATAAGGACTGTATAGAAATCATAATTGGTGCTGTCTTCATATGGATGCAGATCAACCAACTACATAAATGAAGATTGTTTATATTAGAAAACCTGGATCACCATTTGTTAGAAATTGGATTTCTGGTTGGCAGAGGTATGTACCCTGACCAAGCAGCAATCACAATCCTAGTCAGGGTAGATTACAACACAACCTAAATTATCCTGTGCTCACCCTCTGGTAGCCTGGCACAGAGCAGTCAGACTTAACTTAAGAGGCAATGTGTAAAGTATTCGTGCAACACTTCATACAACAACACAGTGAAAACACCACAAAAAGACTCCACACCATGTAAGAAAAATAGGCTATGATTGTATATATAAAACAAGACCAAAATGAAAAAGATCCATCCAGTAAAGGTCGAGATATGAATTTTTAAAGATTAAATGCAAAAATAGCACTTAGAAGCAAATAGCGCTCAAAGAGTTAATTGGTTGCATTGGACCAGGACAAAGTCAAGAGTTCAGGCCACCAGCAATGGAGTGCAGGCAGGCTACAAGACCCACGCAGGGCCCGCTGAGCAAAAGTACCCTAATCCTTGTCGCAACAGCGAGATGCGTCGGTGATCCCCACGCAGGTGAGGTGTTGTGCCAGATTTCTCCATGCAACTACAACGATGCATCGGGTCCGTGAGCGAAGCATCGTTTTCTAAGTGCAGCAGTTCCACATGCCATGTGCCTGGTTTCTCCACGCTGTAGAGGTGATGCATGGATCTTCACTACGCGGTGATGAGTTGGTTCAGAGGCAGTGGTTCCGGATGCGATGCAGTGGTTCCGAGTGCGATGCGCCTGTTCTGTTCCCGCAAGAGCGGCAATGCGTCTATTCTGCTCTCGCAGCAGAGGATGTGTCGGTTCCACTGGAGCAAACCCCTTGGTCCACTTCATAGGGTCCAGGACTGGGGTGGCACCACTTGGCAGGACTGACTCACAAGCAGATGAGCCCAAGGGTTAGAACAGGAGGGTTCTAAGTCCTTTGTTTCCCTGAGACTGAGGCAACAGGAGGCAAGCCAGCAAGCCCTTGGAGTCACCCTGGGTTCAAGTGATGCAGGTGCAGTCCTTCTAACCCAGGTAGAGAGAGAGCAGCAGGCAGCAGGGCAACACAGCAAGAGTTCAGCAAACAGCAGTTCCAGTAGTGTGACAGCTATTGAGCAACATAGCAGATCCTGATTTGGTAGTGCCAGAGGACCAGTAACTTATACCCAGTGGTGCCTTTGAAGTGGGGGAGACTTCAAAGAAGGCTTTAAAGTGCACAGAGGATCTCCCTTCCTGCCCTGGTTCCAGACACACTACAGCGGGGTAATCAATTCTTTGTGTGGGGATAGGACACAACCCTTTCAGGTGTAAGTGTCAGCACCTCCCTCCCATCCTGCTCAGGATGGGCCGTCTGCATGCAGATGGCAACTCAGGCACACCTACCCTTCCTTTGTGTGTGACTTTCTAAAGGGACTGCAGGAAGCCAACTGTCACACACCACAGATGTGTATTCCAGACACAGTCAAAAGGCACCAAATGACTAAAGTAAGTAAATGCCAACTTTCTAAAAGTGACATTTACTAAACTGGAATTTAAAATCCAACTTCACTATAAGTTGTGATTTTGAATTGTGAGTTCAGTTACGCTAAACTTGAAATCTATCTATCTCTTCGCAATTGGGAGTTAAACTTAAAAGATGTAATAAGTTACCCTATGGGAGAGATAGGTATTGCAATAGCGTGAAGTTTAAAAGTACATGTCCTGCCTTTTAAATACACTGCACCCTGTCTTGTGGGTTATTCAGGACTTACCTTAGGGGTGACTTATATGTATAAAAAGGGAAGGTTTAGGGCAGGCAAGAGGGTTTACTTGCCAGGTCGACATGTCAGTGTGAAACTGAACTCACAGGCTCTGCAGTGGCAGGCCTGACACATGGTTAAGGGGCTACTTATGTAGGTGGCACAATCAGTGCTGTAGGCCCACTAGTAGCATTTAATTTGTAGACCATGGGCACAGGTAGTGCACTTTACTATGGACCTATAAGTAAATTAAATATGCCAACTGGGGATGAACCAATATTACCATGTTTAGGGGAGAGAGCACAAGCACTTTACCGCTGGTTAGCAGTGGTAAAGTGCACAGAGTCCTAAAGTCAGCAAAAACAAGGTCAGACAAATTGTGGGGAGAGGCAGGCAAAACATTGGGAAAGACCACCCTAAGGCTGTCAGGTCTAACACCATTGGTGCGGTCTAGGTGTAGATACAGACATATGAAGATCCAAGGGGATATAGTGGCTAGCTACCCGTCCAACAGCACATTATTATGGGCTTGGGAAAAGCCAACACAGCAGTTTCCAGCACATATCATTTGCAGTAACCAAAGAAGAGCGTATATAGTGTGCAATGTAGAACGTGTATTATCTAATGTCTAAAGCATATCATAGTGCAAAATAGCATACATAGTCATCCTTGCTCCATGTATAGCATGAGGCATTGGATGTGCATGTAAGGGTGGTATCACAGAACATTACAAAGAACACCATGGCCTCCAATAGGGACAAAGAGGAAGTAAAAGCTATCACAGCTCCTGACAAGAGGGTATCAGCCCACAGCAGCAGTGCCACCGACCCAACCAGCACTGCTGGCACTGGCACTGAGTTGGGGTCAGTTTGCACTATGCTCCCATCAGAGATGGAAGACTGCTCGATAGACTTCCTCCTCCCAAAAGAGTCATTGGAAGGAGTGTCGGATTTCAACTATTTAGTTATGTTTTGTGACTGTTTGTACATATTTAATGTGTTCTTTAAGTGCTGGTCTTTTCAACTAAATAACACCTCTTGCAGGACATTCTATCTTTATTGAAATTGCAACAAGTGTGTTATACTGTATCAACCTTCAATCCACTTAGATTCAGGTAAGCCTGACTGCTGTCCCGGTGCTAGCCCTGAAAGTAAGTGAGACTTTTGCGGCTAACCTTCAATCTCAGATCAAGGACCCACGGTCCTGGTCAGGAGGTAACACATTCAGCCACCATACTCTTAGGGGGTCTCTAAAATGTTAGTTGGTGAACGGTCCACAAGAATACCATGGACATATGAAGAATGATGAATGAACAGTCCCAACAAAACACCCTTATCCCCAAGTCACAAAACTATCCTGTCTTCTGTTCTATCATACTCACACCCATGCAATTGACATTATCAGCATGCTTCACATTCTTGCATGCCTTCTGAGCACTCACATTAACCCTATTCTTTATGCACTTGGACATGCATGCTGGTAGAGGCAGTAAATCTACTTCTCTTTAATAGCTTTGGCATTCTGTGGTACCCTTGTTATGTACAAAATAAGCATATTATATTTTATATTCCACTTGCCTTGGGATTCATATGGACAACTTAGAGACGTTCATGGCTGGACTTGGCAATTGGTTATTTCGATACTAGTGATGTGGATGTGGATTTGGGTAGCTTACCACTTTGCTCATCTTAAGAAAATTATGATGTATTTTGTATCAGTATTATCAAATTTCTTTAATCATAAATTATTTTAATTGTAACACGAAAGGTTTAAATGACTGAAAATGTAATAATCCTTTTTCCCTAGAACTTCAAGGATCTAGGAAAAAAAATCTTGTCAAATAGTGACATTCTTTAGATCCAATGGCAGCTCATTAAATGTTGAACTCCGGCACACCTTGTTGGCCTGAGGCTCATTCATATGATTTTATGTTCTTGCTTCTTTTTTCAGAGTCTATGCCACATCCCTCCTTTACTTTTGAAACTGAGATTGTGTCTGAGCCGCCATCTCAAGACCCAGGGCTCCGCTCTGGGACCTTCTGCAAGGCTGTGGTGAAGGGACTACGTGGTAATGAACCCTTGGAGTGGGAGGTCACCTTCGACATCCGGGAACTTTTTAGAGAACGGGAGCGGCGCAAGGATGGGGACGGAGATCTATGGAGTGAAACATGTCACCATCTGGCTGCAAAGTCAATCATACGGGACTTTGAGCAGTTGGCGGAGAAGGAATGTGAAATAGAACATGGTAAGCAACAAAGGAAGAGTGACAGCATAGACCTTCAATGGGATTAAGAGTCTTGAAAAATGTATAAATCAAGGGAGAGAAATAAAGACCTTAGAGAAGAGGCAGAGACCAGGGAGAGGTGAATACATTGGGGCTGGCATGTAAACCAGAGAAGAAGATCTTTTTGGAGAGTTTTCAAGATACTTCTGGGGAATGGTGCCTGAATTATCATGGCCTGAATATTATCTAACAAAAAATGGTGTCCTTAATATCATTGACACAAATTTTTGCCCTATTGGAGTTAATATTAGAAAATCTACACCCAATGGAGAAATATTTTTTTACTTGATATTTAGACCACAATATTATATCAGGCCATATTTTTGGTATTGACATTCTGACATACAATCCCTCATAGCGAATATCAATTCCTGATATGGTAAAAAGGTGGTGCTACATGCAAACCCCGCTGGCCTGGATACTGTGGGTTAACAATGCGGAGCTTAGGCAAATACTTCATAGAGTCCTTTACTCACTTGTGGTAGAGAGGCCAAGCAATTCAAGGCCTTAGTTTGATAGTATGTGTTTTTGAGGAATTGTACCAGATGCAATGTAACAAAGTTTTCTCCAAAGTCAATAAAAATTCAGTACCATCCAAAGATGTTTACATTTTAAAAGAGAACATCTATTGTAATCCACAATGCAGATACTACACATTAAAAATAAACAGCAGACTGAAAAAGCAATGAGCCTTCAGCTATGACTTCAAAAAGGTAATATAAAGCTGGAGATTATGCATCATATTAAGGCCCTCATTATGAGTGGTCCGGTAAACAATGTAATAACTATCACACGTGATCTCCACTGAATTGGAATTTATCAGCTGCGGTGAATACCAACAAATTATGAGTTTTGATTTGGGGTGGGCACATCTGACATAATGCTATCTAACATAAATACTCGTAATTACCTCAAAATTACTCATAATTATGTGTAATTAAGTGAGAAGTACAATCCAGCATTTAGCTCTTTGTTCTTAGTCCAACATGCACCCTCGAGTCCAAAATGGGCCCGATTATGCATTTTGCCCTAAGAAAATAGCACTAAATGCTACAGGACATTAACAGCAGTAGCCAACAACCGCTCTCTCTCTTAGTTTGGTGTTCCTGTGCTCGTGCAGTAGGAATTTTGCCCCAAATTACTCTTAATTACTCAACCTGGCATAATCGTGTCATTTCATTAATTTCGCATCACAAGAGAAATGCATTATTACTCAAATTACTCCGAATACTCCGGTGTAATTAAAAATTTACCCAGGCCTAATTTTTATGGAACAACATGCGCATCCCACCAAAATGTGCATGTTCTAGTAAATACCAGTTAATTTCTCAAGATAAATATAAGCGGGTGTAACCTGCCCATATTTATCAGAAAAGTCATAACTGGGATACGTGCAGTAACAGTAGTTATAGCGTACTTCGCAATTAACTGGCCGTCCGTAATGAGGACCTCAGACTCTGCCGACTCCTCTGCTCTCATTAGTCTGGGTTCTCATGGCAATGACTCCTACCAGCTCCTTCCACGGGAATTCCATCAATCGAGGGCCAAATGAGATTAACTCTTTCTTTACCTCTACTAGGTTCTGGGAGACGGTACCAGCTGAATGCCATCCACGCAAGCAAAGCCTGCAATGTTATCAGCAAATATACAGCCTTCATCCCTGTGGACCTGACCAGCAACGCATACCTGCCTACTGTGGTGGAGTATTCCAACATAGGTACCCATGCATCCTGTCTTCTGAGGAGGGGCATTACCAAACATGTAGGAAATCGCCATTTCCTCTGTCGAAGAGAAGCTTTTCCCAACTCATGAAACTATCTTCTGGGGGAAGGGGCCATAAGAGCTAGTTAGTTGGCACTGGTCATACTTCAACACATATATGCAAGGGTTTTTGTCACTAGGGAGAAGGGGCACTTCTAAACAGACGCCTGACGGGCTCCTGCCCACTGTGACACGTTGAAATATTTTAACACATGTTAGAAAGTGAACTTACATATGGAAAGAGGGAATTATGTCTCAGCACTTTTACTAGAGGCTCATTTTACCTTAGAAGAGGACTTACCTCAAAACATGTAAGAGACAGCCATGCCCTCTTGTGTACATGCTAGAACATGCATCAGATGGTCCTGTCCTGTCCTCAGACATATTTGAGAGGGGCATATGCTCAGTGGAGAGGAGGAACAAACCCACGCATGGCTGAAAGATTCCCAACCTCTAAAGAGAGGGACATACCACAATGTATGTATTAGAGGGTTTTGCTCTCTAGGGAGAAAAGGCCTATGCAAAAGTCAGGTATCTGGGTTGCCAATCCTTCAGGGAGCAGAACATACTCCAACAGGGATGTATGGAAAATGTTCTTATCTGCAGCAATAGTTGCTCACGTTCTTAGCTTAGCTCAACCACTATTGTGTATAGGTGCCCCTTTCTATCTAGGAGTTAGCCCCTCATCCATGGTTAAATGCCCTGAATGCACAAAAAGGGAATTGTATATTGTTTGATGAAATTGTCTCATATCATTTAGCCTTGTAAAAAAAAAGATTACATCTTTACTTGCATATCAATTCAACAGGTACATCACAACTACCCCTAACCCATCCTGCTGTGAGGCCTAAAACCCTGCCCCCCAATAGATAAACTACCCCAACCCCCATGCCCTGAGCCCTAAAAGCTGCTTTGTCCCTGAAAATTCCCTCTCCCCTCCCCCCACCCTGAGCCCTAAACCTCAGCCCCTCTGCTCTAAAACCTACACCTACCCCCCAACCTGAGCCCTAAAACTCCGCCCCTCTGCTCTAAAACCTACCCCAGCCCCCTCCCTGAGCCCTAAAACTCAGCCCCTCTGCTCTAAAACCTACCCCTACACCAGCCCCCCCTCCCTGAGCCCTAAAACTCAGCCCCTCTGCTCTAAAACCTATCCCTACCCCAGCCCCCCCTCCCTGAGCCCTAAAACTCCGCCCCTCTGCTCTAAAACCTACCCCTACCCCAGCCCCCCCTCCCTGAGCCCTAAAACGCAGCCCTCTGCTCTAAAACCTACCCCTACCCCAGCCCTCTGCTCTAAAACCTACCCCTACCCCAGCCCCCCCTTCCTGAGCCCTAAAACTCAGCCCCTCTGCTCTAAAACCTACCCACGTTTCCCATTTCTGTGGCTTTAATACAGTCTTTACAGACAGCATTAGTCATCCTCGGCTGATAGCGATGTCGATCGATATCTCCCTGCTGTCTCAACAGATAGAGATGCAAGGGTGCCATTATATCTTTAGGCTTAGAGCTTATTGTCTGCATGTTAGCAAACATCTCGGTTTTAACTTTGCAAATAGTGGCACTTTTTAGAAGCTCAGTCAATGTAAGCGTTGGACCCCTGATCAGGCTGACAGCTATTTCCTGTTTGGCAAGTAGTAGCAGTATTTCTAAAACGCGTCTTACTGACTTTGGTATTTTAGAAACATAACTTAGTACAGCCACGTCTGGAGTATTTGGAATTCTGTGCTCAGTCACGTTAAATATCGTATCTAACTCATCTTTCCCAGGATGCGGCATTGGCACTATGTCCACACCTCCACACAATGTGGAAGAAATCAGCCTGGGGCCAGTGGCAGCGAGGGCATTCATGTGACCTAGCATTACCAATTTTGTGTAGTTTAGCAGGGGTAAAATACACTCTATGTGAAAATTTGAAGGGTAGACCTTTATGTTTGTAGTTCATGGATATTATTTCCAATTGGGCACAGCAGGAGTTCCATTTGTAAATATCCCATACTGGGCCCAGATTTTCCCCCCACAGCGTTGGGACAATAAACACATCCATAAATAACAATTAGACTCAGATTAAGAATAAATAATTCATACAGTAAAACCAGAGAATTAAACATGGATAAAATCAAATATCAAAACATCATAGAGTTACGTACTTTGAATGCAGATTTAAAAAATAAACCCACTCTGACACAAAGATCTTCTGAGCTCACAGACTGGTGATAGATTAACACGGCTTTACAATTATTGATCTTGGCTCTCCACACAGCTGGAAAAACCAAGCCCATGGCTAAGTCACTATAAAGTCCACAGAAAAACAAAAAAAGCAAAATAGTTTGATCAGACGTCTTGTCACAGGGGCAGCAACAGACAGAAGATGCATCGTACTGCCCAAGGCGGAAGCATAGCTTCCATCTAATGGAACCCAATTGACATCTCGCAAGTAATCTTTACTACCCAATGTTAACCCATTCAAGATATGGTTCAATCCCAGGGCAAGTATGAATCAATGCATAATTACTCAAGGATTCAGAGCTTGAGATGAGTGCCTCCCAGTTTAACATGCCAAACAATCTACTATAATGTTCCTGCTTAGGGAAGCCTGTGCGTTACACCAAATTGAGCACCAGAGAAGCAGGGGAGCTAGTTTTGTACGGTCTTCGACAAAGTCTAGGCTGAGCTCCTCGTGCACCTTAAAAATGCTACTACTGGGCGGGACCCCTAAAAGTTTACGGAATACCCTGTTCTCTTCCACCTGCAAATGACCGTGTTTGAAATGCCCCAGAAGATCCCTACACCATAAGTCATTATTGGAGCACATTTGAGGTTGTAGATCTCTATAAGAGGACAAATAAGCTTATTCCCTAAACTCTCTGAAACTTTAAAAACCGACCGTGTGGCCTGCTAAAAGCTAGTGCACCTATTTTCCAAGCAAGAAGACCAGCTAAGGCTCTCATCAAAATGAATACCAAGGTAGGGAAAAGAGTTAACTCGTTCAATGCGCGCACCTCTAATATATAGTATGCGGGTCGTCACAGATGGTTTGATGATTTTTAGTTGTTCTTTTCCAAATTAAGGCTCTACATAAAACAAACAAAACCATCAAGGAGACCCTTCAGACCATTGGGGGTTAAAAAGTGTCATCTGCATAAAGAAGCGTCAGTACCAATTTCTTTATGACTTGAGGATCATCTGCAGCTAGTCCTATCAAAGCTGTCTCCAACTTATTAATGTACCAGAGGAAAAGAATTAGGGCCAAACATACCCTGCCATACCCCATGTTGCATGCTAAATAATTCAGAACATTCTCCATTGCTCCCAAATCTCACCGAGGCCCTAACATTCAGATGCAATTCTCTGAGAAAGTGGACTAGACCTTTCTCTACCCCCATGGAGGACAGGCTACCCCACAGCTTAGATCTATTGACACTGTCAAAAGTGCTTGACAGGTCCAGGAAAGCTAGATAGATAGCACTGCACTTAAGTAATCTGTATTTGCAGATTCTAAAATGCAAATTAACACATTGCTCAATGGTCCCCAGGGTATGTCGAAAGCCAAACTGAACCTCTGATAAAACACTGTTTTCCTCAATCCAGAGTTCCAGCCTATTGAAAATGACACATCCTACGATTTTAACCATGCGAGCCAACAAGGGAAATGTGATGGTAGCAGGCCAGATCCTTCCTGTCCCCTTTTTTAAAAACAGGAACAATAGAAGCAATCCTCCAGGACTCAGGAAGTCCAGCTACACAAACAGCATTAAAAAAGGTTTGTCAGCAAATTGGCCCAGAAATTAACATTACCCTTGTACAGGTCCATTGGGACTCCATCAGGGCCAGGGTCTTTATTGGCAGGGCTGTTATGAATAGCTACAGTAACCTCCTCCAGCAAACAGGAGGTTACAATAGATAAATAAGATTGAACGGGAGCCAGCCCAGTGGGATTGTAGTCCTTCAGAGAGCATATATGCTGGAAATCTTTAACCCAGTACTCTGAGGCAATCTGTCAGCAATGTTAAGCAACTGCGTAAGGGAGATAAAATGCAGTTCCCATGAGTATTCGCTGTAGTAAGCCTGTACACCGTGGCGTTGTGTGAGATATATTAAACATATCAAACATATTAGTTATTTCTCTGCCTTTAAATTGTTAGAGTTAGGAAAATGCAATCTGTAAACATATGTCCCACTTTAGACATACTATGTTTATTGAGGAAATCCTTAACTTTTTTTTAGTAGTAATGAGAAGGATTAGGTTATCTAGGAGAGAGGTCTTAGGGGAGTATAACAGTTGCAGCCTGACTTGTGCCACACATTGTTAGTGGCTGCTATGGGGTTAATGGCAGTAGCGGCCGGCCCAGGTAGGAGTGGGAGGCGGTGAGGCCGGGTGGGGGCAGGGTGGGAACGCGGTCGGGTAAGTCGAGATATGACAGGAGAAGTAAAATTAAAAAATATTAATAAAACCACTTACCTTGTGCTCGCCGCACCGCCGGCGATGCGGCAAGTGCAAGGTAAGTTGTGACATTCTAGAACTACATTATCCGTGGTTGAGTTCCTCTTTTTCTGCATATTGTGTGATGATGTGTGTACTTTGTAACAGGGGCCGCAATGAAATTGGGATCTCACCGTTCCTCCAGCTCAGGCAGCCGGCGTCTTCGTGGGTTTTCTATTGGGCTTGGTCGTTCTCAGTCAACATGTGGCCCAGAACCAGCAGAAAATGGATTCTACGGCATGAGTAAGTCCTTCCCACTGATTAATACCTAAGATAAGTATATATGTCACCAGATCAAAGTGTTGAGGAAGGAGGCATATGGGATACAAAGGCTTTAAGATGTGTTTGACTGCGTGATTGTACAGAACTTTGACAGCAACAAACTGAGTAGTTGCCTCAGAGCTCAGTGGGAGGAGGGGTGGGATATGGGAAATAGAGTAAGCAACAATCAAAATTGATCAAGTTAAAATGCAGCAAGCAAGAGAAAGACATATCTATTGGGTTGGTAAAACATGGAGTTCAAGGTCTATAATTTTAATGAGTTTTAGGAACAGTGATGTGGATAAAAAACAATGGATGAAAACAAGCAGGAGGTAAGCTGAAATCTGCGTAATCCAAGTTGTATGAGGAGTTTAGAAGGTGCGTCTTTAGGCTTTGCGAGGACTTTAGGAAGACATTTTTCATCTGAAATGTTTGGGGAACTGATTGGAAGAAAGTTCCATAGAGAAGAGCTCTGACCATCTACTTTTGTATTTTTTATATTTAGGTTTCTGATTAGCCAGCAGGCTAGCAGAAGATGATATTAGGCATCTGGAGGGATGATAGGGCTGGAAGAGCTTTGTCAGATAGCCTGGTTCGAAACCATGAATAGACTTCGGAATAAAGGTTTTGAAGTGTAATTTTTGAAGTAGTGTGCATGGTGATGGAAGTGCTGGTGAAGAAGTTGTTGACAATAGTGTGGGTGAATGGAGTGGCAAGGGTGTCCCTCTGTTACAGTTTCACTGGTGTTCATAAGTAGAGAGAAGCTAGAAGTTAACACACTTAGTTTGAGGACCCACATGGTTGGGACCCAGTAGATCCAGAAACAGCCATTTGGCAAATATTCAAGCAGAAGTGATTGTCATTAAGAAGACAACATGAAACAATATTTTTAGTTTCATTACGCATCCCCTTCCTCGAAGCTCCTCTTGTCAACTTCTTGGATGCCTGCCGAAGGTGAAGAAGCATCAGGCCAGAAAGAAGAGGAAAGAGGCAGAGTGATAATGGCTTGAGAGCCTTCTTTTTTAATAGCTGTAGCCATTCCAGGGCAGCCTTTTGTTTTCAAAAACACCTATGAAGAGGTGTAGGTCGGATGTAGGGTTTCTTAGGCAATGACCTGAAGTCAATATTGCAGCCATCTTCAATAAACTGGAGAAACAAGGGATACTGGACCAGCTTCTTCTGTGAGGAAGAAGTCGCTGACACCAGAGGATCCACAAAGGCTGCACAGTTTTACTTTGGGGGAAGCCTGGGTCATAGGGCGCTATGGTCAGGATTTGTCAGAGAAGATGATCCCCAACCAAGGGCCCTGCCTTGAAACGGACATCTAAGCTGAGTCTGTGCTGCTGAGTAGCATTGTGCCTGGAATGACTTCAGACATGGGGGCAAAGGGGACCATACATGGTGCAGCAGTGTCTTTTCTCAGCTGTTTGCTTTAAGAAGTCATTCAGATCAAGACCAAACAACTTCTGCTCCATGTAATGCAGAGGGGCACCAGTGATCTTTGGAATGCATTTTATATTCAGAGTGGGGAACCAGCTGGAGTAACTCACTGCGATGGACACTTCAGAAGCCGTAACCCAGGTTCATAAGGAAGATATAAAGGAATCAAAGTCATAGAAGCATAAGGATCATAACATTATTCATCTATCCAGTATATCTAGAGAAGGGCATTGAACATCTTTGAGTGGAGTCTGAGAAATATAAACTGAATAACAGCCATCCTGTAGGTAAACATCTTTGTTGCCAATTGAAATCACTCTCCAGCTTGTGAGTCAGAGGATCATCTGCGAGAACAGTGTGGACTCTACCATAAACCATTCAACTGGATTGCATCTCATAGGGAATCTAGAAGAGTCAGCTTTTTGAAAGTCCTCCCACTCATTAAGCAGAATATTTTGCATTGCATTACAGAAAGTAATCCAGTTTTGCAGGGACCAAACTTCTGAAGAAATCCTTCAATTTGATTTATTTCTCAGGTTCTTGGGAACTGAGTTTGTGCCTGAAATTGTCAATGACCTGAAGCTGAGAGAGCTGGACTTACACGATCCTTCGTAACGCACCTGTTCATCCCTCCTCCACCTCTTCGGCAAAGCAGATCATCTCTGCTGGGGGATGGTAACTCTGCATATCTTCTGCCACCAGTGTATTAATGATCTCCTGCAGCTCAGTAGGGGAGAAGGAGGTCACTTGAGGTGCTTCACTATTAGCTTGTCGCAGTTATAAAGTGTCTGTTTACACTTTTTTGTATCTTCCGCTTTTGAACTTGGTGCCAAGAGCACAGGAACTATGAAAAACTCACATTGCTGAAACTCCTAGCTGCTGCAGGTGATTTTACAGAGCTGAATGCAAAGCAAACTGTTCAGGCTGTCTGGATGTTCTGAGAGTCGCCACTGGGAAGGGACCTCTACAAGTGAATGGTCTCCTGACTGGCAGATCTCTCAGAGGGCTGAGTCTGAGTCCGTGGACGCTGAACTTCTTTCATCTTCCTGCTTCCAAGTAAGAGTGCAGTTCCATTGCTCACTAAAGAAGAAACACAGAGGCAGATTGGGAAACCATGCTGCCTGGGACACTGAGGCTGGGGTAGCGCATAAATACCAATGGTGGCAGAACAGTAAAATTGCAGCAGAAATGAACACTTAGGGCCCTGTTTACAAAGGTAAATATACAAGTGTATGTTTACTGATGTATATATTTACTACTACACATATGTGTAGATTTACACCTAAGTGTAGACTTACCACCCCACTCCACCCCACTCCACCCCCTCAAATCAGATGGTGGAGCCTTCTACAACAGGATTTACTTTTGTAAAGCTACTACTGGTAACTTTGCACATGAGGTGGAAATATCCTCTACTGTGGCGGAGATCTCCTATGAGAAAGTATTGGAACAAATATTAACATTTTTTCTAACTATATATAAAAATATTTTAATACATAATATAAGTGTAACATTTTTTTAAATATTTATTATTTACCTATAGCAAACATTATAATATGTGACAGCACATTACCTCATCAAATTAAATAAGTATTAAATATTTACTTTAGATATATTCATTTAGTTTATAAATAATTTTTAATCTATGATTGAAAAATACCCACTCTCCCTAACCTTTTTATTTTTATTTACTTTGTAGTAAATGTTGTTAGAAGTCATGTGTTGAATTAATTTACATTATTTTTATAATAGAAGACAGCAAGTTTATGGTAATATTTTTTAATTAGGTTTATTATTAAATACCAAATATTCTATATAATTTTTAACACTGATATCAATCACACTCTCACTAAAAGAGGCAAAACTGGCACTCCAGGAATGATTAAATCCTTTTTTTGGCTAGCTGGCAAAGCGAGATGGCTGTAGACTTAGGGCCAGATGTACGACAAGAATTAGCATGCGCAAACGGGTTTGCAACCCGTTTGCGCATGCTAATTATGATAGGGCCATGTACAAACACTATTTTGCAAGTCGCAAATAATTTGCAAATTGCAAATTGCACTATTTTGCGAGTCGCACTACCTGCCCTTAAAAAATGAAACGAAAACGTTTCATTTTATTTTTTTACATGCATCCCGTTTTCCTTAAAGGAAAACGGGCTGCATTTTTAAAAAAAAAACTGCTTTATTGACAAGCAGTCCCAGACAAGGAGGTCTGCTGAGCCCAACAGGCCACCATCCCTGAGAGGGCCAGCCATTCCCAATGGGGTTGCAAATTGCGAGTGGCTCATTAATATTCATGAACCTCGCATTTTGCGACCCTATTGGGAATCGCAATCAGTGTCTCTGACACTGTTGTACATTCCAAATTGCGACTCGCAATTTGCGACTTGCAATTGAGCGCAGATTGTGAGTCGCAATTTGGAATGGTCGTACATCTGGCCCTTGGTCTAACCAGAATACTCTGGCCATTCCCCATCGAAATAAATATCAGTGTTAAACAAAATAAAAACAGACTGTGTGTATTGAATCAGTCGAAAATTAGGCCATAGATATTGTGGCTCTATGTAGTTCTAATTTATGTACTTCTTAATGAAGTTTGTGAATAGGCCCCTTAATGTACTTATGGGCCACCGTATCTCTAAAGAAGATAAAATAAGCTAGACACACATATCGTAGTTATTTGAAATATAAAATTGAAAAGGAAGGAGAATAAACCCTGGATGTTCGAAGGTTTTCAGCACATATTTCCAAGTGTGTGGTACCGTCAGCAGTGGTTTCTTCATAAATTAAGGCCTGTGACAAGGAAGAAGGATGAGAAAATAATGAGAAAGGAAGGTTACCTTCAAATGTGAAACAAACAAGAAAAAAGATTGCAAATATGCAAACAATAGGATTTGTTTTTTTCCAAGACCTCTGCCCAAAGACGATGGAGAGGAAGAGCTTACTTCAGATTTGAAAATCACATTTTGCAGGGGAGGTGCAGACCTCAGGTTAGTAACCAAGCTACGAGTCCAATAAAAGGGAAAGTTGTACCAATTCATCCAGGTTGAAGTTGCTAAAAAGTTGAGTGCTGAATGAAGATTGAGAAAAGCACATATTTTATTTGTTTGAGCACAGATTGAGGAAACGCAGGGCGGTTTGGGCTTAGTTGTTTCTGTTGGTATATAGCAGTAGTGATTGTAGGTGATAGTGAGGATAATGCTGATGACGAAAGAGGCCATGCTTGTTTTGACATTGGTGATGGCTGTGATAAAAATGAGAATGATGCTTTGATAGCTAAGATGAAGCTGAAGAGTTGTGAAGATGACGACCACGTCCCTGATGGCATATACTTTCTAATTTTAGATCCCGATGAGTGTCTGCTGTCTCCTTGCAGCACACCTTCCTCCTCAGGCTGGGAACGCTGCAGTTTTCCAGATGGTATGTCAGTTTTTCCCCACAACTTAATTTTTGTTTTTTCTAATCTCAATTTCTCAATTCATTGTCAGAGGGAAAATAGCTTTGCGACAGACAATCACTTTTCTTGGTTAGTGTATTTAATGTGGGCTGTAAGGGAGAGACTGGAACTCACCAGGCTCCCTTATGCCTGGTTGACCCTCAAATTCCAACACAACCACATACACAAACACGGAGACACAAAATTACCTGTTTGCAGACACAATAAGCATTCTTCAAGTAGACTGAACACAGGCCTATTAGAGAGATATCCATTGTATTACGTGATTATCTGTGTAATTTAATTCACTTGTTTGTATTCCCTGTCAGCATGAGCCAGTGGCATAGTGTGGGCGTGGCACAAAATTCGTAGGGCCACAAATATGGGGGCACAAATTGCGTAGCGCAATACTTGCCTTTCCCCAGGCGTTAGCAACCCACGCTACGCAGCTGGCATGAGCACGCTCCTCAGAATTAATATCAGATGGAGTGCATGGGTGTTGGCCCGTTGTACATCTCCTCGACTTCTGTAATACACTACCACGTTGCCCTAACCTCAAGATTCTGGCTTCCCCAAATTGTTTTTCAGCCCTCTGTACCAGACTCCATTTCAATTCCAGAGACATTAGTCCTATCAGGGTACCCATTTCACTTGTCTGGTTAGGCCCTGTGAATTATAGAGATCAATGTTTAAAAAAAATAACTTGTATTCATCATCTTTATCTGTCTTCAAAAATTACCATTTGTTTTGGAAGATTTTCTGGTACCCAAAATAAAAGGTAATTTTTCGAGTGATTGTTCATCTTTCTTCTCCCTATAATTTATTTTCAGTGTCTCTTAATTACTCCTGAACATTTCAAGTAGTCATTCGAATGGTGACAATGTGGGTGGAGTGAAGTGCAAGTGTAATAATTGTTCTTCACATGACAATGCCACTTGGCCTCAATACTGAAACAGAGGTGCTCACATTGTGTGGCATCACTTTGGCGATTCAAAATGTACAAACAAATCTTGATGCTTCCCAGAGTGGCGTCATTTTCAAAATGACAATACTTCTTCGATGCAGATTAAAGTTATTGGAAAGATATGCTCGTCAGGATATTGACCCACTGGGCTTCTTTTTCTGAGGTGACGTTTCTGGATCTACATGACTGACTATCAAATTGTATCCAAATTCACTTTGATTGAAGTTGAGATCCTCCTACGAATTTCTCAACACGCACTACTGCCCCAACTTTAAATTTGCTGTCAACGATTTGAAGGTTTCCAATAGCCCTGTGTCAGAGTGATGTTTTCAAGCAATCTAAAATTGCCCAGTTCACAAATCGTCTTTGGATGAACTCAGCCCATCCAGTGTGTCCGAAGGCCAAGATGCCTTGAGCTAAATTCAGTCTATCCACTATGTCCAGAAGTCCTAGTCCTCAGGGCATGCACTCCTCATCTCCACTTGTGCCCAATATTCAGGCCTTCTCTGTATGAACCCATGACTGGCTGTGCTGCACATTTTATGAGAAATAGGGAGGCGGGACTCAATACATGCACTGCTACTCCAAATATCGTATTTTCTGGGATGCCTTCAACACACATGCAATGATGATCAAGCCATATTTCCTATGGGTATCACATCACTCCATCCACTACCAAGGTCAACAACTTCAAAGACAAACTGAGCCCACCGTTTGGCTATGTAACCCAAACATCCACTACAGCACAATCTCAGGTTCTCAGTTATGTTCCTCCCAACAGTCCAGATCCAATTGGCATGAATTGAGCCTACCCTGACTGTCAAAGTTTTAGGACAGAGGTATAAATTAAAAGAACATCCTGTAGCTTTGCCCCATTCATTGATGCTCACATTTTAAATCCTCAGTGGAGAAAACCCCCACATTCACAGCTCCAGAAAATACCATAATGCTAAGTGTCATACTTTTACACCCAGCTTCAGCCACTAACCACTGTTTTTGCCTAACCTTACTTCAATCCGTTCTTATCACAGGCACATCCATGCTTCTTCCTTTATTGTCGCTTTCCAGGCCCTCATTGCAGCTTCAATATTTGTTCTTTCCATCTGTTCCAGGTCCACAGCACATGCTCATCATCTTTCTGAGTGTCTCTTACAGATCCTGGACACAGCTTTACACCTTAATCCTCTCTTCTCTGTGCTTCTTCCAGGCCATCAGCATAGTCCCTGTTTCCATCCTGTCTTCTCTGTGTCTCTTCCGGGTTTCAGCACAGCCTCCCCTCTCTCTTCCCTCTGTGCGGGTCTCCAGGTGCTCAGCACAGTCTCATCCTTCATCTTGTCTTCTTTGAGCCTCTTCCGAGTCCTCAGTGCAGTCTATTGTTTCACCCTGGCCCTTCTCTTTCTCTTAAATTCCCCAGCACAGCTTTGTCCTTTATCCTCTCTGCTCTGTATGTCTTACAGGTTCTAAGCACAGCCTCCTGTTCCAACCTGTCTTCCCAGTGTCAGTATAGCCAAATGCTTCATTGTCTCATGTTTATGCATCTCCTAGGTCCTCGGCACATTCATTCCTTCATCTTCCCATGTCTATGTGTCTTCCAGGTCCTCAGCGCAGCCCATCGGTCTCTTCTGTCCACTCACAGAGGTCCATTGAGAGTTTGTTCGCTGCCAGGTAAGAGAAGGTCCAACTGCCATTTATTGTGAAGGGCATTCTGTATAGCCACATAACAGTGGGGAAATGGAATGAGCACACATAACGGCAGGCATAGATTAACCAGAGGCACAATTGATGGGGACAACATATGTAAGCATTGCTCAGTTCCAATTCAATGGAAATTAATTCAAAGATGGGGTTAGTCAGTAGGAACTGGGGTCACTGTTATAAACTGGCTACATATTGACTGTATTAGTGACCCAAAACCTGTTTTAGACTCAAAACCATGTTGAATATGTGTCTGCCACAAGTAGGCAAAAAGCAAACAAACCACGCCGCACTGCCCCACTCCTTGAACCATGAAAGACCCCGGGACCCCATTGACCAGGGCCAGCTCACTTGTGTCCCGGGCAGCCCACTCCCAGGACACTGTTTTCCTGCCCACAAGAACGTGGACATGGAAACCTTGTCTACTCCCATCCGGCAGGTGCTGCAAAAATGCTCCTGCTGGATGGGTGCAGACATTTGTTTCCATGCCCGCATTCCTGTGGGCAAGGGAACTCAGATTGCTACCGCCTGGCGGGAGCAGAGAATAATACATGCTCCCTCTGGGTGGGAGCTCCTGTTCCACCCAGGATAAGTGCAAGCAGGGGAGCCAGCGGGGCTGCGGGGACCCTGGGGGCCCCCTCAAGGCCCCAACATTGTGTTTTGTGAGTGCCACAGGTGGGCACCAGTGCACCCATATTAGGCTCTGGGGATAAGGTCCCCAGAGCCATAAATGCTCAGGAAGGGTGCCACGCTTCCTGCCTCTCTTCCCATAAAAAAGAAAAGGGTCCTCGGGGATGGTGCTCCCGGGCCAGTAAAGGCTTGGGGAGGGGGCCGCACATCCATCCTTAAAAAGCAATACAGCCCAGGCGATGGGATCCCCAGGGCCTGAAAATGCTTGGGAAAGGGACATACGCCCACTTCTCCAATAAGACGACGTTGTAGTTACTTTACATTAAAAAAAACCTTAGAAAGTCTCTGAAAAAAACAAAGGATAAAGTAACGTTATATTAGGCAAAAATGTCAGTAATAACGTAAGGTTTTAAACTCAAAAGCACTGAAATTCACCAGTTATAGTTCTCTCAAGTAACTATAACTCATGTCTTAAAGTAACTGTAACTTACGCCCTCGCCATTCACTGCTTGTGACCTCATATCTCACACATTACATCACTCATGATATGTTCTATAGCATTATTGATAAAATCAATGCAACATCTGCAATGGCATCATTGATGACAACACTGTGCATGACGGGGGCACGAGTTGTAGTTACTTACGATAACCATAACTGGTGAATTTCAGTGGATTTTTTAGTTTGAAACGTTACGCTGTCACTCAAATTTTCACCTAACCATAATGTTACTTAAACTTTGTGCTTTTCTGTGAATTTATATATACATAGACCCAGTCAAAGGTGTCATGCTGAAACATGTCAGCCATAATCTTCTGTGCACGTACCCTTGAATTATTTTTAATTTTCTTGGAATAAAATTCTTATATCACGTACCTGGTGGTTTCCTGCATCCTTATTTGTGCCACCGTAGCTGCTGGAAAGAGGGATGTGCAGGGTGGAAATATATATATATATTGCCTACTGGCAGTCGCCAGTAGGTAGTTATAGTTAGGACCTAGTTTCCATAGGAAAAGCGTTTTTAGTTTTGCCAATAACTTTCGGGCCTCTTAACGAATCCTCACAAAATTTTCAAAACCAATACGCCACTCACCTCAGCTGCTATCTTTAAACTTTCGGGGTGATCCGTCAAGCGGGGGCTAAGAAAAAGGGGAGTCCCAAAATGCTTTTTCTCCATTTTATTTCCATAGGAAACTTTAGACACAGCTCCAGCCCGGAATGCTGCACGGAATTACACCAAATTTGGCAAAAAGGTAGCTCTTGGTCCAGAAAGCACTCTTTTTGATAAATGGTGTTAATCCGTTCAGTAGTTGCTAAGAAATTTAAAGAAGTTTCCAGTTGTATATCTAGGGATGCGGTGAATCTGCGACCCCTCCTGATCTCGTGCTGGTGTCTGACTGGCTGCCAACACTTCAAAACAGGAAGTGTTGGCAGCCATCTTGTGACTCGGTTGAATCGAGCCATAAGAAAAAACGTAATAAAAAAGAAAAGGGGGCAGGGTAGAAATACTCTGACCCCCTAGGCCTCTGGGGGGGGGTTCCACAGGGACCCCTCAGGGCCAAAAAAGCATTAAAAAAAAAGATTTCAGCAGGACTCGTGTTGGATTAGCAACTCCAGCTGTAATGGAAAGAAAATGAAGCGCCGGCCACCGGCTTTGTTTAATTTAGGCCCCCGGGTGGGCCAAATCCCGGGGACATAGTAAAAATAAAGGAGGGGGTCACAGAGGGCCCCCCTCCTCAGGCTGTTCAAAGCCCTAGGGACCGCCACCTCCCCGGGGCAGTCATATAATTATATGCCGGGGAGCCACATGGCTCCCCCGCTACCCCGGGGACCGCCACCTCCCTGGGGCAGAGATGACATTAAAAAATAATGCGGGGGGAGCTGTAGGGCCTCCCCCACTCCCCAGGGCACTGTTCGTTAGGCACGCAGGGGCTGCCTGGCCCCCCCGCAGCTCCCGAGACCACCACCTCCCCGGGCAGAAATGCAATAATTAAGGGGGTATGTTGTGGACCCCCAGGCCGGCCCCGGAGACCACCACCTCCCTGGGACAAATTTGAATATAGGTGGGGGGCGTACAGCCCCCCTCCTGGAGCCCTAGAAGGCTCTGGTGACTGCCACCCCCAGGGCCTGCTCCAGCAATGTCCCGGGATGCCCACCCCAGGGACATTGCAGTTTGCTATGGCTTGGCGGGAGCAGTGCAAACAGTGGCCCGCTTTGAGCAAGCAAGAGCATTCTCCTCTCATTTGCTAAAAGTGGAGCACTTTGTTTTTACACACAGGGAGCTGAATATCAGCAGCTCCCTGTATGTAAAAGCAATGCCAGATCCCGCAGGAGGCAGGGAGCTGGCAGGGACTGCAGTGGCCTTCAGGATTCCCCCACGGTCTCCAACAGAGAGGCCTGGCCCCGGAGGATGGTGTCCCCAAGGCCAAAAATGGCCGGAAGGGGGGCAATCGCCCCCCTCCCTTTAAAAAAAATAAAAGGCCTATCCCCAGGGGATGGGGTCCATGGGGCAGAAATTGGACTGGGAATGGGGGTGCGTGGCCCCCTCCCCTTTTAAAAAAAATATATAAAGACCTGGCTTCGGGGGATGGGGTCCCCGGGCCAAAATTGGCCTCCAGAGTGGGGCTGCGCGGCCCCCGGCCTTTAAATATATATAGAAAAAAAAGAAAAGGCTGGGCCCTGGGGGATGGGGTCCCCAGGGCCAAAAATGGCCCAGTGAAGGGGTGCCATGCTGCCCCCCTTACTTTCAAAATAGAAAAAATATTTATATAAAAAGGAAAGGCCAGGCCCCGGGGGATGGTGTCCCCAGGGCCAAAATTGGCCTGGGAGGGGGGTCACGAGGCCTCTCTTCCTAAAAATAGAAAAAGAATATACAAAAAAAGCCGGCAACTCGTGGGAGGCCCCGCCCCCTTTCTCTACCACTCTGCAAATGCTCCTTCTGGCACGTTGCTGGTTGGGGGATGAAGTCCCCTTCACTGCTGAGGGTCCTTAGGACCCAACAAGACCTCCTGTTACCACCAGCAAGCCCCACACAGTGGGATTGATGAGAGGTGGGCGGAGGCCACACCCCCTTTCTCCACTACTCTGCAAATGTGCCTATTGGCGCACTGCTGGTAGGGGGATAAGATCCCTTTGCCTCCTGAGGGCCTCAGGAATAAAGTGGACTTCTTCTCCCAACCAGGAGTGCATCAGGAGGCGTGTTTGCAGAGTGGTGGAGAAAGGGGGTATGGCCTCTGATGACCTCTCAGCAGCCCAGCTGTGTGGGTCTTACTGGAGGTAACAGGAGGGCTAGTTGGCCCCCAACGACCTTCAAGAGCCAAGGGGACTTCCAGCACCATCTAGTAGTGAGCCAGGAGGACTGTTTGCATAGTGGTGGAGAAAGGGGGCATGGCCACCGAAAACCTCTCAGCAAACCCACTCTGTGGGACTTGCTGGAGGTAAAGGGAGGGGTAGTTGGCCCCCAAGGACCCTCAATAGCCAAGGGGACTTCATCCCCCTAATAGTAGTGCGCCAGGAGGCGTGTTTGCAAAGTGGTGGGCAAAGGGGCGTGGCCTCCTACCAGATCTCAGCAATCCCGCTGTGTGCGACTTACTGCAGGTAACAGGAGGGGTAGTTGGCCTCCAAGGACTTCCTTGAAGATCTCCAGTAAGTCCCACACAGTGGGATAGCTAAGAGCTCTTTGAAGGCCATGCCCCCTTTCTCCATCTCTCTGCAAACACAGCTCGTGGTGCATTACTGGTTGGGGTATGAGGTCCACTTTACTCCTGAGGGACCTTGGGGGCCAAGAAGCCCTCCTGGTACCTCCTGTAAGTCCTACACAGTGGGATTCCTGAGAACTGGGCAGAAACCCAGCTCCCTTTCTCCACCACTCTGCAAACACGACTACTAGTTAAAAAATACATAAAAATTTCACCAAAAAACCAAAGGTTACAGGGACATTATAGTTAGAAATTAGCATTTAAAAAACCTTAGAAATTCACTGAAAAAACAAAGGTTACAGGGATGTTATAGTTAGGAATTAGTATTTAAAAAAAACCCTTAAAAATTCACTGAGCTAACTATAACTTGCGCCTCTGCAATGCACTGCTTCTGACCTCACATATTATATCATTCATGACATGGTCAGTGACATCACTGATGACATCTCAAATTACATCACTGATGACATCACTGATGACATCCTCCACAGAATCTCTAATGCACCCACTCACACCCCCATATAACCTTCAATACACCCACTCCAACTACCACACTACCATTCTCAAACCCATGCACACAGCCATACCAGTATTTACATAGCCACTCACTGATTCATAGATCAACACACACATCCACTCACCCCATGGCACCCACTCATACACCCACTTAGTCACTAGTAAAGCCACTAGCATATCTACTCATACACCCATACAGCCACTCACACACAGAGTTAGTCACCCATGGAGCTACTCACATACCTACTCACTCACTCATACAGACAAATACACAGCCACTTACTGACCCATACAGTTACACACACACTCACTCACTCATTCAGATACTAACGCATACTCACTCACCTATACAGTCACTGACACAAGGCACACACTCACGCATACAGCCACTCTACCATCTACTCACTCACCCATACAGTCACTCATATACCCCATCATTCATCTATACTCCCTTTTACATACCCAGTTACTCACCCATATACCACTCACATATGTATTCACTCTCTGACACAGCCATACACACACTCACTCACCCATAGAGCCCCACACACATGCATTCACTAAACCATACAGCCACTGACTCATCCACTCACTCATCACCCATCCACACAGACCCTCAGACACCCACAGAGGTACTCAGACAACCAATCACTCACCCATACAGAAACTCGGGCACCCACTCACACACCAATACAGCCACTTATCCTCCAACTGAGAGACACATACAGATATTCACACAACCAGTCACTCACCCATACTTTCACTGACACACCTAATCACTCACTTATAAAGTTAGTCACAAACCTACTGAATCATCCAATTAGGCACTCATAAACCCACTGATTCACCAGTACACTTTGGTATATATATTTAACACTCATAAACGTTTTAAAAACACTCACACTCACTGGATGATGTCACCACTGATGTCATCGGTGAACTGACCATGTCATGAGTGATGTAATATGTGAGGTCATAAGCAGTGTATTGAGGGGGCACGAGTTATAGTTAGCTCACTAACTATAACTGCTGAATTTCTCTGGTTTTTTATGTGTGAAATCTGACCCTAACTATAACGACCCTGTACCCTTTGTTTTTTTTAGTGAATATATATATATATATTCACTGAAAAAACCACAGGTTTCAGGGACGTTATAGTTATAAATTAGCATTTAAAAAACCTTAGAAATTCACTGAAAAAACCACAGGTTTCTGGGACGTTATAATTAGTTGGACATTTCACTCGTACAAAACCAGAGAAATTCGGCCGTTATAGTTAGTAGAGCTAACTATAACTCGCGCCCCCGCAATGCACTGCTGATGACATCACATATTACATCACTCATGACATGGTCAGTGACATCACTGATGACATCACTGATGACATCTCAAATGACATCACTGATGACATCATCCATGTGATAATCTGATGCACCTCCTCACACCTTAATAAAACCTTTTTACACCCACTCTAAAATACAGACTACCAATATCGAAACCATAGACAGACCAATAGCAGTTAGTACATACCCGCTCAGTGATTCGTAGGTCTACACACACACATCCACTCATTCACCCATACAGTAACTCATACATGCAGTCACTCATCAATACAGCACTATCATATGCACTCATACACCTATACATACACTCAAACACCGCCACTCATCCATAGACTTACTCACCCACCTCCTCAGTCATGCAAAGAAGCAATCACACCCATTTACTCACCTATACAGTTATCCACACACCACCTCACTTATTTATACAAATACTAACACATACTTATTCTCTTATACAATCACTGATACAAGCACACACTCATCCATACAGCCACTCTCACAATCACTCACTCTCACGTATAGTCATTTATATACTCCAACACTCACATATACTGCCTTTCACATATGTAGTTACTCACACATATACCACTGAGACATCCATTCACTCACCAACACACCCATACACACACTCACCCACCCAAACAGACCTTCACAGATGCACTCTTGAACCCATACACCCAGTGAATCACCCATTCACACATCTATGCACAGAGTCACCCACTCCCACCCACTCACACAGACACTCAGGCACCCATACAGAGACTCAGACAACCAATCAATAACCCATATAGACAGTCATGTAGCTACTCACCAACCCATGCAGCCGCTTATACACCAACTGACAGACTGATACAGACATTTACACAGTTTACTCACTAACCCATGCATTCAGTAAGATACACTTAATCAGTCAGTTATACAATCAGTCATGCACCTACTGAATCATCCTTTCAGACACTTATACACCCACTCATTCTTCAATACACCATGGCATATATATATATAAAACATATTTAAACTTTAAAGAAACACACATTCACTGGATGATGTCATCAGTGATGTCATCAGTGATGTCACTGACCATGTCATGAGTGATGTAATATGTGATATCATCAGCAGTGCATTGCGGGGGCGCGAGTTATAGTTAGCTCTACTAACTATAACGGCTGAATTTCTCTAGTTTTGTACGAGTGAAATGTCCAACTAACTATAATGTCCCTGAAACCTGTGGTTTTTTCAGTGAATTTCTAAGGTTTTTTAAATGCTAATTTCTAACTATAACGTCCCTATTAGGTCCCCTTGAATCCTGAGGGTCCCTGGGGGCCAAGTAGCCCACCAGGTACCTGCAGTAAGCGCCACAGAGCTGCGTTGCAGAGAGGTGGTCCGAGGCCACGCCCCTTTTTACACCACGCTGCAAACGCGGCTTCTGGCGCACTGCTGCTCGGAGGATGAAGTCCACTTGTGTCCTGAGGTCCTCAGGACACAAGAGGACCTTATCGCCCCACCAGCAGTGCACCAATTTGGCCCCGGGGACCCAATCCCGCGGCGCATGGCCAGAAACACTTTTTAAAAATATTTTAATGGAGGGAGGCCATGTGGCCCCCCTCCTGAGGCCTATAATGACCCCAGGGACCCCATCCCCCAGGGCATTGCCTCATTTTTTATTTAAATAAAATTGTTACAGGGAGGGGGGCCCCCTGGCCACTTCTTGCCCCGGGACCCCATCCCCCGGGGCCTGGCCAGCCTGTGTTTTGTTTTTAGGAGGGGGCCCCCCTCCTTAGGCCAATTATGGCCCCGGAGACCCCATCCCCCGGGGCCGGCCTTTCCGTTTTTTTTTTTTTATTATTAATTGCAGGAGAGGAGGGCCGCGTGGCACCCCTCCCAGGCCACTTCTGGCCCCGGGGACCCCATCCCCCAGGGCCTGGCCCCTCCGTTGTGAACCATGGGGGGAGCCCCAATGCCCCCATGGTCCCGTCGGCTCCCCGCCTCCTGCGGGAGCTGGCACTGCTTTTGAGAAAGGGGAGCTGCTGACATGCAGCTCCCCTTGCTCAAAAGCAATCCTGCTTTGCTTCATTGAAGCGAGAGCAGGATTTCCTGCTCTCGCTTCAATGAAGCAAAGCAGTGTTTGCTTTGGCAGGGCGGAGGCGTGCTCCCGCCCTGCCATAGCAAACAGCAATGTCCCGGGGGTGGGCATTGAGGGAGCCGGCCCTGGGGGGGGGCGGTCCCCAGGGCCATCAAGGGCTCCAGGAGGGGGGCCACGTGGCCCCCCTCCCAAAATTTCCAAGGCCCCGGGGAGGTGGTGGTCCCCGGGGCTTGGGAGGACCCGCGAGGCCCCCCACAAATAATTGTAGAAAGCCCCGGGAGGTGGTGGTCCCTGGGGCAGTGGGGGGCCGTGTGCCCCCGCGCCTATGTAAATGAAGCCCCGGGGAGGTGGCGGTCCCCGGGGCTTGGGGGACCTGAGAGCCCCCATCTTATTAAAACAAGCCCAGGGGAGGTGGCGGTCCCCGGGGCTGCGTGCGGGCTGTGTGCCTCCCTGCATATAATTACTATAGCCCCGGGAGGTGGTGGTCCCCAGGGCTTAGGGGGCCCACGAGGCCCCCACAAATAATTGTAGAAAGCCCCGGGAGGTGGCGGTCCCCAGGGCTTGGGGGTCCGTGAGGCCCCCCACACACATTTTTAGCCCCGGAGGTGGTGGTTCCTGGGGCAGCGGGGGGCCGCGTGCCCCCGCGCCTATGTAAATGAAGCCCCGGGAGGTGGCGGTCCCCGGGGCTTGGGGGGACCTGAGAGCCCCCCATCTTATTAAAACAAGCCCAGGGGAGGTGGCGGTCCCCGGGGCTGCGTGCGGGCTGTGTGCCTCCCTGCATATAATTACTATAGCCCCGGGGAGGTGGTGGTCCCCAGGGCTTGGGGGGGCCCACGAGGCCCCCCACAAATAATTGTAGAAAGCCCCGGGGAGGTGGCGGTCCCCAGGGCTTGGGGGGGTCCGTGAGGCCCCCCACACACATTTTTAGCCCCGGAGGTGGTGGTTCCTGGGGCAGCGGGGGGCCGCGTGCCCCCGCGCCTATGTAAATGAAGCCCCGGGAGGTGGCGGTCCCCGGGGCTTGGGGGGCCTGAGAGCCCCCCCATCTTATTAAAACAAGCCCAGGGGAGGTGGCGGTCCCCGGGGCTGCGTGCGGGCTGTGTGCCTCCCTGCATATAATTACTATAGCCCCGGGGAGGTGGGGGCCCCCACGGGCCCCTGCTATATAAATTGGCATTGCCCCTGGGACCTGGCCCACCCGGGGGCTTATAAATAACGAAGCGCGGGAGTCCGCGCTTCATTTTTTTAAAACATTTTCTCAGCAGGATTCGCGCACCCAACGCGAATTCTGCCAATTTTAAAAAAAACTAATTTTTTGTTTAGGCCTGGGGGTCCCTGTGGGACCCCCTGAGCAGGCCTAGGGAGTCAGGGTGTTTCTAGCCTGCCCCCTTTTCTTGTTTTTTAACCTTTTCTTCACTGATTTCTTGTGACTCGGTTACCGAGTCACAAGATGGCTGCCAACACATTCTGGTTTAGAGTGTTGGCAGCCAATCAGAAGTCAGCTTGTGCCCGGGAGGGTTCGCAAACCCTCCTCGGTGCTCAGATATCGATATTTTTCTTTTTTAATTTCTCAGGAACTACTAAACGGATTTACACCATTTAAAAAAAAGGTCGCTTTCTGAACCAAGACCTACCTTTTTGCCAAATTTGGTGTAATTCCGTTCAGCAGTTCGGGCTGTAGCCTGTTCCAATTTTTCCTATGGAAATTAACATGGGGAAAATATGTTTTGGGACCCCCCTTTTTTCTCGGCCCCCGCTTGTCGAATCAACCCGAAACTTTCAGGAAAAGAGCTGACTAAGACGGGCCATTAGTTTTGAAAGTTTTGTGAAGATTCGTCAAACGACGCCAAAGTTATTGGCAAAACAATAAACACTTTTCCTTTGGATACTAGTTCCTAACTATAACTACCTACTGGCGACCGCCAGTAGGTAATATATATTCACTGTCAGGAAAATGATTGCGAGTGCCCTCATTTGCCTACCTAAGCAGAAAAGACTCAGATTTGCCTGTTATCCCAGGTGGTTGAGACAGCGTCCCCATCTATGGCTGCTCTTGCGGAGACTGTTGCTCTTTATTGCCTTTACAGGTTTTAAGACGATCCAAGATGACGGCCACCATTCAACTAGACACAAACGTTCTAGCTTTCCTGCAAAGTCTTCGAGCTGTAGGGTTCCTCTCGCATGCGCGGTCTGTGAGCCACGCACTTCAACTGTCAACTAAGGTGGAAGAGCAGCGTTCAGCCTTCGCGCTTGCACTGAGGACAAAAGATACGTTTCTGTAATTCCTGATTTTTTTACTCTGCCTTTGCGGAGCGGTGTGCACAACAGAGGTATCCCCCATTTTTGTGAAGATAGTGTTTCATCACTGAAGAACACTAATTCTTCGTCGAGAGTCGAGTCCTGGAAAGGAGTTCATAGGACAATTCAAGTACAGTAAGACTAAAGTATCTCCTAGCATACAGTGGAGGTAAAAACTTGTTGTTTAAAGACTGTAATTGTAAATCCGTCTGCTCATTAGAGAATACTTCGAACCTCTCCTGAGTATTTTCTACGTCCTGTCACACAGTACGTCTATTTAGTCAACAAGAGAAATTCTTCTGATATTTGGACTTTTCAAATTCAGGAAATCAAAGGTTATTTACAAGACCACCTATTAGAGAGGGGCTAGCCTACTAGGATCTCAGGTAGATGAGAGATAGATATGTGTGAATCAGAGAATGAGAACTTTTGTGTGGTGTTAAGAATAGTTTGAAGTTTGCTTTTATCTTGTTCCCCTGTAGATTCTGCCCAAGCACTTCCCAGGGTAGAAACACATGCACGCCATGCTTCCATAGATGATACCCCAAGAAGTGAAGGTCTAGCAGATTCCTGATCCTGGAGGCGGTCTCTCTTTCTTATCTCATTCCCCTTTCCCCCCTGTGGGTGTTAGTGCAGACTTTCATGTTGGTACTTGCAACTACGGTTGGGACTTGGGAGTTAGTCATCTGCTCCTGTGGAAATCAGGCACCCAAGGTAAGAGTCTGACAGATTGAAGTGCCTCACCTAAATCCACCTGAGCAGAATGGCTGAGGGATTAGATGTCAATGCCCTGGCAATTCTTATAGAAAATATGCAAAAACAATTAACCCTTACTATTGAAGAAAACAAGGAATTAAGGGAAGAAATTAAAAGATCTCAGGCAGAGAGTCAACAGCTGATACAGAAATTAAATGTACTTACCTCTGGACCTTCCTCACAGACAAGAGGAGCTGAAGGAAAAAATGTCCCTACCCCAACTTCAGAGATAACCACACAAGTCATACATTCAATTTCCCCAATCATTCCCCTTGCCTCTCCTGAACGCTTTAAAGGGGACCCCCATAAGGCGCAGATATTCTTAACCCAATGCTTGTTACACTTCCTTTGTAGCCCAGTCATTTTTACGGATGATCAGTCAAAAACAGCCTTTGTATTGTCGTACTTGAGCGGAGATGCGGCGTCTTGGTCCATGCCTATAGTTTCCCAAAACGATCCAGTGTTATATATTTTCAAAAGCTTCAAGACAGAATTTCTCAGAATCTTTGATCGTTGCGCAATCTCCCAAGCTACTGACAATGAGCTACTTGACCTAAAACAAGGTAACCGAGATTTGATTTCGTATTTGGCTCAATTTAACAAGCTAATAGTTGAAACAGGATGGCCCGAGTGCAAAAGAGCTGCAATTTTCTACAGAGGGCTACGAGAGGAGTTAAAAGATGCACTAGCTCAAATCCCGGTCCGACCCACAGAAGTGTCCAAATTGATTGACTTGGTGTTACAAATTGATCAAAGCCTATTCGAAAGAAGATCAGAACGAAAGTGAGAATTTTGCCCAATTCCACCACGATTCGACCAGAGCAGGACGGAAGGCACCAAGAACTCTGAGACACATCTTACAGAAGATCCCATGCAGAGAGGCAATGTTAGAGGACCCCTATCAAAGGGAGAAAAGGAGGTCAGGAAATTTGTGTCTATATTTCGGACAATCGGGACACTTTGTGAAGGAGTATCCTAAGAAGCCCAAGGTGAATAATTCGGAAAAAGAGAAACCCCATCAGTGAAAAGGGTTGCCCTGATGGATGTTCAGCAAAAGCCAACCCCTGGTCATCAGCAAGTGGCTAACACGTTACAGTCCGCATCCCCACATCTAACTGTTTCTTTCGATAAAAATTATGGAGAAAATAAAGTGAAGGAAATCTCCGTTATGATTCATTCCGGGGCAACTGGAATTTCTGCGACATACAGTATGCTAAAAGAATTGGAATTAACTTTGTTAAAAAGAAAATCGCTGAACCTGTCCGCGCAGTGGATGGTACGAATTTGTCCTCTGGCCCCATCACTGACGAAACTGAACTCATAAAAATGAAGGATTGTCTTGGACATCTAGAAAAAATTTCCTTCAACCTCTTCGATGCTCCTCAATTTCAACTGATTTTGGGTTTGCCATGGTTGACAGAGCACAATCCAGAAATAAACTGGGAGAGAAGAACAGTACAATTGAATTCAAGCTATTGTCGGAAACACTGCTATGGTTCTTCTGATAAAGACGAAGAGATCACTCCAGCCAAGGTTTTAGCCATCCAACCAAATGTAATTGGTGCTATAGAAACCGTTGTAATCCCTCCAGAGTATGAAGATTTGATTGCAGTATTTGACAAGGCAAAGGCTGAGGAACTTCCCCCGCACAGGCCCTAAGACTATAAGATTGAGTTGGAACCAGAGGCAAATTTGCCTTGTAGCAGTATCTATGCCCTAACGGAAAAGGAGAATAAATTCCTAAAAACATATTTAGACCAATATTTGGCCAACAGTTTCATTTGTCCCTCCCAATCCCCGGTTTCATCCCCTCTTATTTTCGTCCCAAAGAAGAATGAAGAGTTAAGAACGTGCATTGACTATCGAGCATTAAATCAAGTGACAGTCAAGAACAGAAATCCTCTACCTTTTATCTTGGTGCTTCTCGATCAAGTGAAAGAGGCAAAGGTCTTCACAAAATTGGATCTTCGTGGTGCTTACCACTTAATTCGAGTTGCTAAGGGAGACGAGTGGAAAACCGCCTTCGGCACCAGATTCGGGTTGTTCGAATATCAAGTAATGCCCTATGGGTTGTGCAATGCTCCGGCTGCATTCCAGCATTTTATTAATGATGTGTTAAGGGAGTTCCTAGATCGCATTGCTGTGGTTTTGACATTTTAATTTTCTCCAAGAACCAGCGGGAGCATGTGGAACATGTGAGAGCAATCCTAAAGAAGCTATTGGAAAATAATTTGTATGTGAAACTTGAGAAATGTGCCTTTCATGTGAAGGAGGTGGAGTTCTTGGGGTTCGTTTTGTCAGAAAAAGGAATTTCAATGGATACCGCTAAAATGCAGGCAATTTTGGATTGTCCCTCTCCTAGGAATGTGAAGGAAGTGCAAAGTTTCATTGGCTTTGCCAATTTTTACCGTCGCTTCATCAAAGAATTTTCCAAAAAGATTGTTCCAATTACCAAACTCCTGAGGAAGAGAGTATCATTTCAATGGTCTTGTGAAGCTGAGGAGACCTTTAAGTTTCTCAAAAACTCCTTTACTTCCGCACCGATTCTCCTTCATCTGGATACTGAAGAGCCCTTTTTCGTGGAGGCAGATGCCTCAGACCAGGCCATAGGTGGTATCTTGTCCCAAAGGCACAAAGAAACAGGCCAACTCCATCCAGTGGCCTTTTGATCTAGGAAGTTGACTCCTCCAGAGATCAATTATTCGATTGCAGATAAAGAGTTGCTAGCAGTAAAGGATGCCTTCCAGGAATGACGACATTATTTGCTTCGAACTTGCCACGTGGTTACGGTATTTACTGACCACAAGAATCTCCAGTTTCCGAAATCTGCTAAAACCGTCACAGCCAGGCAGTTGAGATGGTCACTCTTTTTTGCTGACTTCAACTTCACGATTACCTACCGTCCAGGTTCAGCGAAGGGTAAGGCAGATGCCTTATCAAGACTGGACACAGTACCCAGAATTGGAGGATCCGATGAAACTTCAATAATACCCGCAGACAAATTTGCTTGTACCCTACAATTCTCTGAAATGAAAAGTAGGGGTGGGCGTAGTGGGCATAGCGGGGCTACGCAGAGTGCCACGGAGACGGAACCAATCTCCGCACACTCCGCGTAGCTCCATACGCGCCACCCGCCTCCCGCCCGCACTATTAAAACATTATAAATAAGAATTTAAAAACACCGTTTCCTTATCGGCGGCGTCCCCGGGCTTCCCTCCTTCTCCATCGCGTCTTCTTCTGGAAAACTGCGCATGCGCTGGCACCCGCACATGCGCATTCCTTGCGAGAAATGCGCGGGCGCCCGCGCATGTGCAGTTTTGAAGAAGTCGCAATGGAGAAGGAGGGATGCCCGTGGACGCCACCGATAAGGTAAGGTGTTTTAAATTCTTATTTATAATGTTTTAATAGTGCGGGCGGGAGGCGGGCGGGAGGCCAACTCCGCTCCGCCCCGAGTGTGCGGAGATTTGCCTGTTCCGCCTACTTGGTGGAACGCGGAACGGGGCAAAATTCCGCACATTCCGTGGGCGGAACGGAGTTGTCCGCCCACCCCTAATAAAAAGAAACATTCGAGAATCCATGTCTGAAGAAGAAATTTTGGATTGGGTAAAGAAAGATAAGGACAGAAGAGTGAATGAGAACCTCCCTTATGTCAAGGAGGCCTTGTACTTACCCACTTGAGAACTGCAAGAATCTGCTCTGCAGGCGTGTCATAATGACCCTTTAGCCAGCCACAAAGGAATCCTAAAAACCACAGACTTGTTAAAGAGATATTTTTGGTGGCCGGCCATGGCCCCTCAAGTGAGACAATACATCCACTCTTGTGATAAGTGTATAAGGGGGAAGACCAACAGACAAGCCCCTGAGGGAGAGCTCCAACCCCTTCCCACTGCGCCTTATCCCTGGCATACTATAACCATGGATCTCATTGTAGACTTGCCTGCAAGCCAAGGTTATGATACCATATTGGTGTTTGTAGATACATTCTCAAAGATGAGCCATTTTATGCCGCTAAAAAAGATTCCAAAGGCCCCTTAACTGACCCAGGTATTTTCGCAACACATAGTTAGAGCACATGGAATCCCCGTAGTTGTAAATTCCGATCGAGGAACCTAGTTTGTTTCTCGATTCTGGAGAGTTTTCATGCAACAGTTAGGGATAGAGTCATGATTCTCCACTAGCTACCATCCTGAGACGAACGGTCAGATGGAAAGGGTCAATCAGGAAATAGAACAGTATCTCCGTCTGTACCTCCTAGATCAAGATGATGAATGGCCCGACCTCATTTGGACAGCAGAATTTGCATATAACAATGCTATTCATGCTTCCAGTGGTTTTTCCCCATTCTATTTAAATACTGGTAAATACCCGAACATCATCGTAGGAAGGTCAGATGGTACAGTTCCTGCAGTGGATGATTTTATTAAACAGATCCAAGAAACTTATCAATCTGCTAGAAAACACTTGATTCAGGCAAAAGACTCTTATAAAAAATATGCAGATCAAAAGAGAGAAAGTCAATCCAAATTACTCCAAGGGTGATATGGTCTGGTTGTCCACTAGACATTTACATCTTAAGGAAACAAGAAATTCCAACCGAGATATTTAGGACCCTTTAGAAACTCGCATTGCCCCCTCAGATAAAGATTCACCCAGTGTTCCATGTGTCTCTACTCAAGAAAAGTTCTCTGAATGTAAGATTAACCACACCATCAGATCCAATCACTATAGACGCACATTCAGAGTATGAAGTGAACAGAATTCTAGATTCAAAACTCAAGAAGGGAGGTTATATTACTTATTTGAATGGAAAGGCTCTGGTCCTGAAGAGAGATCCTGGGAACCCTCTCAGAATGTGCATGCTCCAAGATTAGTAAGACAATTTCACAATACTTGTCCTAGCAAACCCATTTTGGGAGGGCATCCTTTGAAAGGGGGTACTGTCAGGAAAACGATTGCGAGGGCCCTCATTTGCCTACCTAAGCAGAAAAGACTCAGATTTGCCTGTTATCCCAGGTGGTTGAGACAGCGTCCCCAACTATGGCTGCTCTTGCAGAGACTGTTGCTCTTTATTGTCCTTACAGGTTTTAAGACAATCCAAGAAGGCGGCCACCATTCAACTAGACACAAGCGTTCTAGCTGTCCTGCAAAGTCCTCGAGCTATAGTAGTGTTCCTCTCGCGCGCTCTGTAAGCCGCGTACTTCAACCGTCAACTGAGGTGGAAGAGCAGCGTTCAGCCTTCGTGCTTGCACTGAGGAGAAAAGACAAGTTTCTGTAATGCCCGATTTTTTTACTCCGCCTTCACGGAGCGGTGTGCACACCAGGGGTATTCCCCATTTTTGTGAAGATAGCGTTTCATCACTAAAGAACACTAATTCTTCGTCGAGAGTCGAGTCCTGGAAAGGAGTTCATAGGACAATTCAAGTACAGTAAGACTAAAGTATCTCCTAGCATACAGCGGAGGTAAAAACTTGTTATTTAAAGACTGTAATTGTAAATCCGTCTGCTCATTAGAGAATACTTCGAACCTCTCCTGAGTATTTTCTACGTCCTGTCACACAGTACGTCTATTTAGTCAACCAGAGAAATTCTTTGGACTTTTCAAATTCAGGAAATCAAAGGTTATTTACAAGACCACCTATTAGAGAGGGGCTAGCCTACTAGGACCTCAGGTAGGTGAGAGATAGATACGTGTGAATCAGAGAATGAGAACTGTTGTGTTGTGTTAAGAATAGTTTAAAGTTTGCTTTTATCTCGTTCCCCTGCAGGTTCTGTCCAAGCACTTCCCAGGGTAGAAACACGCACACACCATGCTTCCATAGATGATACCCCAAGAAGTAAAGGTCTGGCAGATTCCTGATCCTGGAGGCAGTCTCTCTTTCTTATCCCATTCCCCTTTTCTCCTCGGTGGGTGTTAGTGCGGACTTATATGTCGGTACTGGCAACTACGGTTGGGACTTGGGAGTTAGTCATCTGCTCCTGTGGAAATCAGGCACCCAAGGTAAGAGTTTGACATTCACTGAAGAAACCAAAGGTTACAGGGCCAAATGCCAAATTAAAAAGGGGAAGGGGCTCCATGGCCCCCATCCTTGAGCCTCATTAGGCCCCAGGCCCCCATCCCCCATGGCCAAATACAACAAAAAAAGGGGATGGGGCCTCATGGCCCTCTCCTAAACCTTTAAAGGGTCCAGGGACTACAACCCATTGGGGCTAAATCTTATTAAAAAAGGGAGGTAGCCATGGGCCCTTCTTCCTGAGCTTCATTATTAGACCCTGGGCACCCCATCCCCTGGGGCTCTATTTTAGTAAAAAGGGAAGGGGGCCATGCAGCCCTGGGGCCAGCTGGCTTCCTGTGGGGTGTGCGAGCTGGCACTCCTCCTGTCCAGAGGGAGCAGCTATTTATGCTGCTTTCTCCTGGAGGAACCAATATGTTGTAGCAGCACACAAGTCTGCTCCTACCTGTGGGAGCATTTTTTAAAGCTCCTGCCGGTTGGGAGCAGACTTAGTGTTTGTTCCTGTTTGGCGTGAGATTTGGAAATGCTCCCGCCAGGTGGAAGCAAACATGCTTCCCTGCTAGTGCAGGCAGAGAAACTACTGTGTCCCAGAGGTGGGCTCCCCTGGACACAGTAATTGTGCTGGTCCTAGGGGATGGTGTCCCTGGGACCTCTTAAAGGCTCGGGGAGGGGGGCCATGTGGCCACCTCTTTAATTTATGTGTCGGCCCCGGGGGATGGGGTTCCCGGGGCCTATTTAGGATCCCAGAGGGGGCAGCACACACCCTCCTTTATATTTTGCTTTGGCCCCTGGTGTCGGGATCCTTGGGGGGGGATGTGTGGCCCCCCTCCCCTTAAGTTTACATTTTGGCCCAGGGGATTACTTGGGGCTCAATTAGGTTCCAAGAGGAGGTCTGCGTAACCATTGCCCTTTTTTTTGCTTAGGCCCCCAGGGGATGGGGTCCTTGGGGCCTCTTAGAGGCTCAGGGAGGGGGGTCATGCAACACCCTCCTAAAAAAATAATATGTATAGCCCCCTTGGGCCCTGGCCCACTACGGGGGGGTTTTTAAAAAACAAGCACAGGAGCCCAAGCTTGGCTTTTTTTTAAAATTTTGCTGCAGATTCACAAATCCTCCTCAAATTCACGGGCAAGCAAAAAAAAATTTTTTGAGCCCAGGCAGGGACCCCTCTGGATATGGATAAATAGATATGGCACTTTTTTAAATTATATTTGGCCCCGGGGATGGGGTCCCCAGGACCTTATAAGGCTTGGGAAGGGGGGCCACGCAGCCACTCCCCTTTTTTATTGAATTTGGCCCCAAGGGATGAGGTCCCCAGCCCACGAGGGCTCAGGGATAGGGGGTCATGTGCCCCCTCCCCTTTTTTATTGTATTTCTTTTTTATTGTATTTGGCCCCAAGGGATGGTCTTCCGGGGACCTATAAAGGCTCGGTGAGGGGGGTTGCATGTCCCCCTACCCTTAGATTTTGGCCCCAGAAGATGAGGTCCCTGAAGACCAAGAAGGCTTGGGCAGCACAACCCCTCCTCAGTTTAATTGTATTCGGCCCTGGTGGATTGGGCCTCTGGGGCCTTTTAACGATTGGGAAGGGGAGCCATGCAGCCCCCCTCTCCTTTTTATTGGACCTGGCTCTGGGTGATGGAGTACCCTGGGCCAGTTAAGGCTCAAGAGGGGGACCTGCATGCCTCCGTCTTCTTAACATGTATGTTTTGAACCCGGGGGATGGGGTCCCTGGAGCCTGAAGGCCAACCCTATGCTGCACAAGCTAAAGGCTGTGTGCAGCATGTGGTTGGCAGCCTGCTGGGGGTTTGGCAACAGGGCCTGATGGCATGCAGCCCTCCTCCCCAGGCCAATCTGAGCCCTGGAGACCCCATTCGCCAGGGTCTAGCACCTTTTTAAATGGGAGGGGGGCAACGCAGCCCCCCTCCCCGGGTCAATATTGGTCCAGGGGACCCCATCTTCTTGGGTCTGGCCAATTAGTAAAGGGGGCTGGGTAACGCGGCCCCCTCCCTGGGCCGATTTCAACCCCAGGGACCCCATCTCCCAGGGCCCGACCAATTACCAAAGGGGGAGGCCAACAAAGGTTGGGTGCTCTGGTGCCCACTCACGCACCCACCATATCTTGCTTGAGGGTGGCAGGGGATCCCCAAAACCCAAGGCACCAGCCGGCTCCCCGCAACCAGGGGAGCCAACTTTGCTCCCGCCCATAGGGAGCAGCTAAAAATGATGGTTCCTGTGGGCGGGAACAATTTTCAGATCTATTTCCCTGCCTCCATTACAGCGGGCAGGGAAACAGATCTGAAGTCGCACTCCCAGCTGGCGAGAACACTTTTAAAGCTCCTGCCAGCTGGAAGCGGACTTTGTGTTTGCTTTTGCTTGGCAGGAGCTTTCAAAGTGCTTCCATCAAGTGAGAGCAAACACAGGCCAGTGTGGGCAGGGAAACCACTGTGTCCTGGGGTGGGCAAACCAGGACATAGCGGGAGCGGCCCTGGGGGATGGGGTACCCAGGGCCAATAATAGCTCAGGGAGGGGGGCTGTATGCCCCTCCTCTTATTTAAGTATGGCCAGACCCCAGGGGATCTCACCATGAGATCTGTTGGATTTGCGGAGGCTTCGCATCCCTAGATATACATAAATCTTTTTTCTATAATAACTCCAAAACTACTGAATGGATTTACACCAAATTACCCACAGCACTCTTCCTGGACTAAGATCTAGCTTTCTGCCAAATTTGGTGTAATTACATTCAGCAGTTTAGGCTGTAGTCTTGTCTAAAATCCTTAAGGGAAATTTCAGAGGGAAAGCATGTTTTGGGACCCTCTCTTTTTCTTGGTCACTCGCTTGACGAATCACCCCGAAACTTTCCAGCCAGCAGTTGAACTGACTGGCACACTAGTTTTTTAAATTTCGCGAAGATTCATCAACCGGCGCCAAAGTTATTTCAAATATAATGTTGCAGATTTCCTAAGGAAACTAGGTCCTAACTATAACTACCTATTGGCGACTGCCAGTAGGTGATCTATCTATCTATCTATCTATCTATCTATCTATCTATCTATCTATCTATCTATCTATCTATCTATCTATCTATCTATCTATCTATCTATATTATCTACTGGCGGTCGCCAGTAGCTAGTTATAGATAGGACCTATTTTCCATAGGAAATCTGCAACATTCTATTTGAAATAACTTTGGCGCCGGTTGATGAATCTTCGCGAAATTTTCAAACTTTGTGGCCCGCTCCGGTCCGCTCCTATCCTGAAAGTCTCAGGGTGATTCGTCAAGCGGGGGCCGAGAAAAAAGGGGGGTCCCAAAACGTGTTTTCCCCATGCAATTTTCCATAGGAAACTTTAGACACGGCTACAGCCCGAACTGCTGAACGGAATTACACCAAATTTGGCAAAGAAGTAGTTCTTGGTTCAGAAAGAACCCTTTTTGTTAAATGGTGTAAATCCGTTCAGTAGTTGCTGAGAAAATCAAAAGTAAAAACACATATATATCTATGGCCGCAGAGGATCCGCGCACCCTCCCGATGACGAGCTGTATGCTAATTGGCTGTCAACACTAAAAACCAGGAAGTGTTGGCAGCCATCTTGTGACTCGGTAGAACCGAGTCACAAGAAAACAGTAAAAAAAATCGCGCAAAACGCAAAAAGGGGGCAGGGTAGAAACACCCTGACCCCCTAGGCCTGCTCAGGGGGTCCTACAAGGACCCCCAGGGACCCAACATTTTTTTTTTTTTTTTTAAATCGGCAAAAAACGCGCTGGGCGCGCGGATCCTGCCGATAAAAAAAAAAAACGAAGCGCGGGCTCCCGTGCTTCGTTGTTAATTGGCCCCCGGGTGGGCCAAGTCCCAGGGGCAGGCGGGGTTTAATTTAATAATAATATGGGGGGCCTCTAAGGCCCCCCAAGCCCCGGGGACCGCCACCCCCGGGGCTTTATAAAAAATAATGGTGGCGGGGGCACACGGCCCCCCGCAGCCTCGGGGGCCACCACCCCCGGGGCTTCTTTTTTAATTTTTTAATTACCTGTGTGGAGGGGCTCGAGCCCCCCACATGCCCTGGGGACCGCCACCTCCCCGGGGCACTAAATAATAAAATGTGGGGGTCCGTTTAGGACCCCAGACCCGGGGACCACCACCTCCCCGGGGCTGTGCACAGGATGGGAGGGGGCTGCGCGGCCCCTCCTGGAGCCCTTGATGGCCCTGGGGACCGCCACCCCCCAGGGCCGGCTCCTGCAGTGTCCCGGGGTGCCTACCCCCGGGACACTGCTGTTTGCAATCACAGGACGGGAGCCTCGCGGCTCCCGTCCTGTGATTGCAAACTGCTTTGCTTCATTGAAGCGAGAGCATGTCAGCAGCTCCCCTTATGGAAAAGCAATGCCGGCTCCCGCAGGACGAGGGGAGCCGGCGGGACCGTACGGGGATTGGGGACCCCCCCACGGTCCCCAATGAGTGGCCAGGCCCCGGGGGATGGGGTCCCCGGGGCCATTAGTGGCCCGGGAGGGGGGCCACACAGCCCCCCTCCCCAAAAAAGGAATTTTAAAAAAAATAAAAAAACGTAAAGGCCGGCCCCGGGGAATGGGGTCCCCGGGGCCTTAAATGGCCTGAGGAGGGGGCCACGCAGCCCCCTCCGAATATTTTATAAAAAAAAACAGTGGGCATGCCCCGGGGATGGGGTCCCCGGGGCCAATAGAGGCCCAGGGAAGGGGGCCACGCGGCCCCTTCCCGTTTTTTTTTTTTTAAAGTAAATCCTCAGGCCCCGGAGGAAGGGGTCCCCGGGGCCAAAAGTGGCCGAGGGAAGGGGGGCCACGCAGGCCCCCTCCCATAGAAAGAAAAAAAAAGAGAAAAAAAAAAAGACCGGCATCGTGCCGGAAGCCCCGCCCCTCCCTGCAGCAGTCTGCAAATGCGCCCCCTGGCGCGTTTGCAGAGGGGGAACAAATTCCCCTTGAATACTGGGGGTCCCTGGGGGCCAACTAGCCCACCAGGAACCTCCAGTATGCGCCAGGGGGCTGCGTTGAAGAGAGGTGTACAGAGGCCACGCCCCTTTTTACACCTCTCTGCAACGCAGCTCTGTGGCACTTACTGGAGGTACCTGGTGGGATAGTTGGACCCCAAGGACCCTCAGGATTCAAGGGGACTTAATCCCCCAACTTAAAACGCACCACGGGGTGCGTTTGCACAGTGGTGAAGGGAGGGGGCGGGGCTAAAGGTGACATGTGTGCAAACAGCCCTGTGGCGCGTTTTAAGATGGGGAATTAAATCCCCTTCAATCCTGAGGGTCCCTGGGGGCCAACTAGCCCACCAGGTACGTCCAGAAAGCGCCACAGAGCTGCGTTGCAGAGAGGTGTAAAAGGGGCGTGGCCTCTGAACACCTCTCTGCAACGCAGCTCCCTGGCGCATACTGGAGGTACAGGGTGGGCTAGTTGGACCCCAGGGACCCTCATGATTCAAGGGGACTTAATACCCCAACTTAAAACGCGCCACGGGGCGCGTTTGCACAGTGGTGAAGGGAGGGGCGGGGCTTCAGGTGACATGTGTGCAAACAGGCTCCGTGGCGCGTTTTAAGATGGGGAATTAAATCCCCTTCAATCCTGAGGGTCCCTGGGGCCAACTAGCCCACCAGGTACGTCCAGAAAGCGCCACAGAGCTGCGTTGCAGAGAGGTGCAAAAGGGGCGTGGCCTCTGAACACCTCTCTGCAACGCAGCTCTCTGGCGCATACTGGAGGTATCTGGTGGGCTAGTTGGCCCCTAGGGACCCTCGGGATTGAGGAGGAATTAATTCTCCAACTTAAAACGCACCACAGGGCGTGTTTGCAGACATGTCACCTCAGGCCCCACCCCCTTCCTTCACCATTGTGCAAATATTCCTCTAAAATCAGCCGAACTACGAATTCCGATTTACTCACCTGTTATCAGGAGAGACCTCAGTGCTGCATCTTTGAGCCCAGTACTGATCCTGAAAAGTTATTTTAACCGTACTTACCAGTAACTTGAATTTCCTTCCATAGGCTAACATTGACTGGTTTCACTTGGAAATTCTTCTAAGTGTGGAGTTTTGGAACTTTATAATATTCCTCTAAAATCAGCCGAACTACGAATTCCGATTTACTCACCTGTTATCAGGAGAGACCTCAGTGCTGCATCTTTGAGCCCAGTACTGATCCTGAAAAGTAATTTTAACCGTACTTACCAGTAACTTGAATTTCCTTCCATAGGATATCATTGCCTGCTTTTTGCTGAAAAAGTTTCTAAGTGTCGATTTTTGAAACATACAAATATTCCTCTAAAATCAGCAGAACTACGAATTCCGATTTACTCACCTGTTATCAGGAGAGACCTCAGTGCTGCATCTTTTAGCCCAGCACTGACCCTGAAAAGTAATTCTAACCGAACTTACCAGTAACTTGTATTTCCTTCCATAGGAATCCATTGTCTGGTTTTCAGCAGAAAAGTTTCAGTGTCGATTTTCACAAACTACAAATATTCCTTCAAAATCGCCTGTATGACTTAAACGCATTCTTTCAACTGTTTACAGGAGATGCACCAGTGCTGGATCCAGGATCCACCACTGAGTAAGAAAAGTAACGATAACACTACTTACCTGCTAAGTGAATTTCCTCCCATAGGATAACATTGGTGATTCTATGTGAAAAAGTTTCTAAGTGTCAACTTTTAAAATACAATAATATTCCTTAAAAATCACTACTGTAACCATAACGCTTTTACTCAACTGTTTACAGGAGATGTCCCAGGACTGAATCTAGGATCCAGTCCTGTGGTTAGAAAAGTAATCCATAAAGTAACTAATTACATTTAACTAGAAATTAACATTGAGCTCAATGTTGCATTGTTTTGAAATTGTGTTGCCCATTGCAACAACTGTAACTACTGTACTTAAAAGTCTATTGCCTATTTGCAAAGTATTTAAACTAAAGTAATTCATTCTGAGAAAGTATATTTTGTAATGTAATGTATAATGTAATTACAATGTAATTTAAAAATAAAATATCTAAAAATAAATAGTTTAAAAAATTTTAGTAAATCAGTATCAAAAAAATAAATATAACAATTAATACATTTAAAAATTGTCATTTACAAAACCTTTGAAATTCACTGAAAAAAAACATAGGTTTCAGACATGTTATAGTTAGGAATTAGCATTTAAAGAACCTTTGAAATTCACTGAAAAAACCATAGGTTTCAGGCACGTTATAGTTAGAAATTAGCATTTAAAAAACCTTACAAATTCACTGAAAAAACCATAGGTTTTAGGGACAGTTATAGTTAGTTGGACATTGCACTCGTACAAAACCCGTGAAATTCCCCGTTATAGTTGGTTCAGCTAACTATAACTCGCGCCCACAATGCACTGCTGATGACGTCACATATTACATCACTCATGACATGGTCAGTGACATCACTGATGACATCTCAAATGACATCACTGATGACATCACTGATGACATCATCCACGTGATAATCTGATGCACCTCCTCACACCCTAATATAACCTTTGATACACCCACTCTAAATTACAGACTGCCATTCGCAAAACCATAGACACTCCAACACCAATAACTACATACCCACTCACTGATTCTTAGGTCTACACACACATCCACTCACTCACCCGTACAGTCACTCATACTTACGGTCACTCAGTACTAGGACTATCATATGCACTCATACTCTTATATAGACACTCAAACACGCCACTCATCCATAGAGGTACTCACACACCTAGCCAGTCATGCAAATAATTAAACATCACTGCCATTTACTCACCTATACAGTTATACACACACCAGCTCACTTACTCATACAAATACTAGCACATTCTTACGCTCTTATACAATCACTGATACAAGCACACACTCATCCATACAGTCACTCTCACATTCACACACTCCGCTATAGCTATTTATATACTCCAACACACATATATACTGCCTTTCACATAGGTAGTTACTCACACATGTACCACTGGGACATACATTCACTCACTAACACACCCATACACACACTCACCCACCCAAGCAGTCCATCACAGACGCACTCTTCAAATCATGCACCCAGTGAATCACCCACTCACACATCTATGTACAGAGTCGCACTACACCCCACCCACACAAACACTCAGGCACCCACACAGATACTCAGACAACCAATCAATAACTCATATAGACACTCATGTAGCTATTCACAAACCCATGCAGCCACTTACACAGCAACAGACAGACGGATACAGACATTCACCCAGTTTAGTCACTAACCCATGCATTCAGTAAGATACGTTTAATCACTCACTTATAGAGTTAGTCACGCACCTACTAAATCATCCATACAGACACTTATACACCCACTCATTCTTCAATACGCCTTTCCCTATATATATTAAAAATATTTAAACTTTACAGAAACACAGAGTCACTGGATGATGTCATCAGTGATGTCATTTGAGATGTCATCAGTGATGTCATCAGTGATGTCACTGACCATGTCATGAGTGATGTAATATGTGACGTCATCAGCAGTGCATTGCGGGGCGTGAGTTATAGTTAGCTGAACTAACTATAACAGGGAATTTCACGGGTTTTGTACGAGTGCAATGTCCAACTAACTATAACTGTCCCTAAAACCTATGGTTTTTTCAGTGAATCTGTAAGGTTTTTTAAATGCTAATTTCTAACTATAACGTGCCTGAAACCTATGGTTTTTTCAGTGAATATATATATATATATATATATATATATATATATATATATATATATATATATATTCACTGAAAAAAACCATAGGTTTCAGACATGTTATAGTTAGGAATTAGCATTTAAAAACCTTTGAAATTCACCGAAAAACCATAGGTTTTAGGGACAGTTATGGTTAGTTGGACATTGCACTCGTACAAAACCCGTGAAATTCCCCGTTATAGTTAGTTCAGCTAACTATAACTCGCGCCCGCAATGCACTGCTGATGACGTCACATATTACATCACTCATGACATGGTCAGTGACATCACTGATGACATCACTGATGACATCTCAAATGACATCACTGATGACATCATGCAGTGACTGTGTGTTTCTATAAAGTTTAAATATGTTTAATATATATGCCAAGGTGTATTGAATAATGAGTGGGTGTATAAGTGTCTGGATTGATGATTTAGTAGGTGCGTGACTGACTCTATAAGTGAGTGATTAAATGTATCTTACTAAATGCATGGGTTAGTGACTAAACTGTGTGAATGTCTTTATCCGTCTGTCTGTTGGTGTGTAAGTGGCTGCATGGGTTTGTAAATAGCTACATGAGTGTCTATATGAGTTATTGATTGGTTGTCTGAGTATCTGTATGGGTGCCTGAGTGTGTGTGTGGGTGGGGTGTGTGCGACTCTGTACATAGATGTGTGAGTGGGTGATTCACTGGGTGCATGATTTGAAGAGTGCGTCTGTGATGGACTGCTTGGGTGGGTGAGTGTGTGTATGGGTGTGTTAGTGAGTGAATGTATATCTCAGTGGTACATGTGTGAGTAACTACATATGTAAAAGGCAGTATATATGTGTGTTAGAGTATTTAAAAGGCTATAAGTGAGAGTGTGTGATTGCGAGAGTGGCCGTATGGATGCGTGTGTGCTTGTATCAGTTATTGTATAAGAGCGTAAGAATGTGCTAGTATTTGTATGAGTAAGTGAGCTGGTGTGTGTATAACTGTATAGGTGAGTAAATAGGTGTGTGATTAATTTTTTCCATGACTGACTAGGTGTGTGAGTACCTCTATGGATGAGTGGCGGTGTGTGAGTGTTTATATAGGTGTATGAGTGCATATGATAGTCCTGTACTGAGTAACTGTAAGTATGAGTGACTGGACGGGTGAGTGAGTAGATGTGTGTTTGTAGACCTAAGAATAAGTGAGTGGGTATGTAGTTATTGGTATTGGAGTGTGTATGGTCTTGCAAATGGCAGTCTGTAATTTAGAGTGGGTATATCAAAAGTTATATTAGGGTGTGAGAAGATGCATGAAATTATCACATGGATGATGTCATCAGTGATGTCATTTGAGATGTCATCAGTGATGTCATCAGTGATGTCACTGACCATGTCATGAGTGATGTAATATGTGACGTCATCAGCAGTGCATTCCGGGGGTGCGAGTTATAGTTAGCTGAACTAACTATAACAGGGGAATTTCACGGGTTTTGTACGAGTGCAATGTCCAACTAACTATAACTGTCCCTAAAACCTATGGTTTTTTCAGTGAATTTCAAAGGTTTTTTAAATGCTAATTCCTAACTATAACATGTCTGAAACCTATGGTTTTTTTCAGTGAATTTCAAAGGTTTTGTAAATGACAATTTTTAAATGTATTAATTATTATATTTATTTTTTTGATACTGATTTACTACATTTTTTTAAACTATTTATTTTTACATATTTAATTTTTTTAATTACATTGTAATTACATTATACATTACATTACAAAATATACTTTCTCAGAATGAATTACTTTAGTTTAAATACTTTGCAAATCGGCAATAGACTTTTAAGTACAGTAGTTACAGTTGTTGCAATGGGCAACACAATTTCAAACACAATGCAACATTGAGCTCAATGTGAATTTCTAGTTAAATGCAATTAGTTACTTTATGGATTACTTTTCTAACCACAGGACTGGATCCTAGATTCAGTCCTGCGACATCTCCTGTAAACAGTTGAGTAAAAGCGTTTTGGTTACAGTAGTGATTTTTAAGGAATATTATTGTATTTTAAAAGTTGACACTTTGAAACTTTTTCACATAGAATCACCAATGTTATCCTACGGGAGGAAATTCACTTAGCAGGTAAGTAGTGTTATCGTTACTTTTTCTTACTCGGTGGTGGATCCTGGATCCAGCACTGGTGCATCTCCTGTAAACAGTTGAAAAATGCGTTTAAGTCATACAGGCGATTTTGAAGGAATATTTGTAGTTTGTGAAAATCGACACTTTGAAACTTTTCTGCTGAAAACCAGACAATGGATTCCTATGGAAGGAAATACAAGTTACTGGTAAGTACGGTTAGAATTACTTTTCAGGGTCAGTGCTGGGCTAAAAGATGCAGCACTTGGTTCTCTCCTGATAACAGGTGAGTAAATCGGAATTCGTAGTTCGGCTGATTTTAGAGGAATATTATAAAGTTCCAAAACTCCACACTTAGAAGAATTTCCAAGTGAAACCAGTCAATGTTAGCCTATGGAAGGAAATTCAAGTTATTGGTAAGTACGGTTAAAATTACTTTTCAGGATCAGTACTGGGCTCAAAATGCAGCACTGAGGTCTCTCCTGATAACAGGTGAGTAAATCGGAATTCGTAGTTCGGCTGATTTTAGAGGAATATTATAAAGTTCCAAAACTCCACACTTAGAAGAATTTCCAAGTGAAACCAGTCAATGTTAGCCTATGGAAGGAAATTCAAGTTACTGGTAATTACGGTTAGAATTACTTTTCAGGGTCAGTGCTGGGCTAAAAGATGCAGCACTGGGTTCTCTCCTGATAACAGGTGAGTAAATCGGAATTCGTAGTTTGGCTGATTTCAGAGGAATATTATAAAGTTCCAAAACTCCACACTTAGAAGAATTTCCAAGTGAAACCAGTCAATGTTAGCCTATGGAAGGAAATTCAGGTTACTGGTAAGTACGGTTAAAATTACTTTTCAGGATCAGTACTGGGCTCAAAATGCAGCACTGAGGTCTCTCCTGATAACAGGTGAGTAAATCGGAATTCGTAGTCCTGCTGATTTTAGAGGAATATTTGTATGTTTCAAAAATCGACACTTAGAAACTTTCAGCAAAAAGCAGGCAATGATATCCTATGGAAGGAAATTCAAGTTACTGGTAAGTATGGTTAAAATTACTTTTCAGGATCAGTACTGGGCTCAAAGATGCAGCACTGAGGTCTCTCCTGATAACAGGTGAGTAAATCGGAATTCGTAGTTCTGCTGATTTTAGAGGAATATTTGTATGTTTTAAAAATCGACACTTAGAAACTTTTTCAGCAAAAAGCAGGCAATGATATCCTATGGAAGGAAATTCAAGTTACTGGTAAGTACGGTTAAAATTACTTTTCAGGATCAGTACTGGGCTCAAAGATGCAGCACTAAGGTCTCTCCAGATAACAGGTGAGAAAATCGGAATTCGTAGTTCGGCTGATTTTAGAGGAATATTTGCACAATGGTGAAGAAAGGGGGTGGGGCCTGAGGTGACATGTCTGCAAACACGCCCTGTGGCGCGTTTTAAGTTGGAGAATTAATTCCTCCTCAATCCCGAGGGTCCCTAGGGGCCAACTAGCCCACCAGATACCTCCAGTATGCGCCAGAGAGCTGCGTTGCAGAGAGGTGTTCAGAGGCCACGCTACTTTTTGCACCTCTCTGCAACGCAGCTCTGTGTCGCTTTCTGGACGTACCTGGTGGGCTAGTTGGCCCCCAGGGACCCTCAGGATTGAAGGGGATTTAATTCCCCATCTGAAAACGCGCCACGGGGCCTGTTTGCACACATGTCACCTGAAGCCCCGCCCCCTCCCTTCACCACTGTGCAAACGCGCCCCGTGGCGCGTTCTAAGTTGGGGGATTAAGTCCCCTTGAATCCTGAGGGTCCCTGGGGTCCAACTATCCCACCAGGTACCTCCAGTAAGCACCACAGAGCTGCGTTGCAGAGAGGTGTGAAAAGGGGCGTGGCCTGGACCACCTCTCTGCAACCCAGCCCTGTGGCGCTTACTGGAGGTACCTGGTGGGCTAGTTGGCCACCAGGGACCCCCAGTATTGAATGGGAATTATTTCCCCACTTTAAAACGCGCCACAGCGCGCGTTTGCAGAGTGGTTAAGGGAGGGGCGGGGCCTGACGCTCGATCGCGTCTTTTTCTTTCTTTTTTGTTTTTTTGAAGGGGGGCTGTGTGGCCCCCCTTCTTTCTTACTTTTTGGGGCCCTGGGGACCCCATCCTCCAGGGCCTGATGCCTTTTTCCTTTTTAAAAAAAAAATACTGTAGGGGAAGGGGGCCACGTGGCCCCCCTCCCGTGGCCTATTCCGGCCTCGGGGACCCCATTCCCCGGGGCATGGCCACTTTTTAAAAATAAATTTTGGAGGAGGGGGGCTGCGTGGCCCCCCTCCTAAGGCCTCTTTTGGCCCCGGGGACCCCATCCCCCGGGGCCGGCCTTTATTTATTTATTTATTTATTTATTTTGTATTATTTTTGGGGAGGGGGCCGCGTGGCTCCCTCCCGAGCCACTACTTGCCCCGGGGACCCCATCCCCAGGGGCTGGCCCTATCCTTTGGGGTCCGTGGGGGACCCCAACTCCCCACGGACCATGCCGGCTCCCTGCCTCCTGCGGGAGCCGGCATTGCTTTCCACATGGGGAGCTGCTAAGATGCAGCTCCCCATGTGGAAAAGCAATGTGCTTTGGATATTGGAAGCGAGAGCAGGTTTCCTTGCTCTCGCTTCCAATATCCAAAGCAGTTTGCAATGACAGGGCGGGAGCCGCGAGGCTCCCGTCCTGTCATAGCAAACTACAGTGTTCCGGGGGTAGGCACCCCGGGACACTGCAGGAGCCGGCTCTGGTGGTCCCCAGGGCCACCACAGGCTCCAGGAGGGGGGCCGCGCGGCCCCCTCCCTTCAATTGCACAGCCCCAGGGAGGTGGTGGTCCCCGGGGCTTCGGGGGTCCGAAACGGACCCCCACATTTGTTTTCTAAGTGCCCCGGGAGGTGGCGGTCCCGGGGCATGTGGGGTGCTGGAGCCCCCACACAGGTGATTATTTTTTTAAAAAAGAAGCCCCGGGCGGTGGGGGTCCCCGGGGCTGCGGGAGGGCGAAGAGCCCTCCCGCACCATTTTTTATTTAAAGCCCCGGGGGGTGGTGGTCCCCGGGGCTTGGGGGGCCTTAGAGGCCCCCCACATAAAACATAAACCTACCCCCCGCATGTCCCCGGGACTTGGGCCACCCGGGGGCAAAATAGCATCGAAGCGCGAGAGACCGCGCTTCGATTTTTTTTTTTTATCGGCGGGATCCGCGCACCCTAAGCGCATCCCGCCGATTTTTTTTTTTAAATGCTTTTTTCTGCCCAGGGGGTCCTTGTGGGACCCCCTGAGCAGACCTAGGGGGTCAGGGTGTTTCTACCCTGCCCCCTTGTTGCGTCTGGCGACGTGTTTCTGTGCCTGTAATCACGGCGGGATCCGCACACCCTAAGCGCATCCCGCCGATTTTTAAAAAAAAAAAATGCTTTTTTCTGCCCAGGGGGTCCTTGTGGGACCCCATGAGCAGACCTAGGGGGTCAGGGTGTTTCTACCCTGCCCCCTTTTTGCACTTTGCGCACTTGTTTCTGTCCCTCGGTTCTACCGAGGGATCAAAATGGCTCCCAACACTTCCTGATTTGGAGTGTTGAGAGCCACTTGACAGCCAATTAGCATGCAGCTCGTGATCGGGAGGGTACGCGGACCCTACTCGGCCATAGATATATATGTGACTTTACTTTTGATTTTCTCAGGAACTACTGAACGGATTTACACCATTTAAGCAAAAGGCACGACACTGAACCAAGGGCTACCTCTTTGCCAAATTTGGTGTAATTCCGTTCAGCAGTTCGGGCTGTAGCTGCGACTAAAGGTTCCTATGGAAAAATGAATGGGGAAAACACGTTTTGGGACCCCCCTTTTTTCCTTGACGAATCACCCCGAGACTTTCAGGATAGGAGCGGACCGGAGCGCCCCAACAAGTTGGAAACTTTCGCGAAGATTCGTCAACCGGCGCCAACGTTATTTCAAATAGAATGTTGCGGATTTCCTATGGAAAATAGGTCCTAACTATAACTATCTACTGGCGACCGCCAGTAGATAATATATATATATATGGTGTTTGTAGCCACCAATAAACTCCTTTTCAAGTGAGCCAGAGCGTGTTGGAGTCTGTTCGTATGCTGGAGGAGGCACGTTGAAGGAAGTAGAAGTTTGCTGCCGATGTCGAATTCCGGCACGCCCTCTCGTTTAGGAAGCACCGCAGATATTGGAAGGAGAAGTGATCGTTGTACGAGGTACACAGCGCGGAGCCCCCCCTTGTTATAGAGTGATGCGGAAGAAATCGCATGAGGACAGCGTGGTGCCTTGATCAGGACATTGTCCGAAGAGAACGGTAAGACGCAAGTCGTATGTAATCAAGTGCAGTGAGGAGAGAGAAAAACGGTATTCAACCATGTAGCGGGACGCTTCATTACAGAGCTTGGTGGCTACAATTTAGTCAAGCATGGAGTGGCTAAAAGAGAGAGAAAGTGCAGCTGAGAAATTATTTAGCGAAGCTGACATAGTAGAAGAGGTCAGCGGCGCGAGAAAGGAGGGCGGTTTGGTAAACATGAAGGATCATAAAGAAGTATTGAAAGCGTTGGGAAAGCTAATAAAGCGCGAGACATCAAAATGGTAGGAGAGCAAATCCCTAACACGATACCTAGAGGTGAGCCATGTTCCTAGAGGTTTGCTCATCCTTATCGCACCCACCAATGAAAATCCAAACCCGGACATATTGCGGGAGTGGGCTGAGAATAACGCCGACTTCTCCAAACAAATGTTGGCAATTTTAATAAAATATGCTGACATAGACCGACAAGCCCTGCTAAAGGAGATTGAGGCACTTTCCGATCAATTGAGCAAATTACCGGAACAAGACACCATCAAGAAACTGCAGATGGAGATGCAGGAAAGAGTGAAGAAATATGAACAAACCATATAGGATCGAAAGGCCGTTATGTTCAGAAGGGACAAACTGGACTATTAGAGGGGCCAAATCTTCACCTTTTCAAAGCGCTTTGAAAATATTCGGTGCCAGAAAATGTCTCACAGTCTGCCTGGCAGCAGTGCACAGATGAATGAGGAAACAGGATCAAAAATGAGTTCCGAGGTGGACACAGATAATGAGGACATGCGCCAAACAGAAAATGTACCCTCGGTGGAAGATGAGCTACGTTTTTTACATTGGGATCGAAACACAAATCTAAGACTGCTGCGAGGCCAAGAGAGAACCTTCCGAGGGGGAGGAAGAGGAAGAGGAAAAACCGAAGGTCAAATAGAACAGGCGACCAAAAAGATAACCAACAAAAAGAACAATGGACAATAACGCAAGCATAGTGAATTTGTCTGACCTAGTATTAAATGCAGAAGAAATTAATATCCTCTCGCGTGGTCTTTCCTATTGTGCCCTTGAAGATATGAACTATGTACAGACTAGAATAGACTGTTTCAAATTTATCAGAAAGCTTAGATTGGTCAAATACTTTGCCACTGGCAGGACAACAGAGGGGCGGGACCCAGAGCCAATCGAGAATACAGGCAACCTACAGATTTCTGTTATTGATTTGTTGAGGGATTTTGGACAGTCTGGAAAGGGGTGACATGTATGACTTAGTGGATGAATCACTTCTTAGAGAGCAAGGTCTGCGTGTGTATGGCAGACCGAACATGCCTTTTAGACCTTGAGAAGTCTTTTTACCTATGGTCCCCAAAGATTCAATTGACTCCTATTCTGAGTTAGTAGTTCATGATCTGAAACAGCTATATGCTGAACAGCAGGCCAAGGTTCCAACCAACACATCAGAAATAGGATACAGGAATCTGGTGAAAAAATTAAAGTCACGGCCAGACATATTGGTGAGGCAAGAGGACAAGGGCGGAAATATCGTCCTTTGGCCGCTCGCCATGTATCAAGAAGAGGCAATGCTACAGCTTAATGATAGGCAGTGTTACCTAAGAATAGACAAAGATGTGCTTCAGGCCACTACCACCAATTTCCACTCAGAGTTGGCACATTGGAAATCTGTAGGACTCATTTCCCAGGCAGAATATAATTTCCCTGAAGGTAGACTCACTAGTAACACCAGTCTTATATTTCATACCCTAAGTCCATAAGAATGTGAAAGCCCCACCGGGCCGTCCCATCATATCAGCAATTTGCAGTTTATTCGAGAACACCTCAAAGTACGTAGATTTTTTCTTGCAGGACCATACACCAGAGATACGGGAGATTTTCTCAAAAAGATCTATGACATCGAATGGGAGGAAGACTTTATCATGATGACACTGGATGTCTCCTCCCTCTTCACCAGCATTTTGCATACAGATGGTATCAGGGCAGTGCAGTATTTTTTGAGTTCACGACCACTGACCCTGTACCGGCACACAGAAATGTTGGTGTGCATGCTAGGCTGGTGTTTGCATAACACAAATAACAATTGGTTCTGTCGGGTGAGGCAATTTCCTTGTAGTTCATAACATTAATGCAAGTTAATAAATCTCAAGACGACGCTAGAACACATATAAAGTGACAAAGTAATCCATAATTTCAGATAAGAATATTTTACTTAAATTTCTAAAGATTCATCAAAAAGGTTTCTTGGTTCACACCACAAAATTACCATAGGAACAGGCTGTCTGATAATTCAGTTGATAAAGCGGCGCAAGTGACAAATATTTACAGTGAAAAAGGTGAACAAAGTGCCCGAGTGACAAAATCAGTGTATTATACATGTACGTGAAACCATACACTTTGGTAATGCATTTACAAATAAGGAGGGAAGTTTGAGAGTGGGTCCAATTTCAGTAGTATAATACTAATGTCTCTAGCTCAAGAATTGATCCTTAATGATTTGCAGGCTACAAGACCTATTGATATATGAACATCTAAAACCTTCGACGTTTCGACCCTGACAGGAGCATTATTATGGGATTGTCATGGCGGGTCTTCTTCAGGACAAAGGAGTTGAACGGACAGCCCATTCGACAGATTGATCGATGCCAATGGACGTGTCAACGAATGTAGAGGTGGACATAAAGGTCCTACCCGTCGGCCTGGACTGGTTAGTTCCAAACAAATGTTTTGAATAGTAATGCGGCTCCTGGTAGTACTGAGAAAACCAGGCGCTCATACGGTTTCAATAAGGCTCTGGTTGATGCCCGTAGTCGATATTGTCCGACCTCCTGTTGGCGGGCAAATTCGGGAAATCACGAATGAATTGTGAAAAAACTTCCAATTTCTTTAGACCGCAAAAGGCAAGACGGCAGATGATTTAGAGCATTATTATTGACCTGGGATCAGATTGGTATAAGGTGGGGATGCTGCTCGCCACCTGAACAGTATAGCTTAAGGAAATAGTTATTTTCATGTTGGTGTTTTTGGTTTGTCCTGTGTGGGTTATAATGTTTTTGTGTTTTATATATGTGTTTTGGTTTATATACATGTCTCTTGATTGGGCTTTTATGTTAATTGGTTTTCAGCCCTGATGAAGTTCCCACGCTTGGGAACGAAACGCGTTGGCTGAGCTGTTTTGTTGTAATAAGAAATTACACATGAAAATAAAGAACACAAATAAAGATTTTTGAAAAATTACTACGTCTACCTTGACTTCATCACCTGAAGCACCCCCTATTGCTTTATACATTTTACATCATATCTAAGTGAGATTGAGGTACAGTTCTTAGATCTCACAGTATATGTAGTGGGTGGAAAGGTACACACCAAAACATTCCGAAAGAGCACAGCGGGCAATACGATACTCCATGCCCGCAGCTTTCATCCCACCAAATTGAAAAACAGTATCCCCTACGCAGAGAACTTGCGTATGAGAAGAAACTGTAGCTGCCCAGATCAACTGTCTAAAGCGCAGGGCAAGTTAAATGAAAGATTCAAACAGTCAGGTTACAGCAAGGCCATTCTCAAAACAGCTGGAGAGAAGGCAAATCAAAAGCCAAGGGAACAGCTAGTATTTGCAAAAAGACAGAGTACTAATGTTCCTCCTGATACGTGTGATCAAAAATTCTGCTTTATCATGGGGTACAATACACAACAGCAGAAACATTGGCATATGGTACGGAGTGGCCCCATTTTGGGGCCAAAGATAGACAGCAGGCCCCTTATTACCTTTTGAAAAGCTAAGTCATTGCGACAGGCGCTTGTAGTCAACAGTCTAGGGACACTACAGCAAGAAACATGCTTGAGTGAGAGTAAGGGGTTCAGAAGATGCTATAAATGTAAGGCGTGTAAGTTTGGAGTTAACACCACGGAGGTGCCCCTACCTTTCATGGATAAAAAATGGAAGATCATGAAGCCATTGAACTGCAGGAGCCAATTTGTTGTTTATGCCCTAAGGTGTAGCTGTTCCAAAATGTATATAGGCAGCGCCAATTTACCAGTCCATCAGCGCATTTTACAGCACATTAGAGTCCTCAATAATAGGGATCAGACATACCCCGTAGCCAGGCATTTTGAACAAGTACATGGGAACAAGGCACAAGACTTGGTATTCTTTGTACTAGATCAGGTACCACAGAGACTGAGGGGAGGCAACAGAGAAAAATGCCTGAGGCAGTTGGAGTCGCGATACATCTTGCGTTTTAGTTGCAAGATTCCTAATGGCCTCAACACTGAGGAAGATTTACATGTTCATCTTTGAATCTGCAGTAGAGTACAATGTAATAGGCCATTATGTGATATCTTGAACCAGTTTTATGCTTTCGGACATTGTCATTTATTCAAAGAATTATTTAATTTTTAGCACACTCCTGCAAGTGATGTTTTACCAATTTTTACAGTTTCACTTATTTGCACTGCACTTTAGAATTAAGGAGAACTTGCCTCATCTGTAGCAAAATTCAAGACAGTAAATGGGCACTTGCCCCAAATTGTTGTTATCAGTAATCCACTAGTTATGTTATGTTATGTTATTGGTACTTCTAAAGCGCAAACGGTTACCCAAGGGTGTCCTGGCGCTAACTGCTTTCCTCTGGGCATTAAGATATAGACACAAGTTATGAATTAAAAAGCCATGTTTTCAGTTGCTTCCTAAAAAGTAGCAGATCAGTGGAGTTTCTCAAGTAAAAGGGAAGATCATTCCAGGCTCTTGCTGCACAAGCTATAAAGCTTCTTCCACCCCATGAAGCTTTTTTTTATGGATGGTACTGATACCAACTTTGCCCCCAAGGAGCGTAGTGTTCTTATGGGTTGGTACCCTTGCAGTCGCTGCTTAAGATATTCTGGGCCAGTGCCCTGCAAAGCCTTGTACACTGTGCACAGGGCCTTAAAGCGCACCCTTTTCCTCACCGGCAGCCAGTGGAGTTTTTTTATTTCATTAGCAATAGGCATAAATTTGGGAGAGTTAGTAAGCAATCTAGCGGCTGCATTTTGCAGCAGTTGCAACTTATTCATAGATCGTTCTTGTATGTTTAGGTAGAGACCATTACAGTAATCTAACCTAGACATGATGAGTGCCGTGACAACTGTCCGCATACTGTCTGCCGGCAAGAAGTGTAGGATTTTTTAAATCATTCTGAGAGTGTAAAAGGTGATTGAAGCTACAGCATTTATCTGATCACTAAAATTGAGCTTATCATCAACAATCACTCCCAGATTCTTTACCTTCCTGGTAGGTGTGGGGAGAGTGCCCAGAGTGTCTGGCCACCAACTTGGGGCCCAGAAGTTAGGGTAATTTCCAAATAAAATGACCTCTGTCTTACTTGAGTTAAGTTTTAAACAGTTTTGCGCCATCCACCTCCCTACCGCCTCCATACAGTAATGAAACCGACTTTCTATTCTCGCTTTCTGGCCAGGATGCAGAGCAACCACAATTTGTGTATCGTCTGCGTAGGAGGTAAGGTTAAGACCATAGGAGCCAATTAGAGATGCCAAAGAGGAGACATAAATATTAAAAAGTGTTGGGCTAAGGAAGGACCCTTGTGGCACTCCACAGGGCAAAGAGAAGGGTCTGGAACAAAATTCATCCAATGCCACAATTTGAGACCTATCCGTTAGGAAGGATTTTATCAACTTCCAGGCCTTGCCCTGGACCCCGCATGTTGACAGCCGGTCCATCAATAAATCATGATGGACCGTGTCAAAGGCCGCTGATAGATCTAACATAATCAAAGCGGCCTTACCTCCCCTATCCAAAACTTCTCGAATCTCTTCGGTGGATTTAATAAGAGCGGACTCTGTACTGTGGCCCTCTCGAAATCCATATTGAGTTGGATCTAAGCCTTTTGTCTTGCCTAAAAAAGCAGTGAGTTGTCCATTCATAGCTTTTTCAACCAATTTAGCTGGCAACGGAAGGCGAGATATTGGGCGGAAATTATTAGGATCTTTAGGATCCAAGTTAGGCTTTTTTAATAGAGAAAGTATTGAGGCGATCTTCCTCCGTTTAGGGAATTCCCCTACTTCAAACATTGAGTAGAATAGGGAGCTAAGTGAACGGGCAACCGGTCCCGAAGCCCGTTTGATTACCGATACCGGGCAGGGATCATAGGGGGAGCCTGACCTTGCTGTCACCAAGAGCTTCTCTGTTTCCACAGAAGAAAGTGGCTCAAATTTATCAAAGACAACAAGTGGGGTAGAAGTGTTGGTACTTTCCTCCAAATAAGCCCCCATCCCCAAAACACTTGGGTGTTGGAAAGCCGAAAAAATAATATCAACCTTTTTTTGAAAAAAGGCAATATCCTCACATAGTTCCTGTGTTGATTCAATCTTTTTGGGACGAGGGATGCCAAGCTGGACACTATATTAAAAAGTTCCTTGGCCGAGTTCCATGCAAGACTGATGCGGTTTGAGAAGAAATCCTTTTTTGCATTACATATCATTTGCTTATAAATTGCAAGACTTTGTTTATAGCTTTTTTTAGCAGCTTCCTCATAATCTCTCCTCCAAATCCGTTCAAGAGATTTGCAGATACGTTTCTGTTCCCTTAGATCCTCCGTATACCAGGGGGCCGTAGGTTGGGATCTTCTAGGGACCAGCACTTTTTCCGGGGCGAGATCGTTACACGCTGTTTCGATCCAATTGGTGTAGTGTGTGGTGGCCTCCTCTAATCCTGGAGGAAACTGGCCCACACTTACTAAAAGAGCATTAGTTAACGCAGGGCCCTCAATTTTATTCCAAGCCCTGCTTTTAATTTGACTCTTCGGCCCAAGTGTTAAAAAGCAGTCTGCACTTGGGCATGTTTTGTACTAAGACTTAGACTTAGTAGTGTGTGGTAAAATTCAAGACAGTAAATGGGCACTTGCCCGAAATTATAATTGTTGTTATCATCAAGGCACAAATAATGCACCAAGTGTCAAAAAGCAGTCCGCACTTGGGCAAATTTTGTATAAAGACCTAGACTCAGTAGTAGTTTTGACATCAATTGGAAAACTCTACGATGATTTTATAAATAGAGTCAAAGCATTTAGCCATTGATGAATTTTAGATGAATTTTACCATTGATATTTATTATGTTGTATATCTTGTGTAAAAAAACAGCACTTTAGAAATGACATTATATGTGAAAGTTACAAACACAGTTGTCCCTGACAGGGATAATACAAGAGAGGGGGAATAAATATAGACTCTGAATCAGTGCTATATTAAGGCTGTCCAGCCGGACAGGGTTATTTTAATAGTATTTTAGTTAGAGACACAAATAAAGTGGGACACAGTCCTGCGTCCAACGCAATACATATAGCACAAAAACAAAAACAAAGGCTCAGGCAGGACATGAGGCTTGTATGTTATACAGAAGATAAAACAAGCAAAAATGAACAACGACACCATAACACATAAGTAGTGAATTGAGTTGTGTTTGCGGTGTTCACTAAGCCGACGACGTTTCGATCCCGTAAAAGCAATACTGGGATCATCATCAGGACATAATATTACATGCCGGGGCATAAGTTATAGTCAGCTCAGGTAACTATAACTGCTGAATTTCTATGGTTTTGTATGAGTGAAATCTGAGCCCAACTATAACTTCCCTGTAACCTTTGTTTTTTTCAGTGAATTTCTAAGGTTTTTTAATTCTATTTCCTAACTATAACGTCCCTGTAACCTTTGGTTTTTTGAGTGAATTTCTAAGGATTTTTAAATTCTATTTACTAACTGTAACGTCCCTGTAACCTTTGCTTTTTACATGAATTTCTATGGTTTTTGAACTAGTAGTCAAATTTGCAGAGTGGTGAAGAAAGTGGGCGGGTCCTCCACCAGCTCTCAACAATCCCACTGTGTGGTGTTTACTGGAGGTAACAGGAAGGATTCTTGGCCCCTAAGGACCCTCAGCATCCAAGAGGACCACATCCCCCAAGTAGTAGTGTGCCAGGAGGCACATTTACAGAGTGGAGGAGAAAGGAGGTGGGCCTCCAACCAGCTCTCAGCAATCCCCCAGTGTGGGACTTACTGGAGGTAACAGGAGCAATTCTTGGCCCCCAAGCACCCTCAGCATCCAGGGGGACTTTATCCCCCAACCAGTAGTGTGCCAGGAGATGCATTTGCAGATCGGTGGAGAAAAGGGGTGGGGCCTCTGACCAGCTCTCAGCAATCCCTCAGTGTGGGACTTACTGGAGCTAACAGGAGGGGTTCTTGGCCTCAAAGGACCCTCATCATCCAAGGTGACTTCATCCCCCAACCAGTAGTGCACGGCATACTCAGGAGAGGTGGTGTGGACTAGTAATGACCATTCACTGGCATGCAATAATAACACTCAATAAATGATTGTCCAGTCAGTGCTTTTTCTTTAAAAAAAAAGGGAAAAGTACATTCATTACACACACTCTACTTAATACTATGCAGTAATTTACAAATATGTACATTGACAGATGGAAAATACCATTGATGACATTGCATAATAACCTTTGACCCCCCCCCTAAAGTGGTCATGGACAGTGGTGACTGGTGGAATTTGAAAGTGATGGGGCGTAAAACCAGTGAATGAATTGTAGTGCAAACGAGGCCAATGTTTATGGGGGAGGGTTCATGGAGGTTCTCCCCTGAGGAAAGTTTTTTAAATTGCTGTATTTTGGTGCAATTTTCAGCAATATTTCTGTGATATATGGTCAACAAATTGAGTTCTTAAACTGGGTTTAGCCTGCCACCCTCCCTCTACCCAGGATGCGGTGTTACGGCCAAAGCTGCCAATTTAGGAACCTGAGAACCAGGTTTAATTCTCAGCATGAATATCCTGGGCAAATCACTTAATTTCACGTGTGCCTATAAAAATGAATGCGACCTTGTGTAATGTAACTGGTGCTCATGAAGGCACTAAATTACTTCGGGTCGCATTTGCACTATATATAAACTGCAAAAAGGCGTTAAAAACAAAGCCTTAACATAATGAAAGACAAACAGATACCCATTCAGTGGCTGTTTTGTACAAAGTGAAACCAGAAAATATTGATGAATCACGGCTACCTTACTTAAATTGTGTGATCTTAGGCAAATACTTTATTTCACCAAAACTCAATTTTCTTCATTATCACGCATGAAAGCACTTTTTAAATATGTGAGTTCAGAATGTCAGTTGTGCAAAAGGCGTGGCTGAAAAAACTAAATATTCTGTAAGTTTTACCGTTTGGTAGCTACATATAAAATAACACACATCTTAAATGAAAAATAAATAAAGTTGGTACTCAGTGGCAAATGCCTTAGGGTACATTATGAAAGTTTATTGGTTAGTATACTGTAGAGGTCTGTGTGTAACCAGAGGGCCACAGAATTAAATCTTTGTTGGTGCAGTGGAGAATAGTGACTTCAGCATTTTAGTGCTACAAGGTCACAGTCTGTGACAGAAAGCACTGTGCATATGTAAGTCACTATTTTATACTTGCATTACACACAGTATAAGATAGACTGCCACAAAATGTGCCAAAGATTTTAAGATAAAATGGTGCTTCCAAAATATAGATTTTGTCCCTTCAACACCTCGTCAGGGGTAGTAAGCGCTATATAAATACAATTACAATTACAATTCGAAGCATGCACTTCACAGCTCAGTTGTTAACTCTTTCCACTTCCACTCAAAAAGAATAAATCTTTACCATCAGAAACCTTCCAGTGATTAGATCAATTAAAGCCAGTACTGGCTCCCAAGCATCCTTTACATTTGTAGATCACCCTTTACATTTGCAGAGTAACTCGTTTTGCACATTTGCATTTCTTTCAGGCAGCTGTCTCCCCGGGTTTGGTTTCACAGAAGAGGAGGCTAACTGAATGACACTTCAGCTGAAGCATTTCATGTAAATGATTGGAATTAGCCGTCCTAGGTTGTCACTGCTGCTGCTAAGAGAAGGAGAAGGACTCAGGAGAGGAAATAGCAGGAAAAGGAGAGCAACAGGCCAAGGACAATAGGGTAAAGGAAGAGGAAGAGAAGAAGGTTAAAAGGGAGGGAAAGTGAACCCAAAACATCAGCGAAGGAGAGATAACACCACTCATCCCAGTAGTCTTGTAGTCCAGTGTCGCAGTAGACAGATGCACTGCACAGCAACAGTCGATGGCTCTTCCTTTCAACAGGGTCCAGCTCTTGAAACAGCCTCTCTGCTGGAATACTCTAAACAGAATACACGAGGCGCAAAAAAAATGTGCAGTGTAACTGTTTAGAGCATGCGACCATCATGGAGCCATGAGTTGAGTCTCATGACTCTTGTGACATCATGATAGCCAAGCATGCAAATTCAGCAACCCCTCCCTTTCCAAGTCGTCACCCTGGAACCCAATGATTGCAGAACTGGGCTAGCAGCTTGTCAGCCCGTACTGCTTAACTTTCACTGCTTCCAATAGACACATGCATACTAGCACCAGCATCTAAATTAAACCTGCTTGACAACCAGACATCTGTTTTGGAGAATGGACCAGGCAGGCCAAGGCAGTGAATACTTTTGGAAACATTTAAATAGGATGGTAATTGCTTGTTGTAATTACCATCCATATCACTTTTAATTGTATGGGCGTAGCCCCTCCGCCCACCCCCAGAAACCGCCGCTGGTCATGGAAACATATAAGGTAAGTCTATTAGCTTGGTCACAGGTACAACAAACCACATGTGAAGACATACTTTTGTATGTAAATGCAACCATCAATAATAATAATAATCAGGTAGAAATGCACGTATTACTGTTAATAAAGTATATTCACAGTGATCCATAATCACTGCCTACATTATTATAACATTAAAGCATTTAAAAATGAGCAAAATGTGTTAGTGTACTTTTTAAAAACTTTCCCACCATGAAAATGCAATCATAAAAACAACCCATAGAGGTCATGACATTTTTTATCACATTACGTGTAACCACAGACTTAGCCACTAGAGGGTGCGGTACACATGAACTTTTTTATGCATGTTCAGGCAACAAAAATGTAACCATAGAATAAGCCCCTGAAAGCCGCTGCACTCTCAGCTGTAAAGCCAAAGCTCCAGCCTGGGCAATGCCTTTAAACAGGGGAAATTCCAGGAGAGACCTGGTTTTGATGACCCCACAAACATAGAGCCAGTCCTATATAAAAACTCTTGCGGGGGAGCTGCTGAGCTCCTGCATCTCCCAGGCACTTCCTGTACTTCATTGGTGGTGCCCCAGCCATCTTGGGGCCAACACAGGAACAGAAATATGAAGATGAACAAGCCATGCAGGGCATTATGGGGCTCTCCAGCCGAGAGCTGTGCATAATATGTGAGCATCTCTCTCGCTGTACCGGACAGAACCTCTGCCTTGTTTTTGCCGCATGGCCTTAGGCTGCATGGCTTTTCCTCTTTTTGTTTTTTGATTTTGGGGATGCCTGGTTCCACCCGAGTGCCCCATGCCTCCTACCGGTGGGAGTAGTCGTGGGAGCCCACCTGTCGCTATTTCACCGGCTCCTGCGTGGCCTGCACCTCCGTGTGCGCCTGCAGGAGCTGCAAACTTCTCTCTCCCTGCCCATGGCAACCTTATGTAGTGGCCTCCCCGCTTTCCCCAGACACCGGGAGCGGGTGCAAGGCCCACGCCACTGGGGGGGTGAGACAGTGCTCCCCCATCCTCCTTGGTTTGGGGGCCCTGGGGATGGTGTCCCGCCTCCCCCTTTCATTATAAACAGCCCAAACACAGGGAGATGGCCCCACCCATGCCCCTCCATGCAGAAATGTAATAAATAAATCTTGCACTGACCCTCGTTTCTGGCCCATCCTGGGGGGGGGGGGGTAACTAAAGAAACAGCAGCAGATCCCCATGCGCTCGATTGATTAAAAAGTCAAAGGTCTTCAATCTTGGAAGGGCCATAACTTGGGACCTGTTGGGCCTTTTGTGATGATCACGGGTCCATTTTACTCCTGGTGGCGTGCTCTAATCACCAGGAACAGGTGCAGCAGACCTCAGCAACAGAAAGCTGGTTCTCCTGGCTCCCTGCACCAGCCTTCATCTTGGTCGCTGTCTCTGGGTGCAAAAGTCCAGGGCTTTCCCCCAACTGGTCCTCAGAGGTTGTAAGGGGGCTAGCCTCACTGGCACTTGGGAAACCCACTGGTCCTGGGTTCAACTGGGCAGAGTCCTTAGTCCTTTGTGAGCATCAGGGGGTTCTTCCTTCCAGGTGTCCACGGCAACTCCAGGCTCCAGCAATGAAGCTGAGAAAAATCACCAAACAAGGGTCAGTCTCTCCCTTGTGCAAGAGTTTTTAAAGGGGAGTGGAAAGTTCCAGAAGCCAGGCACCCCTGGCTAATCCTAGGGTGCCATGTCACCTTCCACCCCTGTCCCAACCCTCCTCCACAGCATCATGGGAAAGTTCAAGATGGTATAATTTAGGAGCCACTAGTCACATCTCCTCTGGGGTCCTCAGCTCTGCCTCTTGCTAACTTTTCAAAGGGGAGCCCCTTTCTGTGTTGGCTCCAGATTTCTGGGCTCCCTTCTTTGTTCAGTGGGCTTGGGCAGGCCAATCCCTGGTACAATGTGACAGCTGATTGATTGATGTAATCCTGCAGCCCCACCCCATTCCTCCTCAGGAGCTAAGTGAAGCACTGTTAATTGCTCCCTTTGTGTGTGGAGGCCGTTGTTCTGCTGCTGGAAGAAAATGTTAATAACCTGGCACAGAAGGGTGACAAAAGACCTCGTTCTGATCCTGAGCTGAGCCAGATAAACATGACAATTCTGAATGACACATAAGTTGTACAAATATCTTTCTGGAACTTGCAGATTTTATTTTCCGCCACAGGTTACACCCGATTTTGCTACGTCACTGGTCTCTCTAGGCCAAAGGGAAGCTGCACTATAAAGCAGTTTTCTCCCTATGTGTACAAGAAAGTCTCACTACTACCACAGTTCAATATGTAATCCTGCAGGGTCCCCTCTACGCCAGGCTACCGGGTGGTGCACAATAGTAGTCTAACATGCGCAGCCCTCACAAGTGTGCACGCTTGTGTGCACACATGTTCACTTCTAACCAACCAAGTGTCCCTTACGCTTGCTGCGTCACAGTGGCCTTATGTTAAAAGGCAGACACTGGAGGTAAACAAGTGCATCCCATTTGCCATGTGATTACTGTGCGTGAGACACATGTAGTGAAACTCACCCACAGCAATATTTCCAAAACCGGGTGAAGCAAAATGCAAAAAAATCTGGGCGTGCTGAACGGGTGGAACCCGACTGCAACAAACACTTTATGATCTTCTACTAGAAAACTAGATAAAGTTTCAGCGCTCCGTCCATCATCTCCTTGTGTTTGCTGTTGGCAGATAAGCATTTTTTAAACTCTTTCCCCCCTGTCCCCCACGCTGCCCCCCGGCGCTGCCTCCCCCGCGATGCCTCACCACTTTAATGCCCAGGAGCCACCACTGTTACACGTGTCGCTTGGCTCTGAAGGAAAAGGAGGACTGGGGCATCTAACAACTGTAATGGTGACCCTTTCACACACCTACCCAGGCCAATCTATAAATCTGGGAAACATTTTTTACTGCACCATAGCCCTTTGGCAAGGCTGGTTCTGGTCAGTTTTAAATCACTCCCTTACCTGTACGAGAGAATGAAGAGCATCTGCAGTAATGCATATCTGTTCTCCCACTGTGCTGTTTCTTTTTTTTTGTTTATTCCTCTAGATGTTCACGTTCATTGGGCAGGCACTTTTTACAAATGATTATTTACAATGTATGGGTTTCTTCTGAGCAAGAATGAAATTTGGATTGAATAGTGTACACAGTCAGTGATTGCAACTGTGTTATTATGGTTAAGACTTACATAGTCATTTATAGTGTGGCGAGAGAACCCTGTCTGTCTTGTGGGATTTCAAAATATGGCTGGCAATCCTCTGCCAGGAAATGGAGGCCAGAGCTCTGCTGACCTTTTGGCCACCCACTGTTGTCCAATTCCTGCCCTCAACTCAATTGAAAAGGTGTTTGTTGGTTTCCTATCTTTGGCATAGTTTGTTGAATCTGCAAGAAACTTTCTAGTCAAATAGCTTAAGTGATTAGAAGTCTGATGAAGAGGTTGACGGATAAAGTAAGGGTGTCAGGGTGGAGGAGGACTTTATATCCTCTACTCTGCCTTTTGTCCGGTTACCAAATTTAGAGCTCACTGCTGGCCCTGTTGTGAACTCTATGGGTTTGTATTAACTACCACCGCATACAAAGCCATTTAAAAGTTTGGTGTTTGTCTAGCCTAGGTGATAGATGCTTACACCAAACTTTTAAAGTTTTTACTTTCTCAAAAACAAACGTCCAAAGCAGGAGTTTGTTTTTGGAAAAGTGTAAACTAATGACTCCCAACACCATGGGAGTTTTCTCCCATGGTGTGGGTATTTTTTTTTATTTTTACTGTCCTTCACTGCCAGGATATTCCTGGTGGTGACAGACAGTAAAAAAATCCATCCAACGTCCCATTTTAAATAGATGGATGGCTTACTTCTGAAAACCCTTACTCCCTCTGGCTGATGGAAGAAGGTTTATGCCGGTGGCATAAAACTTTTATTGCGTCAATGTAAACCTAGAAGTTTGCTTGACTAAATACTGTGCGGGCGAACTGAGGGGGTTATTTATGAGAGCCTTGCGTCACTTTTGCACTATGTAATGGGGTACGTGCGTGAAGCAGGGCTCTGAATCAGATTTATGAACCCGCACAAAGTCACCCTGCTTGGCTTTGAGTGACCTCATAAATCTTGAGTAAGGCGACGCAGTGCAAATCGCTGTGCTGCCTTACTCTACGCTCGGGAGGCTTTCCATGGGTGTTGCGGTGGGTGTTTCCATGCAACACCCATGGATTTTGATGCTGCCTCAGATTCACAAAATCATGTAAACCTGGGGAAGCGCCAAATCCTTACTCCTCCTGAGGTGAGGCGTAACAAGGAGAAATATCTTTATTTCTTCTTGTAGCACACATAGAAAGAGGAAAATGCCTCTTAGGATTATTTCTGTGCAGGAAGTTACCTCTTCCTGCGCAAAAGCAACCCTGCTTGCAACGGAGGTACCCTTGCACCATGGTGCAAGGGTGCCTATGTTGGCGCTAGGGTGCTGAAATGGCATCAGTGCAGGGTGAAAGGACAGGAATGCACCATTTCATACAAACACTTTTTATTCCTGCCCTTTCACTTTGGCGTAGGGCAGTGCAGCAAGGTGACTTGCTGCGCTGACTCCCATAAGAAACTTAGCTCTGTACAACTGCAAAAGCCACTAAGGGAATTAAACCAAAGCTGACATTAAAATTAGAACTGTACTGAGAGGATGTCTTTGTTTGGTTTGATGCTAATTTCTATATTAGTGTTTGAGAAATGTGTGATACAAATAACTGGCCAGTGGGCTTTAAAGGATTAATGAGATGGGCTTTGGAGTATTATAATGATAAAGGACTTCTGTATATCATGACCGTCAATTTCCTTCAAAGATCTAGATCTTCAAATCCTAGGAGGAAAATGAATAAAAAAAAATAACAAATCCGATTTGAAAAAAGAGCAGCAACTCTAAATTTTTGCTGCAGTGTCTTTTACATTAGCATTTTTTACTGAAAAAAGCTACAAAAAATGACATGCAATTTGAATTGCAATGACTACGTATAGTGAGCACTGCTGACCATGAGGCTCTAGGCCTAGTCATCACCAAGGAACTGTACCCAGAGGGCATCATCTCAAAACTTTGAAATCAACATTTCTAAAAAAAATAAAAAATGTATTAGGTCTAAATTTAAATAGTTTAAAAAAACAGAGACCCTTCCTAAGGGCAGTACAAAATGTAGAGTGGAGAGGTATAGAGTTTAAGGGCCAAGGTGTAGGACTTAAACCTTAGTTGTACAGGTTTAAGGGTTTTGGGCCTCAGGGTATAAGTTTATGGCTTAGGGGAATAGACTTAAAGATACATACTAAAGGGTATAGAGTAAGGGTTTGGTGTGCAGGGGTTAAGTATATGGGATAAAGGGTATAGCCTTAGTGGTTATGGGTTTAGAGTTAAGGGTCTGTGGGATAAGTTTAAGGTTTATGTTTATGGTTAAGGGATTGAGGTATAGGATTAACGGTTAAAGGTTTATGACATAAGATTAAGGGTTAGGGGTATAGGGGTTATGTGTACGAGGTTAGAGAAGGATGGGTTTGAGAGTATAGGGTTAAAGGGTTGGGGTATGTGGTTATAGGTTCTAATATATGATTTTAGATGTAGGAGTTGAGGTTATGGCGTAAATGTTAAAGGTATAGAGTAAAGGGATAAGAGTGAGGTATTAAATATATGGATACAGGGTTAAGGGGTTAATTTTTGTGTTCAGGGCTGGCGTATAGAGTTGAAAGTTAAGTGTTAATGGGTTATGGATTAAGGATGACTGGTTAAGGGTATTAAGATTAAGGCTATGGTTTTATAGGTTTCTGGTATAGTGTTAAAGGTATAAGGTTATGTGTCTGTGGTACAAGGTTGAAGGTGTGCACATTGGGTTAAATGTTGAGGGTATAAAATTAAGGGTTTGAGATGAGGGATCAATGGTCTAGGGCATCCAGTTAGGGCTTAAGGATATAGGGTTAAGAATCTGTGGTATACATTTAAGGGTTTTTTGAGAGTCCTGTTAATGGTTTGGTGTGTATGGTTTAAGAATAATTGATTGTGTTTTACGGATTAGGTATTTAAAGGTTAGGGGTATAGTGGTTAAGGTCGGAGGTTATAGGTAAAGGGTTAAGAGTACAGAGTTAAGGGTTTGGGGTACAGCGTTAGGGTTTGAGATACATGCATTAAGGATGTAGTGGTTAAGATATAGTACTAGTTGATTGTCCAAAAATAAACACACGCTACCCAGAGCCAGCAACTGGGCGGCAGTTTATAACGATATTTCATTCTGTACCAGCCATCCAGAAATTCTTATGCAAAAACCTAAATGGGGATTAAGGAAACCTATGCATGTTTCAAATGTGCCTAAAAAACTTAGTTTAGGAATAAGTGGTTATCTGTACAGCTCTGAATTTAGGATTCATCCATACTATCATGTGATTCAGAGGCCATTTCACAAAATGTATCCTTTCTTGAAAACTGGCTTACATTTAGAAACTAAAAATAGAGAGAAATTCAATTGGTAATAAAATATGTTCTACTATTCTGTGCTTCTGCACTTGTGGTGATAAAAACAGTATCCCACTTGTGTTGCTGGACCTATTGCCCGTGACTGGAAAAAGCACAAAAGGTAACGTGAAGACACTGACATTTTTACTTACCAAATTGCCACATGTTTGAGATATGTGTAGCTGAGGGCCCAGGCTTGGTCTCCACCCAGGGACACCTTCCAAATGTAGATATTTCCCAAAACTAGACAACTTAACTTAAGTACCAATATGCGTTTCACAGTTTCTATCACTGTGATATCTCTTCATTACCGCTCCAATTCAAAGACTGCAAACTTACACAAAGACTATGGGCCTGATTACGATCTTGGCAGATAGGATACTCTGTCACGAATGTGACAGATATCCCATCCGCCATATTACAAGTTCCATAGAAAATAATGAAACTTGTAATTGGCGGACGGGGTATCGCATCATTCAAAATCGTAATCAGGCGCTATGTCTATATTCCTAAGTGTGAAAAATTGTTTTGTTATATGTTCCAATCAATATAGATTTATGCAAATATAAAATATGCAATTTCAATCAGTTAAAAATACAGTCGCAGCAAGAATTTTACCCTTGTACATGATCGAACATTATGCTCCTATTTGTATCCCTTCCCTTTCTGGTATTGCTCTGGGGCCTCTTTGTTAAGCTCTTGGTGAACAAACCCTTCACTCCTCAATGTCATCTTAATTTCATTCAAAAGATTTTTTTTCAGTAAATACATGAAAGATCTGCCTATATCTGCTTCAACTAGAAACCTTCAAATATTTCATAACACACGCTCATTGGCGTTGTTCTTTTAGATAATTATCAGATTAATGTACTTCCCCCGTACTGGAGTGGTTAATTCATTTCAATGACGCACACTTCAATTTTGAAGTGCTATAAGTGTTAAAAATTAACTGATGCTTTTTCTCAGTTACAAATTGAATTATAAAAGCACAACCTACCGAGAGCCCTCAGTTCATTGCTGAAGGACATGCACATCTGGATCTGGGGGAGGGTGGCAGAAGCAGGCCTAGCTTTAGGCCACGCCCAGCTACCAGAGACCACTAGGAACAAGCTTTAACAACACAACATCATTAAATAAAAACACATTTCTAAACAAAGAAATTATGCTGTAGCCAAAGTGATACTTTCAATAATGCCAGTGTTAAGGTGATATGTAAAGTCACCAGTGATGTCATCATTATCATTTGTGATGTCATCTGTCACTTAATGGGTAAGGTCATCGGCCCTGCATTTGGGGTCCAAGTAATGGCTTGCACGGCAGGGGCATCAGTTAGGGTTTCCTCAGATAACTATAACTGGAAAATTCCAGCGGTTTTCTTTTTGTTCACCAACCATAACTTCACTTTGTCTTTTTTTAAAGGACTTTACATATGCAGATGGTTTATCCATTTGTACTGGCTTTTAGGGGTAGGATTATGAAAGTGCCAGTGGGTGCTAAATGCATTTATGCCCGCTTTTCCAGCTCTTCCTTATGACAGGGGAGATTGTAGAAGCTTACATAGCTCCTTCTATAATGCCCCAGTGTATGAAAACATTTTGTGTTTGTTCAATGTCAAGGGTGCATTCCCTTATTTGAATAGTGATGTGGCCACATGCAAACACGGAAAAGCCTTTGCCTCTGTTCCTGTGTCATTTTATAGACACAAGGGCAGAGCTAAACTTGCTCTAGATGAGCGTTTCTCAGACTGTGGGTTGTGACTCACTGGTGGGTCGTGAGCCGATTTTTGGTGAGTCGGGAAAGTCCTAGCAATAAATGAACATGCCTTTAAATTCTGTATTTATCTCGTTACATTAGCAGTGCTTGAAAGACAAAGGTCAAATGTCAGGCTATTTTCTTCTTATAAATTACTGCTTACTCATTGATCATGGGTATTGGTGTTTACTTTTCTTTCTCTGAGGGCAAAGTGAAAGGCGTTTTTTAAATGAATTATGTGACAATCTTGCTGGAGTACAGGGAGTGTGAAAGGAAATGCTGTAGGATGTCGTTTTTTCCTAACATACCACAAAATATAAATAGCTGTAAATGAACTGCATATATTCAGCAGTTAGGAAAGCAAAAATTAAACCCTTTTTGTAATTCTGAAATGTGCTGGAAATAGTTTTGTTATTAGAATCAAAACAATTCAAGACACTTAACTTGGTGTAAACACAAATGGTAAATATTCACTGAAGCCTGATTAACACACATTATCATTTGTGTACCACATAGTTTTATCAGTAAAACTGTGTGTGCAAATTTAGTGACCATTTTAATGGAAAATGTGTTGTCTGTAGATGGTAATGCGCTACCACACTATGCTTTAGTTACATTTAAAAATTGCCCGCCTCATGTCCATAAAAGGTAGGTGGGTTGCGAAAGTTTGTTCTTCTAAAAATTAGGTCATGAATCTAAAAAACTTTGGGAAGCACTGCTACAGATATTATTATTATTATTATTATTGCAACTTGTAAAGCGCACGGCTACCTCCAACGGAGGTGTCCCGGCGCTAACAGCGGGTGCAGGGTGGTAGTGACTGGTGGGGATATCTTTAAGGTAGGCCAAAAAACCAGGTCTTTAGAGTCTTCCTAAATAACGGTTCTGATTTGGCCTTTCGTAGGTGCTCCGGCATGGAGTTCCAAACAGAGGCAGTTTTAAAAGCGGCCACCAAGCCTGGCTTTTTTGAAGCGGGGGATGGCTAAGAGTTCCTGGTGATTCGACCTCAGAGTCCTAGTCTGGTTGTATTTAGGAAGTCTGAGCTTCAGGTATTGGGGGCCAGTATCTCTGGTAGCCCTGTAGGCACGTGTCAGAGCCTTAAACTCTATCCTCCTCTTAACAGGCAGCCAGTGTAGGCTGCGCAGATGGGGGGAGATGTGGTGGCGGAGTGGCACATTTCTAATGAGCCTGGCGGCCGCATTCTGAATGACCTGCAATTTCCTGATCAGATAGGCTGGGAGAACCAGATACAGACTGTTGGTGTAGTCTAGTTGTGAGGTGATCAATGTGTGGACCACCGTTTTCCTACAGTCCATTGGTAGGAGATGAAGGAATCTCCGCAGGGTTTTCAGTTTCCAGAAACATGACGATGAGACTTGGCATATCTGAGCTTTGGACGAGAGGGTAGAATAAAATTTAAACCCCAGATTTCTAGCAGATGAGACTGGGAGAGGAGGAGGGTTGAGTTCCGTTGGCCACCAAAGATCAGCTCGTGGAGGGGACGGCAGATTAAAAAACAGAACTTCCGTTTTGTCAGTATTTAACTTCAAACAGTTGTCAGTCATCCAGGATGAGATGTTAATCAGACACTGTTTGAAGTTGGTGAAAGCTGCCTCAGAGTGATCCCTAAAAGAGAATACAAGCTTTGTATCATCAGCGTATGAGACAACCTTTACACAATGTTGCTCGACAAGTGAGGCCAGGGGGGCGAGGTAAACATTAAAAAGGGTCGGGCTCAGGGCTGAGCCCTGAGGAACTCCGCAGACTAGAGGGCGAGCAGAAGAGACATGGAGGCGGAGCAGAATTTTCTGGGAGCGGCCCTCCAGAAGGGAGCGGAACTTGGCTAAGGTGGTACCCATCACTCCCATCTGCTCAAGCCTCTCTAGGAGGATCTGGTGTGAGACCATGTCAAAAGCTGCGGACAAATCCAACAGCACTAACATTGCATAGCTACCCTGATCCAGAGTTCCACGTATCGTTTCTGCCACCTCAAGCAGAGCTGTCTCTGTGCTATAGATAGATGGACTGACAGGTCACTGCGCCTCCCTCCTCTCCCAAAGGTGCCTTTTTAGGAGGGTGCACAAAACCACAACTACAGTAGTCCTATTGTCAGGCTAGAAGCTCATTCCCATAGGATGGCCATAACACCAACAGCACGGATGCTGCTTGCATCCCTTCCAAGTCCAGTCACGTTGACATTAGAGAAATCTGGTGGATGCTAAAAACCCTTTAAATGAAGATTTTGGAGTGTACTCTAGAAATCCATCAATGTGCTGCTGCAGCCTTCAGTCGGTCCTGCCACTGACTGCCTCTGTGTATATGAGCACACTTCACCATCCACAGTCCACCTCCAGCCATTCGAGATTCTACCTCATCAACTAGTTTCAAGTGTATTTCCATAATTCAACACTATGAGATGCAGACAGACTAAAACTGGATCAAGAAAAGTAAAAATAAAATAAAAACAAATTCTGGTAAAGATGGGATCTGAAAAAATACTGATACAATGCTTGAAAAGGTAGAGCGCTCATAATTTTTGCTCCATTTATTAAAACGTTATTTGAAAGCAGAGAATCAAAAGAGAGTAGAAAACATACACATGTGAAGCAGTCTAATGATAAAAAATGGGGGGCAAGGCAATTAAACCAAAATACGTGACTGTTGTTAATAAATTGTTTAATACACAATAAGTCCAAAACACTGGGCCCGTTTAAATGCTTTGGAATGAAAATACTGGAGCTTGATATGTGGCAAGGCGTATCAATATTCAAAAGAAATAAAACCCTAATTACGGTTCTCTCTACCACTGCAGGCTGAGTCTCAAAAAAACCCAACTACTAACCAGAGCTGCAAAGGGATTCATGACTAAATCACCAGGAAAAGCAAGTGAAACTGGATCGGAGAGTGACAACGAAAGCACTGATTACGTACAATTGGTAAGTAAAGAAACCCCAACGCTACCACGATGTTCACAGTGACAGAAGTACCAAAGCCACGCTCTCCTAGTCTCTGCTATGGTTAGTGTTTCCTACTGGTTCGGGTGGGCTTGTAAAAGATACCAACTGCTCAAGCAATTCATTGTGTCTTCTGTTTGTAGCTCTCTCTGCACTTTCACATTGTGTGTCCACATTTTGAGATTACCAGTATCTTGTTATTCTCTCCTCGTAATCAGTGGCGTAGCAAGGGGGAGGGGGGCGGTCCGACCCGGGCGGCATGAGTTTTGGGGGCGGTGGCCTCCCCCCACCTCCGCTCTTACCTGCAGCCGCGCGGGGCGGCAAAAGCAGAAATCGATCGCGAGCAACCCCCTCCTTGCTCTTAAGCTCGCCGTGGGGAAGCAAAGGCTGGGATGGCCACAAGCGGCAAAAGGCCTAGCTACGCTATTGCTCGTAATGGAGGACTCTCAGCACCAACTCTTTGTATCTTCATGTTTTTGAAGTCCCATTACCTCCTCAGTAAGCATTCCTGTTGTAGATCCAGGGCTCTCAACACCTCTCATGAGCAGAACCCTCTTCAGGCTTCCCATTTTCATGAAACTCCCTACCACTCCAATTGTTTGATCTCAGGGAATGATCCCAGATATGTTATCCATAAAGTACTGCCCTCCCACCCCCTCAAATTCACCAACTAATAGTTGTAATAGCTCACAAACATACAGAAATGGCCTGAGAAGCAGCCGTATTGATTATATCTTTTTAAACCTTGAGAATTGGTCCTCTCTAATGGATATGGAGGTATGCACCAAAAACGAAAGTGACCACAATCCATTGCTGTTAACAATGACAGTTCCAGGTTACGCAACTGCACAACCCCATAATCTTGAAATGACGACTGCTGATTTTATCATGTGTAATGATATGAGGAGGGTTAAATGGACAAGGGTTGTCGGAAATGAAAATTCACTTGCCCAGATGAAGGATGTAGTAGAGAGTACAATAGTTGATCTTCAAAGATTCTCTACGCAGGTTGAATTGAATGCTAGTATCACCCAAGCCCATGAAGACATGTTTGGTAAGATTAAGAGCTTTTTTATTAAACCCTATAAAACTAGTAATAGGACCTCCCCAAAACATGATCATTGGTACAATAAGTCATGCAGAGATGCGTACAAGCAATTGACCCATGCTATCAGATCCAAAGATTTGGGAAACATCAAAATCCAACGGAAGTTGTATAAACATACTCAGTTGGTTGCGAAAAGTCCTGGGACGAGCTAAGATGGTTGGACCTTCTGGAAGCCAGCAAAGAGAAGAATATGCAAAAATTCTGGCAGTTAGTCAAATGGGGCAGAGGGGAATGGGTCATGCACCCCAAAACCATGTTGCTCCTGACAAGTGGGTTTCCTTCTTTGAGGAGCAATTTGCTGTTGGGGTTAGTGACGTTGGCGACGAACTGTTCCAACCCTTACAGCCAGATTTAGCATTGTTTTTCACAAAGAGCGAGGTGGAAGCTGCCTTGAATGCAGCACCAAGGGGCAGGGCACCCGGCCCAGACAGCATTCCGGTGGATTTGTTCACTCATGACAAAGATAACTGGCTACAGTATCTCCAGTTGCTTGTGAATGCGATTGCTAGTGGTGCAAATATACCTGACTCCTGGCGAGGAGCTGAAATTCTACCAATTTATAAAAAGGGGGATCGCTCTTGCCCCAGTAATTATAGGCCCATTAGTTTAATCGATTCTACACAAAAAATTATGGCCAGGCTATTGCTGAACAGAATCCAGTTGTGGATTGATGAAAACAACATACTATCTCCCCTACAGGCAGGATTTAGGACTCACGTAAGCACCATCGACCAGGTTCTTTATTTTATTTTAATTTACTGGCGTGTCGTAATCCTAGCTGGCGGCACTATTTATGCCGCCTTTGTTGATCTAAAATCAGCATTCGACACAGTCCCACGTAACAAGCTCTGGTTAGTTTTGAAAGATTTAGGAATGCCTCTGGAACTTTTATCACTTACAGCCATATTGCACGAAGCTAATTTTGCACAGGTACGATGGGGCGCCCAGGGCAACACCTCTCCAAGGTTTTCAGTTCTAAAAGGGGTACGTCAAGGGTGTGTTTTGGCCCCTACCCTATTTTCTTTGTTTATAAATGGGGTTGTTAACTACTTCTTAGCACATCCTACCGATGCTCTGTCACTAGCTGGCTGAAAGGTCCCAATACTCATGTTTGCTGACGACACCCTAATAATATCTAAAACTCAAATGGGGTTGCAGCAAGCACTTTGTCGTTTTGAGGACTTCTGCAGAGACCATGAGTTAAAGGTGAATGTGGACAAAACCAAGTTCATGGTTCTGTACAAGCACAAGATGGTTAAGGGTAGGGTTTTTATGAACGAGGTCCCACTGGAACAAACGGACGTATTCACCTACCTGGGGATCACATTGAGTAGAAAGCTAGATTGGAAGCCCGAGAAAGATTTATTGGCACTCAAGCACTCACAAATGACAGGAGCACTATTAAGTGAGCATAGGCGCTCCTACACTAAGCCGATAGACCCTGTCCTAAAGATTTATAATACAAAGGTTTTGGCCTCTACCCTTTATGGTGCAGAACTCTGGGGCTTTGAGAATGTCTCATCACTCACTCTAGCCCAGAATAAATTTGTGAGGAGTCTAACTGGCCTTTCCCAGAACACATTGCTTAAACCACTATATTATGACTTGGGATGTAACACGCTGGTAGAGGTGGTAAGGTTCAGACCTCTTGCTCTCTGGAGAAGACTATGGTCAACCCCGGAGCTGATACATTATGCTAATGTGCTCAAAGATGTCAGAGATGCAGATACATCACATAAGATCAGTTGGCTGCAAAAGATAAAATGTTCCCTTGTGAATATGGGCATGTCCCATCTATGGGAAAACCCGGGTGGCAATTCCCCCTAAAAAAGTTTTTAAAGAGGCATATTGGTCCATGGTTAAAGTAAATAATATGCGATCCACTGGTAATCAAATACTGACCAGCACCTTTCTTGAACATAAGCCGGAGCCCACGTTTGAAAACTTCTGGGATTTTATCACGAAGCCTGGCGATAGGAAACTTTTTTATCAACTTCGAGTAGGCATTTTACCAGTTAAATCTTTTACTGCCAAATGGAATAAGATCCCAGATAGTAAATGTGTATTCTGTCAGGACCAGGACGAAACGATACCACATATACTATTTGCATGTCCAGCCTATAAGTCGCCATGTAGCAAGTGGCTTAAACCAATCTGTTCTAATATGGGCACTAGGTCATGTGCAACTGCCCTAAGGATATTGAAGACCGGTACCCAAGAGCCCATTGTGATAGCCCTAGCGAAATTTTTGAGCTGGATGTGGAGAATCCGGTCAAATTTTTTAAAAACAACTGCTGCTATAGACCAGCTCTAACCTACTGTTGCTGCTATTCCTGGCGTTAGTATAGTATTCTATGAAGATTTGACTTTTATAACGATCTATGTGTTCCTTTTTAACTGACTGTTTTTTACCATGTTATTATACTTATGAGCTCTTATTTATTTTGATGCACTATGTTGTATTATTTTAGTGATCATGTTTAAATCTATGACTTTTTATTGTGGCATTGTATATTTTGATGTGTCTTTTATGATCAGAACGATCGAAATAAAGACTAAATTGAATTGAATTGAATAGTGAGCCTGCTCAGAGTGTCTGCCAGTTTACTGCTCTGCTGTGTCTACATTCCAGATGCATGTCAACATCACTGTGCAAGGACTTCTCAACAAGCAGGGATGCTGGCTGAGCATGGTCATCAGAACTCCTTAAGGCACAATATAAACTACAAACCTGGTCCGCATGGGCATTATTACACAGGTCCCTTTTTCATGTCAAGTTACCAATGGGTTTGAGGCTAGACAGGAAAACTGGGTCATTAAGCTTTATGGTACTTGAGTAATTGACATATGCACTGTCTTGCGATTGGTGCTTCTTATCAACTGCGCATGAAGCAATTGTTTTAGCGCTGAAGAGCAGTGTATACAGCCATTTTCCAAAGCACATGCATGGTCATACAACCAACTGTTGATCCAAACTCAGGCCAAACAAAATCGAAAATTAAAGTACTCAAGCAATACATTACCTTTTGTATGATTGTATGGTTGCCATCAACACAACTGCTCTAATTTAAAAACTAAACCATGTTGAGGCAGAGAAACATGGTATTTGTGGTTGGTCCCAGTATCTCAACACTGCCGAGATACTCAGCAGGATAGTTCTAAAACATGTTGCACAATGACAGTTACATTTCCTTAGAAATCCTGTTATAGCAAACTTTATTTTTAATATGTCTTATCTCAGAAAGCATCCTTCTGGGCCACGCATTCAAATTTGAAAGAAGCCTCATGGCGATAGGTAAAGATCATTTTCACCAATATTATTCGAAGCGTTTGAGCAACATCACAGATGTCAAACTGCTTAAGCAAATAATGTAAGCCTGCCTAAGGCAAGGATAACAAGATTTGTTTTTCTGCAAAGTACCTTTTTCATTACTACTGAAAAGCACTTATAACTATGAAGCAGTAAGAGCTGCTTTTTCAGTGGAACTAAACTCTAACAAATATGGACCCAAAGCTACAAATACAGCTATCTTTATAGATTGCATCATATTAATAAAGCAAAGACATGGAATGTGCAGGGGTCTCATTTGCCTTAGGATATCCACCCATCTGTTTCTTCTGGGAGCATGTCACATATACTGTAGAACTGGGAAGAGAAGAAAAGTTTAAACCTTAGTAGCCCAAAAGAAATAAAGATTGTATGACATAAACTTAAGTTTGATTGTGGGCAGAGAGGTCTCTATGTTTACAATTGCCCAGATCTGGTGATAGCCCCTATTTCTGGGCCTTGAACAGAAGGCAGGCCCCATGCATACATGAACTTTTCACAATATCATCAAACTCTGAGAATCATCATCATCTATTTCGAGTTCAAAGTTTGTTTTTTCCCAGGTGTCCTTATTTGCATTTTTGGATCCCAGTTAATCAGTATTTTGTCTTGATTAATTAAAATCATCAACAGTACAACCATTGCGATCCAAATTGTTTAAGAAAACAGTATAATATAGTACTAAGCAATAAAAAACTTACAAGAACATACATTAAAAGCCCTGTGACACAGTAACTTTGAGGTAGTTACTACATCATAAGTCTGTGCATGACTGGAATAATTCATTTTTTGTACGAGACAAGTATATGCATAGGCAGTACAAATTGTATAAAAGTGATCTTCCTATTCCAAGACTGGTTGACTTGTTACAACAACAAGCTGGGCGCGCAGTGTTTCATTACAAATTATATATACTACAGGACGGCTATTTAAAATTATGATGAAAAGAGAAACTTTCCACCCACTCGGTCACTGCTATACATGCTACAGAGGTGCTATTTTTGGTTGTAGTTATCACACTTGATGTGCAGCCCTAGAAGACCGCATCCTCATTGACTCAAGTGATCTGCTTGAAAGCCTCCATGGGCGTCAGGTTGTCTTGTTCCTTGTGGCTGCCTTCCCTACCGCCTTTGTTGTGGGTTTAGACAGTTGCCTTTTCCAGGTCACCCAATGAGAAATGTAACTACTCTTCAAATAAGCTGTGCGTCCTGCCCAAAATGCATAATGTAGTTGCCTCCTCGATTGCTCAAACCCCCAGTCTCAAAATGCAAGGCCTTAGATTAACCCTTGGACTAGAGAGGTATGGACACATGCACAGTATATGAGATAATAATTCATTCTTATAGTTAAATTCTCTGTAGCATTTTCGGAGCGTTCCTCATTGTGATTTTCTAGTCGCTCCTATGTTGCCCAGCGCTAAGAGTTGAAATCTCAGACGTATAAACTGTGTTCTTGCCTCAATTTTCAAATCCATTGTTACATAGGTCTGGGGCTTAAGTGAACTGTAATTGGGAGGTAGGTCATTTGTTCATGCCTGGGGGATGGGCCTCCCTCAGCCCTTGAACTTTTTATGATCATATCTTGTGGGAAGAGTTGGTTGATAGGGAGCGGCCAGTCACCCATTGACCAGTTGATTCAAGCTGCTCAGGTTTGCGGCTTGGGCCTGATGTATGACCCACTTATTACTGGATGATTGCTCAAGAGCCCCCTGATCTGGTGCCAGGAGTTACCTGAAGTGGGGGCTTCTCTCATGCCATGCTGAGGCCATGTTCACATTTGTAGGAATCGACTCAGGATTCCTGTCGATAGTACAGTTTGGGGATAACCTTCCCAGCAAATCACATTGGATTTTTTGCCAAGGAGAAAATAATGTGTGCAATGCAATGGGTAACGTTCCAAGCTTGTCTATAATCTCTTTGCAAAAACAGTGACTGAGTCCTTGCAAATGGGCTTGATTTCTGTGAATACCAGCTTGAGTTCCAAAGTGATCTAATGGCTTATTGATCCTTTGTAACTGGTCAGCAATTTTTCCCAAAATATCTATTTGAGTGTCCATTTTTATTGATTGGTAATTCAATGCATCGACTATGGTGGTCAGCAATGCAGCCTTAAATGGCAGAGTTGTTGGTAAGGAAGGGGTTATTTAATGGTGCAGGGGGTCTTGCTGGAGAGCTCGCACTATCATCCCTGGGGAAGGACTGTTTAAGAATTCTGATTTAGAGTGCAATTCGGACACTTCTTCAAATGACTCTGGGTCATTGGTAGGGCTCAGAGTCACCTGCCAGCCTCTAGGCTTGCTCCTAGAAGAAGGAGAGTCTGGTCTAGCTTCAGGAGGAATATCCTGTCCTGGTTCCACCGGCTTGTGTGCATGCTCAATGGTTTGCCCTCGTTCTTATTCTGCTGTTCAGGACTAATCAAAGTTTTAAGGATATTTACAGTTTTTCTCAGGTTGTTAGAGCCCCCTGTGCTTTTGGGTTTATCCAAATCTTCTTTAGACCAGTTTTTTTGGACTCTCGTTTTGGTAGCTCTCTAAGTTCCATCAGTGATGAATCATGAAGTTCACCATCCAGTAATATATTGTTTTCTCTCTGGTCTAAATCCCTAGTCCACTCTACCTGACTGATGCTATCCATGTGGCCTATAATGGCCGCATCGGCCTTCTTTACACATTAGATATGCCCGGCTGTGGCAGTAAACTTGTGCTTGAGCAGATTCCCTCTGCTTGCCAAGAATACTGTCAGGAAGTGTATGGTTTCCCATGTCAGATCGACCTGATCTGCCTGTGAGTAGACCAATGGCACGGGGTTTTCTGGTGTATACCTGACTTGCTGCGTGCTGCAGGTCCCTTCAAGTGGGTACCCCATGGACCTCCTGAACAGCCTTCCAGGCCAACGCCACTCATCGTAAGCCTTGCTGGGCAGCGATCCTGCGGAGGGATCAGGGGTAGCTCATTAAGCTCCATCACTACTCTGACACCTCAGTCCACTGGACCTGCTGCGTTCACTATGTCCACTGACTCTAGCAAGGCTGTAAAATTTGGGTCAAAGATTTCAAGTGTGCTGGGGGCCGTTGAAAGGCCACATGGTTATTCTGGGAGTCATCTAAATCTTTTAAGACCGCACCGTTTCCTTGCTTCACCTTTAGAAAAGCTCTCCCTCCATCTGGTTTGACTTTGGTTGGTATTTTGGCCAGTGTTTAGAGAAACTGCCAATGTAGTACTTTGCGCCACTTTTACAAGAAGTAACAGTGAGCCCACCCTTCTGGAACCTTGTTTTCGTTCTAGTTTGTCACATCCCAGATTTGGGAAAACCCAAGCAGGCTTTAAAGCACTTAGTCGAGACTAATCGTTGTTGCTGTAGGGTTGCTGCTGGCATTGCTAGTAGTTTTTTTTATTTTCATTTGAGGGCACTGCTACAGAAGGGCAGGATTTGTGGTCTGGTGTGCTATTGTGACTGCTGTTTGTGGTACCCAGCTGGGTGAGGGATTCTCAGGTTTGAGAAAACAGCTTAAGAAGTGGGATATGTCCCGCGGATGCAAGCCGCACCGGAAGCCCAGCCCGGCCCTTTTCACACCACCTGGGGACTATCACTTGCAGTGAAGCCTAACACCCGCTGCTCACCTCTACCATTGGCGTAAGACCCGGCCAGTGCTCTCGCCTCCTTCCCTCCGTCTACTTGATCCCTCCTCCTCACGGGTCTCCTAGAGGTGCATAGTGGGATGCCGGGCCCCTGGCAATTGAGGATCTTGTTGCAATGCCTGCAACGGGAGGAGGTAGGGGACCAGGCTGGGCAGAGGGCTGCATTGCGACACTGTTTTCACAGGCTGGTTGATGGGCAAATGTCCGCAGAGACTAGAGCCGCCACTGCTGACTCCTGCTGCTGCTCCTACTCGGCCGCTGAGCTAGTGTGCTGACGTCCCAGCCCAAGTTGAATAAGAACAGTCTCAGTTCACTGGGTGTGTTTCCCCTGTTAGAGGCTGAAACTAAGACCACTCTAAGACTACTGCTGATTTAGTTAACCAGGTGTTTTTATGGATCTAGAATTTCTCAGCCACATCAGATTACATACATTTCTAAAGAATAAGAATTTGACATTAGAAAATAATAGCCAAGAAATAGGCCACAGCAATTTTAGTAATATGAAGGCACACAGAAGACATTGCATTCGGTCTAAGAGACATCATACTTTGCATTGAATTGGGAGCATTCTGGAAGAAGAAATACAATCACAAAATGTATTCACACTCAGAGAAATTTAACTTCTAACTAAAAATTTCAAAACACTGTGGTTTTCTGCTGATGTTTAAAATACTTGAATTAAAGCCCCAGGCAATCAGTTGGCCATCCTATGGTATCCTTGGTGTACTCAAACTTGCTCTGTGAAAAATGAATAACACAGTGAGTGTGCCTAACTGATCCATCTTCTTACAGGCAATGATACATTCCTAAGTGCACTTCCTCAGAAAGAAGATCAAGTGTTACATATAAAAAAAATGCATTTATTAGGTGTCTGCTTCTCCTGCAGGCACTCCTAAATATTGCAACTTAATACAACTAAATGCAACATTGAATTGAGACCGGGCATACATTCTAGGGACTACTGCCTTCTACCAACTGATATCCTCATTCTTTGACTTATGTACTGATTGGCCAACTATGTACAGCCTGCATATGCATCAAATTGTGATTAAGCACAATCAAAGGTTATGTACATGTATGAGCCTTCTATGAATGGAAAACAACCTTTAAAATGCTTTAGTGATATTATGAGACCAGAGTGACTGTTTGCTAAATTGCACATTCCTTTGGTCACTTTTTAGAACCTTATGAATTATGTACTGATGGGTTTTCTATACAAATGTGTAGTAACTTACTATGGTCTTTTCATTTAGGCATATTTCTGTCAGCATAACAAGTATACTAAATTAGAGCAATGTGAGGTTTACATCTAAGTTGGTCGCTTTTCGGCTTTAAGATATCTCCAAATATAAATTAGATGCCACAGAAAAAGGAGGAAAGAATGTTTACATTGACAAGAATCATTATTGCATTTTCTTTGTATTTTGCTTTGTCAAATTCTGCTGTTTCATTGATGAATTCTTACTTGTGTTCCTTCTACTTTTCTAAGACTTAAATGGAACTGATATCCCATTTGTCCTCTCTAAAGAAGCCCCGCCATCATTCTGCAAACTGAAAACAGTTTTTACATCTGCTCCCATTTTGGGTCAACCCTTTGTCCATGTTCTATTTGTGTTGGAAACTAATGCCTCAAGTACTGCTTCGGAGGCAATATCGCATGATGTTCAAGAGAGAAGACTGGTGCATCTTGTGACATATCTACCATAAATTATATCAGCTGCCAAATAAAGCTATTCTGCATAGGAAAAATAAATTTGAGCTGCATATGACTGCCTCACTAAGATGGCATTTTCTTCTGTAAGAAGTGAGGACACTTTCTTATTGTTTTCCAGGTAATCACAATCTGAGGATCATCAAATCTCTGAATTTTTTTATGCCCCGCATCCTCAGTGAGTGGTCTTCTGCACTCATTTTGATTATGTGCTCCATTGCAGGTCTTGAAAATGCTGATGAAAAACTGGTGCTTTTAACAAGTGTAAAGATTCATCTCTGTGTGAGTTTCCAAAATTGATGTCACCTGTAAGGATGTTGCGGCTTATTCCCTAATACTCCAATCTGTGTTTTAGCCACATTTTACAATCCCAATAGTGAGTCAGGAAGAATTAATGGATACAGGTGGACCCAGAGAGCCACCGAGAACAAAACTTATTTATGTCAAGGAGACCTGTTATATCCTTGATCTAGACCAATTTATCCTACAAATGCGGTGCAGCAGTCCCGTTGCCCATTATTCAGGTATAGTTCAAAAAGTGGATTTTGTTACATGATGGATATGGTGGCTTACATTAGAAGTCTGTGCCACAGCATTGTCGGACATATTTATCATTAGTGCCCATACCAAGAAAAGGAATGAAAACTGACTGCACTGTTGTTACTTCTATCCAATTTATCCACACCTTGAATCTCAATAGCTCTCATTTTTTATGAGGAGTTTGTGCATTCTGGTGTATGATCATTTAGGTTTTGTATACTAAAGTGAAGCGTTGCGTGGTACTTCTCAATCTTGCTACAGAGCTGCTTTGGTACGGGCTTTTATCAATGACATTCTGCATCACTACAGTCTTCCTGAAGCCATTGTCCAGACGTGGGTATAGAATATAGCCTTATAGCCCGCTGCCAAGGGCTATACCTGTTGTTAAAGGCCATGAACCTGAGGGTGCAGGCCTTTAACAACTGGTATAGTCCGAGCCAGAAGGGCTGTACGGCTATTAGAACATTCCTCCCACTGATGGTAGAATGTTCTAAATTAAAAAGGGAGAAGCATGAAGATAATCATTGGAAGGGTTGAGCTCCGGGCTTATACCAGCCATACCAGAGCTAATCCATTGTCTTCAGTGGAGCTCTCAACATTCCAAAGTTCTAATTTTTGTTACGCTTTTGTTTAGATGTTGATCAACATTTCCACCTGCTCTGAAAATCTAAGTAGATCACTTTTGAGTCCTCATCCCCATAGTGATGATATAAAAAATGGGTCTGTCTGTTAACTGATCAGCTTGTACATTGTTTCATCAGTGAACGCCAGGAAGATGCTGTGCATCTACCCAAAGGACTCCTTGTTCAACGGTCTCATATGTTCACCATACAAAGGGATATCAGTTTTTTTCAGGAAGCACTCACTGTGACATGTATAAAAAATTGGAGAAAATAAGTAACTGTACCTAAAATATTTCAGACACAGATAGAAATCAGAAATCAAAACATAGAGTATGGCTGTCTACTTATGTCCTAAGTGTTAGTAACTGAACGAGATATCCTACGATAAAGATTAGAGGTAAATGCTTTGCGGATTTTAGAGTCAACATTTTTAGGATCACACCCAATATCTTCAAAATATTGAAAGGGCTTTGGAGTAATGGGCACAGCTTGGGAACTGCTGTATTATTGCAAGTACCTAATTACTAGTTTCTCGATTTGATGCTTGTTTTATAGACTAGCCAGGGACTATATCATGAACAGCTGTGCGCCTGATTTTTTGCATTTGAAGTGCCTAAAGTTCATACATATAACTCAGCAGTTCTCAGAGTTAATGCAAGAACATTAAACAGGACAATTCGTAACAGAGAGAAGTAATTGCGCTCAATGTTGCCAAATTGTGCTGTCTGCATTTAATAATTAATTCAGAGATATTCTAAGCTATATGTATTAGCTTTAGATATCTCAATAACAAAAAAAAAACGAGGCGCTCGGCTGTGCACTGAGACAGCACAGCTCTTCGTGATACAGCCTCTGGTCTGCTATGGTTAGCAGGCCTTCAGGGGATTTTATTTGGTGAGTAGAAGGAGTAGGTGTTGGGGTTAGAATTATTGCAAGACAGGTGCACACACAGGGGCATATTTATAGAAGGGGTTGCGTCTCGCTTGCACCACGCAATGTGGTGCATGTGCGACGCAAGCCTAAAATGTGATTTATGTAGCTATGCAAGGGCACCTTGTGTGGCCCTGAGTGGCTTCATAAATCTGGAGTAGCGCAGCTCAAATCGCTGAGTTGCCCTGGGAAGTTGTTCCATGGGTATTAGGTCGGTGTTCCCTTGCAACTCCCATGGTTTTTGACGCATTCCCAGATTTGCTAAAAGTGGTAGAACTGGGAATGCGCCAAAAAAGATACGCCTTCTCAGGGGAGGTGTAACAAGGAGAAATATCTTTATTTCTTTTCGATTCACTGACAGAATATCGACTACCACAATATCGAGGTCCCAAAATATGGGCACCTAAATATCGATGTCAAGAATATCGACATCCTATCTACATCATGGTAAGTACAAAAATATCGAAACAAAAATATAGGGGCCCATTACGATGGCGGGCGGAAGCACAACCGCCGTGCTGGCGGATGCAAAAAGCACCAGTTACCGCCGGCACGCAGCAGTCCACACGCCCGCCCAATTACGATGCAAAAAGCAGGCCAAACACCGCCGGCAAGCCAGCAACACCGTCCGCCATCAAAGTGCGCCCGTTCACGTAGCGGCGCAGCACAACTGACACACACCGTCCGACGAAACACGTCCCGCCCGGCGCATAAATTACGATGCCGCAAACAAACGGCTCCCACGGCTAAGAGACACCGCACGTGAAAGAGAGGCGGTAACACGGACGCAGAGCACGGACAACGAAGAAGCGGCACCCCGAGCATGAATCCAGCACTGCAGGCCCTTCCCATGCTTCTGCTGATGCACCACCAAGGACGCAACGTACCGCGGAGACGCAGGTAGGCACACACACAACAAGTGCACGCAAACAGCGCACACAGTGCAAGGGCGGAAAAAGCGGACAACCCCCCACCAGCGCGTGTACACTACACATCCACCATTGCATCCACATATGACACACAGGCCAAATCCTAACATCGCGGAACACATGTGTACACACCACCTGGGACTAGGAACCAACCACCCCGTCACGGCCACAAAGCGCCGATGACGCCGCCACACATGCGCACAACGCAGAGGCCAACCGCAGCGCCATGCATGCGTCGCACACAGACACAGGGACACAACCAAGCAGCACACACATCAGCCCCACCCCGAACGCACATGACACGTGACAGGCCTGCCACAGACATGTCCCCAACGCCCAATTCACGGACAACACCCAACGCCACACAACCGACGCACACATGTCAGTGAAGTCACGCAACAGCAGGACACACCCCAGTGTAACAAACATGGCGAAGCACACAGCGGCGGCTACACCAACTAGGAGAAGCAGGGCCCCTTCGGGAAGAGGAACGCCAGTACCACACTGAAAAACCCATACCACCCTGCACATATGAACAAGACACATGAAACGGAACACCAAAGAGCCCGGGGACCGACAACAGGTGGCCCAAGAATAACATCCACACACAAGGCCCAACGCAGAGCGGAAAGGCAGCCTGCCGCCCACACAAGGGAGAGCAGACAGCACTGAATGACCTTCCATTCCAACTACGAAACCACAGCCCTACGACAGAAGCCGGTGAATACAGCCATTGTCCAAGAATAGACCAACACAGGCATGCCGAGGAGACCGACCACAGGGCAGATAGCGCATATCACAGAAGCACACAACGGACGGGGAAGAAAGAAGAAAACACTCCCCCATGTCGGCCACATGCAAGTTAATTGGAAGGAGTCACACAGCACTGACCTTGAACTGTCTGAGAAGCATGTGGGAAGAGGGCCCGTGTCCTCCAAACAAGCCAACAGAACACAAGTCCTGTCTCCCCACGACTACACAGAGCTCACAGCAACCCCGGAGCGTGCACATTGCAGACTGCACACACAGCCGGAGCACGCCACCTCAACGAACCGCTGCGAAATGGCAACCGCAACACACCTACCCAACTACGCCGAACAGCTCAAGCTGTACAAAACCAACACGATACATACATTGGGATGCGATCTCCTGTCCCTGCTGAACGTAAGTTACCGACTGACTTACCGCATCACATTGTTCAGCTGCGTCATGCCCGTCTTCTACTGTCGGAGGTGTCCCTACCAGCATCCCGTCGAGATATGCCTCTCCAACCCGGCATGTCTGAAGGCGGACCTGCTACCACTACTCCTCCCTCTGGACGCACACGACAGGGCCTGCTCTGCCTATGGGGGCATGGCGTATGTGGCCAACATCGCACGCGCACTGAAATGGGACCACTGTGCCTCCACACGACGGATCATCGAGAACAGCTACATCGAATGTCACCCAGCATGCCCCATCATGGTCCTCCAAGGGACAACTTACGAACAACACCTTGAGAGCCACCATCCGCTTCATTGGCTGGCAAACATGTACACCACCAATGACATGGAAGCCCTGCTGGACGGCATCGCATACCTGACAACCTGTAAATACGTCGGACCACAACGCAGGTTCCCCGAGTGACCTATGAAGTCCAACCCCGCACCCATGCTCAGCTTCCGCACGGACTGGCCAGTCACCACCACAACAGCCATACCAAACGACCGGCAACTGTAACCACACCATCAACGACATCGCCATGACATCGGATATGACCGGGACATGCACACTGTTCCCCATCACATCCAGGAACACCGCATGCATCGTGGGAGGCAGTGGCATGGGCTCTGTGTATCGCACCCACATGGACGGAACTGCACGAACAACCAGGACACGACATGGATCCAGCGCACATGGACACACACACCGCTCAGTGGACATGAATAGGTCGCCTGGAGTCTGTGGGTGCTGCACCCCTCCCACCCCCGCCCCGGGAATCCCATACCAGGACCTTTGCATGGACGACAAGTGCATACAACAACAACACGACCCCAGTGACTGTGACATGTCCAGTAACCACCACAGTGCAACAACAAGTGGCACGCCGCTGCATGCACGCAAGCACATGCCCTGATGTCATCTCACATGCACGCGTGCATGAGGAACAACCGCAGCAAACCTGTCACATGGAACTGAGATGGACTGTGCCCATGATGCCGAGCGGTCTGGTAGGCTACATGTATACCGTCTGTGTCAAAGTCCGCAGCTCCGCAGCTATACGTAAATGTACATTAGCACAGCCTTGGCCAAGCAGATGTTACCCCACACCCTATCCCATTTGTGATCATGCTCAGTATATCCTCAACATGTATTCCGCTGCCAGTAGTGTCCACTATACTGCATCACAGAGGACAGAAGACTCAATATAATGTTTGAAACCAAAACTGTCTCCGCTGACTCATTTCACAAGTACGAATGAGAGAGGATGAGAGTATGTGAAGTACACGGCAGTTGTGACATGACCATGTAGTCCACTGGTATTGGATGTCAACGCAAATGAGTAGCACAACTGTGGAAGACACACATGTGTCGTGTGAAGTCGTATGGACGCAGTGCTCAGGTGGGTGGGTGTGACGGGTAGATGCGCACATGCCAAGTTGGAGCACGCCGTGTTGGGAGGGGTCATGAACAGTACACCACCGCTTCCCTGGGCATTGTGAGAGGACACCTGTCGGGGGGGAGTGAACACGTGTGTGCACAGCAGCCGGGCACACGTACAAAGCGGTACCAGGCGCACCTCAGCCCACCCTCTGTGGACAAGCTGGATCCTGTTGTGCGCCCGCCATGCCCCTTGACAAGGCACACACAGCCCCAGTCGACCAGGTGTAACCCCAACATAGTCAATCCGCACAGGCGATACAGGGCACGGGATGGCAGTGGAGCATGGTGTGTGAGAGGTCTCCTCGCGCTCCTCCTGGTCACATCACGCAGGCAATAGAACCTCAACGTCTAGCATGGCACAAGTCACATGGAAGTGTAGGGGGACGCACCACAGCACGAGCAGCACTGACGTCACGGGAGGTGGCTCGCACCATCCCATCCATTGCCCATCATACCAACCACGCCACATGCCATTGCGACTAAGTGCAAGCGCGTGCGCCACCACCCCCGAGCCCTCCCCAGAGAGGCCAAAGAGTGAATGTGTGGGCCATCAGCCACAGACGGACGCGGCCTGGCCGCAAGGGCAGCCACAGCCACTGGGTGTCGCAGGTGGCGGATCCGGAAGGCGAAGACTGTGATGCATAGTCCATGCAGGCCGGGTCTCCATTTGGGGCATCACGCAGGTGGACGGCGTCCCGCCACACATCATACCCTGGACCCACACATACACTCCTTGCCCTCTCTGGTGCGAGCTTGGGGCTGCCTGTGCAAGCGCTAGCCTCGCAGGTGAGCATGCATATTGGGGGGCGAGGGGAGGACATGAGGGCTGGGGCGAAGATGACTGTATCACTGTCAGTTAGTACAAGGGATGACCCAGATGTGGAAAGGGAGAGACGTGTCCCGTGTGTACTGCAACTAGTCGCCAATCCGACTACCCCCCATGTCCGGAATGTAAGCCCGCACCTAGGCCCGCCCATCCGCCACATCGAACATACCACCAGCACGACAACCTTCCCATTCGAAACACTGACTGGGGGTGGCGACCAGTGAACAATCATGTGTGGCCTACCCACGCGTACATGTGGGCCCTCCATGATCCATGTCACCTGCGGCAAAGACATGACATGCGCAATGAGGGAAGTGAGGAGAGCTGTCCGCCCCACGCGCAGAAGGTGCATCAGCTCCACAGACCCAGCAGCGAGTCCAGCAGGGGTCACATGTGCAGGGGCAGCTGTGCCTGGTGTGAAGGCACAGCTGCCCACATCCACAGTCCATCATCATGCGGACATAGGAATTGAACACAGGGCAACACATCTTAGTTGGTGCACCCACCGTGACCAACAATGCGCAATCATCGACGTACCCGCCCTGTGCATGGCCCCCCACCCAACGGAGGCACATCCAGTGCCACCATCCCACACACACAAGCCTTCCACGGAACATGCTGTGTCCAATGCTCAGTACAGAGTCAGCGCCCATCTGGTGGATCCTGAACAGGAGACACATGCACACACATGCCAGCTCCCACTATGTACGTCTGCCACCTGGCACGTGCAATGTAACCTCTCACCTGTGACGTGTGACTGCAAGCACACAGCCGTCTTGGCATGGGGCTGTCAATGTGGACACCAGTCAATGTTTCGGGAGGTGTGATCCGTACAGTGCTGTACATAGGGTGCAGTGCTGACACCTACTACTGTCTCATATCCCCTCGTGCCACAGGTCCCACTTGTTTTGGCCGCTCAGCCTGTGCCCACATCGTCGTCGTCGTGTGCCATACTCATCCAGCCGCGGAAGCAGTTCCATGCTCAGCAGACATTCATGTTGCCGTGGCGTCGCCGCTTGACGGATATGCAGTCAGTCCCCATCAGCACGCCCCGCAAGTCATTGGGGCCTAGATCCCCATGTGCATGCACATGGCAGTGGTATGTCTCACTTGCCATTGCCATTGTTGGGATACCTGTGTAAGTGTATAGTGGCCGTGCCGTCCCAGCTTGACAGCTGGGCTGTGGCTCATGTGCTTGCTCAGTCATGTCAGTGATGTGTATGCGAAATTGCTATGTGTCGTGTTGCTTTGACATGTGTCCTCTGCCATTTTCCCCAGGCGGAGACCGAACATTGACCGCCCATACCAATTGCTGGCGGACATGGACGATACAGAGGTGATCAGGAAGTTTCGGCTGGACAGGCCAACCCTGCATCGACTGTGTGCCATGTTAGAGCCCCATCTCCGTCCCCGCAGGGTGTATCCGACTGCTGTCACCCCCACGGCTAAGGTGATGGCCGCCATGCATTTCTTCGCCACTGGGTCATTCCAGCACACAGTGGGCAGTGGAGGAGGAATGTCCCAGCCCATGTTCAGCAAGGTGCTGAGGGATGTACTGGCAGCCATGATGCTGTACCGGAACAGGTACATCAGATTCCCCAGGGCTCGTGAATTGGCGGCAGTGAAGGGTGCATTCTATGCCCTTGGCAGAATCCCACACGTCGTGGGAGCCATTGACTGCACACATGTTGGCCTTGTTCCACCACAGGCCACTGAGCACCTGTACCGCAACAGGAAGCACACGCACTCCCTGAATGTGCAAGTGGTGTGCCTTGCGGACATGGTGATCACCCACGTGTGTGCCAAGTTTCCAGGCTCGGCCCATGACGCACACATAATGCGCAACAGCATCTTGCCACGACTGATGGCCAATCTGCAACAGGATCGTGGCTGTATTGTCGGTGAGTATGTGGAGTGGTGTAGCGTGCTGGTTGTGCGATGCTGTCCCCTGTCCAGTTGGAATAGCAACGGTTCTCTGTGTCCCTCACACCCAGGTGACTCTGCGTATCCGAATGGGGCATGGCTGCTCAGTCCATTGAGGAATCCTCGCACCCCAGCAGACGATCGATACAATGAGGCACATGGGAGGACCAGACGTGTGGTCGAGCGTACCTTTGGCCTCCTCAAGTCCAGGTTCAGGTGCCTGGACCGCACCGGGGGTGCACTGGCGTACTCCCCACAGAAGGTGTGCCAGATAGTGGTGGCGTGCTGCATGCTGCACAATCTGGCCATTCGGAAGCAGATCCCCCTCATTGTGGATGACGGAGATCAACCAGGGCCCCAGCCCGCAGACCAGGACAGCTCGAGTGAGGTGGACAGCGGAGAGGAGGAAGCTGGGAATGTGCGCCAGCAGCTCATCGCCCGCTACTTCACTTGACGGTGAGTGTCCATGTACGACGGATGATGTGTCTGTATCTGTGCAGGTGTGTGTGTGCTGTGTCAGGGTGGCCGTATGTTCACTGCGTGCAGTGTGTCAACGCTCCATGGCCAGGGTAGTATGCCACTGTTGGTGACTGTGGCATTGTGCCCTATTGCTCTGTGCGATGTGTGTACATTGCTTGTAGTTGTTGACATGTACTGTGTGATGGGTGTGTGACACACTCATTGAATGTGCTCCTGTTCTGTCTCCCACCCCTAGGTCCCTACAGGCCCTCCGGATTCCATTGCCATGCCACGCATCAGGTGCCTTTCCGCCCAGGGTGGCCGTTGTATTCCGTACAAATAAAACACAGGGCACAAACAGCAGTTAGTGAAAAAGGTGCATTTATTCCAAACTGTGACATGTGATTGTGTGTAAGGTGATGACAAAAGTGGTGCGTGCAGTGACAATGAGCTGTCGGTCATGGCTGCGTGAAGCTCAGGGTGTACCCACTGGTTCTATGTCCATAGTCCAACACACACATGCCATCCAGCTGGCTGTGTGGAGTGGGATCGTAGAGCAAGTCAATGCAGTGGCTGGTCAAGGAAGGCTGGCGGAAGGCTGGCTGGCTGCCTCACTTGCGACTGGAGCGTGCGAAGTCCTCCCGGGAGATCTGTTTCCTCTTCGGACGGCCCCTTCCACGTTTGGGAGGGGGTGTGTGGTGGCGACCTGCTGGTGGTGGGTGAGGTGTGCTCACTGGCTGTGGACGCAGGGGAAGTGGACACTGCTGCCCGACCCTGCGCCCTAGCAGGTGGTGGCGGAGGTGGTGTTGCTGGCCTTGCCTGTGACCCCGCCGCCACCACCAGCTGGCCCATGAGGTCCACGAGTTGGCCCATACGGGCGTCCATGGACCTCAGCACCCCCAGCACCTCCCGCGTGTCTGTAGCAGACCTGACCCATTGTTCTTGGGCCTCCTCATAGGCCCCAAGGACTCTGGCCATTTGAGGCAGGGCATGGCTCCCAGGGGAGGCTGGCGTTTCCCTGACCCTGCTCCTCCTACCAGTCCTGCTGCCACCGGCCTGCCCACTAGCCACATTGCACACCACGGTCCTCGCTGTGGCTCCCAGGGTGGATCCAGTCGGCCGGGCCACCACCTGCACTGGGGCTGGTGCCAGCGAAGACGTGGTGGTGGTGGCGGTGGTGGTCGGTGCGGCGATGGTGGCGGTTGCGGCAGCGGTAGTGGCCGCAATGACCGTGGGTGTGGCCGCAACGACAGTGGCAGCAGGGGGCTGGGACTGTTCAGCATCCCTGGATGATGGGTTGGTGGGTAGGAGGGGTCCTGGGGAGCGGCTGGGCCCTGCCACGCCAGATGGGCCTGCTTGGTGGTCCGTGTCTGAAGAGGATGACAGATCCTCCAGATCCGTGTGTCCTCGTTGGGGGCTTGTGGGCTGGCTGTGCTGGCTGCTGTCTCCATCCCCAGCGTCCGGCAGTTCGTCACCTGTGGAGAGAATGAGATTTGTTATTGTGTTGCACCTGGCGAAGTATGTATTTGTCGTCTGACATTGGCAGTTCGTGCAATCTCGTACATGGGTTTCCCGGAGGCGAGTGTGTGGCTGTGGCATCTGTAGTTGTGTGTGCTAGGCAATGGGACTGTGTGCTGTGCACATGTGGCATGGGACGGATTGGCCATGCCGATGGGTGTGTTGCAGTGCCCCTACTCATTGTGACTCTGGTGTATGCGGGCTCCTGGCCCATCCTGGGTCTGGTTTGTACTTTGCTTTTGGGGTTCAGATGGGACGCTTAGGAACGCATATGGCAACATGGGGGCCATGCCCCAGATTCGCATTTGGGAGGGGATATGCTTTTGGGGTTCAAATGGAACGCTTAGGAACGCATATGGCAACATGGGGGCCATGCCCCAGATTCGCATTTGGGAGGGGATATGCTTTTGGGGTTCGAATGGAACGCTTAGGAACGCATATGGCAACATGGGGGCCATGCCCCAGATTCGCATTTGGGAGGGGATATGCTTTTGGGGTTCGAATGGAACGCTTAGGAACGCATATGGCAACATGGGGGCCATGCCCCAGATTCGCATTTGGGAGGGGATATGCTTTTGGGGTTCAAATGGAACGCTTAGGAACGCATGTGGCAACATGGGGGCCATGCCCCAGATTCGCATTTGGGAGGGGATATGCTTTTGGGGTACATGCTGTGTGCCATGGGTGCCGAACGTGACATGTGTTGTGGCAGCATGACAGTGCATGGTTTGAGGTGTGTGCATGCTTGACATGGCCTGCATATTTGCTGTCTGTTGTGATTACTGGACATGGCATTGGACGCATCGTTATGAGTGAGTGATAGTTGTGTGCCAGCCAACGTATTGCAGTTGTCCCATCTCCTTGGTGTGCGTGCTGCCCTGTGCCATGTGCATCACTGCAGTGCTCGGGGGGGGGGTGGCCCATGTTGTGTGTTGTTGCTCACGGTGTGTCGTGCGCTTAATTGACTTCTGGCACATGGTTGGTCATGGGCATGTGTCTTAGCGTGACTGCTGTATGTGTGGAAGCTGTGCGGATGACATGCCTTTCATGAGACTGGGGCTGACGGATGGGATGGATGGTATGTTGTATGTGCATGGTGTGTCTGTGAATTTGATGGGTTCAGTGGTGTTCGTGTGCATTTATGTAGTTCCGCTCTGTTGCGTCTAGTGTTGTTTGTCTTACATAGGCGTAGTTGTGGGGTGTGTGGTTGACAGGCAGTAGGGGCTACATGGACTGGACTTCAATGGTGTTTCGGTTGTGTGTGATGGGTTGCACAGTGGCTGCCGTGTGGTACTATGTTCAGTGTGGCTTGTGCATGCAGACGTGGCTCCTTGGGTGTTGCTGTGTTTGTGATGGGTCATGTGGGGTGTGAGTCTGTTGTTCATGTCCGTGTGCACATTGTTCACTTGTTCGTGACGGTGGGCGGTGCTGCGTGTTCGTCTGCTACGTGACATGTCCCATGTGTTGGTCGTGTCATGGTCCTCATGCCTCCAGTAATCCAGCCCTGTCCAGTTTCCCACCTGCAAGTTGTTCGTGCGTGCACTGTACTGGATGCCACATGGCTCTAAGCGGGGGTGCTCCATGTTGCAGGTCTGTGGGGGTGGGGGGTGTTGTGGGTCGTGGGGGTGCCTGGACACCCACTGACACCGATTGTTGTGGACCGTGATGTCTGCCTTTCGGCTGTCGTTGTGCACTGCGGTGGCTGACACGTGGCTGTGGGGTGTGGGGGATGCTCCTCCTTGCTGTGCTGTGGGACTGGGGCCTGGTGTGTGTTGTACTTGGGCTGTCCACCCTCCCACCCACTGCACTTTGTGTTCCTGCCACTTACCTGTTACTTGTCGGTTAGTGCAGCTGTGGCGGACACATGGGTGTGGTGGGTGCTCGTTGTGGCGCTTCTGGCATATTTGGGGACCTGTTGGTGGTTACGTGGCTGGCTTAGTGTACACATGTCCCCACGCATCTTACAGTTGTTCTGTTTGGGCTGTGTGTGGTAGTGTCTGTTGCATGTGTGTGTGATGTGTTGTGTATTGTGTGCTGGACATGGGGGTGTTTGTCCCTGGGAGCTGTGGCATGGTGGTAGTGCATGTGAGTACATAGCGGTGTGCTGGTATACATTAGTTTGTACTTACCAGCCTCCACTCCCCCTGCTAATCCGGCGAGGATCTCCAACGTTTGTTGATCTCGACTCTGTTCCTGGGCAGGGTCCCGACTGCATTGACCTGGTCTACGATCCGGTTCCACATTCTGTTTCTGGTGGCTAGTGGTGTGTGCTGGACCATGTTCCCATAGATTTGTGGGTACACCTTGATGATCTCGTCGACCATGACCGTCAGCTCCATGGGCGTGAACTTGGGCATTCTTTGTGGTGCCATGATGTTTGTGGTGCTGGTGCGGTGTGTGTTGTGTAATGTGCAGGGGGTTTGTGGTGCCGGTGTTTGGTGGTGGTGGTGGTGGTGGTGGTGTTTGGTGGTGGTGGTGGTTGTGATGTGTGCGTTTCTGTGGTGTGCTGCTGTCCTTGCTGTGTCACTGTGTCCTCTCCTCTCCTCTCTGGTTTGCAATGTAGCAAGGGGTTGTGGTCTGTGGGAGTGCTGCTTTTGTACTCACCTATGTGGGTGTGTCCTCATGGTCTGTTGTTTTCAGGTGTGTTGTGTCTGGGGTTCTGGCCTTTGTAGTTTTTGTTTGTCCGGGGGGTGTTTTCGGGATGTGTACTGTGCTTGTGTATTTGTGCGTGCCTTGCTGTGTGGACTTGTTGGCCATGTTGTGTGCTATTGGTTTTGTGAGCGGATGGTTTCTGTGCAGGGACGTGGGCGCCATGGCTTCTGCCGTGTCGATTCTCATCGGCGTTGTTTGCGCTGGCGGGCGGTATGTTTGTGGTTTTCCCGCGCTCATGGCGGTGCGATCGTAATTTCACGTGCGGTGTGTCGGCCGTGTGGGCGGGCGGTTTTGTGTTGTCGTGCGTGTTTCCGTCCGTGGCGGGCGGTTTGACTCCGACTCGGACGATGGCGGGCGGTATTTTGTGTGCTTTTTCCGCCGATGGCGGTTTTCGGTTTGTGTAATCGTAATGGCGTGGTCGGTGTTCAGGCGGTGTGTGCGGGCGGATTTTTGGCGCTTCCATCCCTGGCGGATTTTTTTACGCCGGGTATCGTAATGAGCCCCAAAGTTGTTAAAAATATCGATGTAAAAAATATCATTTTTTTAATATATAAAAAATAATATCAAATAAATTAAATAATACATATAACTTAAAAATAAATATTTATAATTATTAGAAAATGTTAACAATTATAAGTTATAAATGTCATGTAAAAATAAATTAAACATACATATATAAAATATAATATATATATTTACTTAATAATAATTAATAAATAATTATTTTAATACATTATTAAATATTATAAATATATATAAAATTATAAATACATACATATATATATACGTACACCTGTAACATAAAAAATATACATCTATGGGGCCGATTCCGATCTCGGCCGGTAGTGCTCCGAATCGGATTCGGATTTACCGGATCCGATTCGGAGCCCTGTTTCCCGACCGAATCGTACGCGGGTCCGGCCGAGCGAGTACGATGCAAGCGCCCGCGAAATCTCCGACCGACTCGTACGCGGCTTCAACACGCTCCGACCGACTCGCACGGACACGACTCGCACCGCGCTATGGAGACGTTTCCCGTCCGGCTCGAATGAGCTGTCGGAGCCGTACTTTGGGGGTCCGCGTCGGACCCCCCTGTACGCGTAGCCGCGCGAGTCGCACACAGGGGGGACCCATGGGTCCCCCCTACCTGTGCATGTACGCCGCGATGCGCATGGACGCGTACCCACTGTAGGGGGCGCCCTCGTTCGCCTCGCACCCATTGTGTCAATGGGAGCCCGCGTACGTGTTGTACGACCGGCTCCCATTGACTTCAATGGGAGTCCGACCGGATCGAGTCCGATAGCATGCGAATGCATCGTACTCGTCCGGTCGGACTGCTGGGGTCCGATTCGGTCGGAAATCTCTCCGGGTCCGGCTCGGTCGGTGAGATTTCCGGCCTGAATCGGAATCGGCCCCTATATTATAAATTGAAATATTAAAATATTTATTAATTTTTAAACCTACATTTTACACTACATTAATTGCAACATTAAGGAAAGTGTTAGATAGCGGAGGTGAATAAATTACTATTCCCACTCCATCAAGTGCAACAGTAGTGAAAGTGTTGGATAGCGGAGGGGAATAATTTACTATTCCCACTCCAGCGAGTGCAATAGTAGGGAAAGTGTTGGATAGCGCAGAGAATTAATTTACTATTCCCACTCCAACAAATGCAACAGTAGGGAAAGTGTTGGATAGCGAAGGGGAAAAATTACTATTCCCACTCCAGCAAGTGCAACAGTAGGGAAAGTGTTGGATAGCGGACGGGAATAATTTACTATTCCCACTCCAATGAGTGCAACAGTAGGGAAAGTGTTGGATAGCGGAGGGGAATAATTTACTATTCCCACTCCAAAGTGCAACAGTAGGGAATGTGTTGGATAGCAGAGGGAATTAATTTACTATTCCCACTCCAACAAATGCAACAGTAGGGAAAGTGTTGGATAGCGAACGGGAAAAAATTACTATTCCCACTCCAGCGAGTGCAACAGTAGGGAAAGTGTTGGATAGCAGACAGGAATAATTTACTATTCCCACTCCAATGAGTGCAACAGTAGGGAAAGTGTTGGATAGCGGAGAGGAATAATTTACTATTCCCACTCCAATGACTGCAACAGTAGGGAAAGTGTTGGATAGCGAAGAGGAAAAAATTTCTATTCCCACTCCAGCGAGTGCAACAGTAGGGAAAATGTTGGATAGCGCAGGGGTAAAAATTACTATTCCCACTCCAGAGAGTGCAACAGTTGGGAAAGTGTTGGATAGCGGAGGGGAATCATTTACTATTCCCACTCCAAAGTGCAACAGTAGGGAATGTGTTGGATAGCAGAGGGAATTAATTTACTATTCCCACTCCAACAAATGCAACAGTAGGGAAAGTGTTGGATAGCGAACGGGAAAAAATTACTATTCCCACTCCAGCGAGTGCAACAGTAGGGAAAGTGTTGGATAGCAGACAGGAATAATTTACTATTCCCACTCCAATGAGTGCAACAGTAGGGAAAGTGTTGGATAGCGGAGAGGAATAATTTACTATTCCCACTCCAATGACTGCAACAGTAGGGAAAGTGTTGGATAGCGAAGAGGAAAAAATTTCTATTCCCACTCCAGCGAGTGCAACAGTAGGGAAAATGTTGGATAGCGCAGGGGTAAAAATTACTATTCCCACTCCAGAGAGTGCAACAGTTGGGAAAGTGTTGGATAGCGGAGGGGAATCATTTACTATTCCCACTCCAGCAAGTGCAACAGTAGGGAAAGTGTTGGATAGCGGAGGGAATTAATTTACTATTCCCACTCCAACAAATGCAACAGTATGGAAAGTGTTTGATAGCGAAGGGGAAAAAATTACTATTCCCACTCCAGCGAGTGCAACAGTAGGGAAAGTGTTGGATAGCGGATGGGAATAATTTACTATTCCCACTCCAATTAGTGCAACAGTAGGGAAAGTGTTGGATAGCGGAGAGGAATAATTTACTATTCCCACTCCAATGACTGCAACAGTAGGGAAAGTGTTGGATAGCGGAGGGGAATAATTTACTATTCCCACTCCAGCAAGTGCAACAGTAGGGAAAGTGTTGGATAGCGGAGGAGATAAAACTTAAGATTACAGCTATTGAACCTAAATCCCCAAACAAAATAAAAACAAAACAATTGCAAAAAATATTTATCAATTAATAAATAGAGATTAATTATCAACTATTTATTTAAAATACATTACTTTCCACCCTCTACCCCAAAAATTCACCAAAACAAACACATAAAAATATTTACACATTTTCCATAAATAATGTAACATTAATAAATTAATAACAATTATCAACAAATCTTTGAGTATTTTTAAAATATGTTTCTTCCCAACATGTACAACTAAAAACCCCACAACTCGCACATCAAGATTATTCCACAATTAGCATATTAAATATTTTATTACTTAATTATCATTAATTTACAAATATTTAAATAATTATAAATAATTTACCTCCCACCATATTCCATTATAAATCACACCAACAATGCTGTAAAACACGACACAATTAACATAATTAATTAACAATCAATTAGTTAATTGATAACAATTAATCAAAATAAAAACAATTAATAATAAATTAATTCACACAATTAACACTATAAAATAACATTAAATAAATATTATAATAAAAATATTTAAAAATGTATTAAAATTAATTTACTTCCCACCATACTCCCCTATCAACACACAACCTGTTCCTAAAAATTACACAATTAACCTAATTACCAATTAATTAATAATAATTACCAACCAATTAATAATTAATTAATAATATAAATACATTACCACAATTAATAATACAAAATATTAAATACATAATTAATAATTATTAAAAAATATTAATTAATTATAATTAAATTACTTCCCACCCTACTCCCCTATCAACCCGCAACCCGCTCCTAAAAAAAGGACACAACATAATTACCAATTAATTAATAATAATTAACAACCAATTAATAAAGAATTAATAATAAATTAATTACCACAATTAACAATATAAAATATAAAATACATAATTATTAATTAATAAAAAATATTAATTAATTAATTATAATTAAATTACTTCCCACCCTATTCCCCTATAAACCCACAACCCGCTACGGAACTAAAAAGCAAAATTTATAATTGAAATAAAATTAACTTCTAAAAATTATTAATAAATGTATTATAATTAAATTACTTCCCACCCTATTCCCTATAAACCCACAACCCGCTACGGAAATAAAACGCAAAATTAACTTAAAATAAAATTAATAACTCCTAAAAATGTAATACATATATTAAAAAACAAATGCAATACTAAAACAAAAAATATAGAACACACATTTAAAATACATACTAAAATACATAACACTAATATAAACATTGATATTATTAACAACGATATTTTTACAAACGATATTACTAACTTCGATATTAACAAAAACTATATTTCCTACCTTAAAGTCGATATTCATGTCCACGATATTCTTGCAGTCGATATTCTGTCATCACGATATTTGCAACTCGATATTGTTGTATGTCGATATTTGCAACTCAATATTATGTCTGTGCACCTTTCTTTTCGTTACTTCCTCTTTCTATGTGTGCTGCATTCTGCAACACACATAGAAAGACGAATATGCCTCTCAGGATTGTTTTATTGCAGGAAGGTGTCCCTTCCTCCACTGAAACAATCCTGCATGCAACACAGGCACCCTTGCCCCATGGTGTAAGGATGCCTGTGTTAGCACTAGACAGCAAAAACGGCTACAGCGCAGGGACAAAGGCAGGAATGCACCATATTCTTTTAAATATGGTGCATTCCTGACCTTTCCCTGTCTTGCAGCGCAGTCTCTGTGAAGTGCACAGTTGTAGATCAGAAACATCTTAGCAAACATATTGTCAGACAGAATTGGGTGTAGATTTTCCATTTTTAAATCCAATGGGGTAATATTGTTGAGAACTATATTTAGGACACCATATTTGTTTTAGATGATATTTTGGTTGGTTTATTCTGATACCATAACAATGTATACACATGTGTAAGGAAATTACTTTTTTTGCATGATCACCTCCATGTTTTGGACTAATGCTGCTGGTTTTTCAACCTGAGAGTTCACTTAGGCCTGATAACCAGGCCTCAGTAACAGTGTAATAACCCCTTACAAAATTTATGTTGAATTGGCTACCCTCAAGTAGCATAAGATGACTACTTATATGTTCCTAGTATATGGTACAAAGGGTACCCAGGGTATGTAAGACTGGGGGGCCGATTCCGATTCGGGCCGGAAATCTCTCCGACCGAGCCGGACACGGAGAGATTTCCGACCGAATCGGACCCGTGCAGCCCGACCGAACGAGTACGATGCGTCCGTATGCTATCGTACTCGAGTCAGTCGGACTCCCATTGAAGTCAATGGGAGCCGGTCGTACAACGCATACGCGGGCTCCCATTGCCTCAATGGGTGCGAGGTGAACAAGGGCGCCCCCTACAGCGGGTACGCGGTGAAGCGACTCGCGCCGTACACGCACAGGTAGGGGGGACCCATGGGTCCCCCTGGGTGCGACTCGCGCAGCTACGCATACAGGGGGGTCCGACACGGACCCCTGAAGTACGGCTCCGACTGCTCTTTCGAGCCGGACGGCGCGTGTCTGTCGGACTGCTCGCGGCGCGCATCGTACTTACCCAGCCGGGGAACGTCTCCATTGCGCGGTGCGAGTCGTGTCCGAGCGAGTCGGTCGGTGCGGTTAGACCCGGGAACGAGTCGGTCGGAGCGGTTGGGACACCCAAACGAGTCGGTCGGTGATTTCGCATCGTACTTGCTCGTCCGGACGCGCGTACGAATCGGTCATGAAATAGGGCTCCGAATCGGATCCGGTTATGCCGAATCCGATTCGGAGCCCTACCGGCCGAGATCGGAATCGGCCCCAGAGTGTCACCTCAGGGTTGCAGCACTGGCTGTTTCACCCTGTGTGCAAAAAAGTTAAAAATGGCTCCCAGCCTGCCCCTGCAGCCTGGAAGAACAGTTTTAAACTACTAGTACAAGTTTGCCATTTAAACATATGACAAAGCCACCATTTTCCTCCTTAACAATATATGTAAGATTTCCCTAAGGAAGGCCTATGGAGCCCTGAGGCAGGGAGCTATATATTATTAAGTAGGACATATACTTTTAATAGGTCCTGACAGCAAAACTTCTAAATTGTCGTTTTTGCTGTGGAAAAGTTAGTTGCGCCATTGACTAACACAGAGTTACTGGCTGACTTCTCAGCCCAGCTTACTTCTGAATGGGACTACTAAAATGGGTACTTCGAGGTATCAAATTAATCGTGGCATTAAACCAGACTTGATGCCCAAGTCGAATTTAATGTCCCTTATAAGGAAAGGAAATATTTAGAAAGGTGCCACTCTGTTGTCCAGTTTGACCAGTGCCACTGCACAGTTGCTGACCACCAGACAGCCTTCTGCCCTCCTGGGGAGTAGTGTGAACGACGCTCAGGCTCAGGAACATAAAATCCTGCTACAGGGAGAAGTGTTACCTCTCCCTTGCAGAATGTACTCAGAGTGTTGGCCCAAAAGATGAACTTCAAAGGCGACGCTGTCTTCGGCACGCCAGTGGTGATCAAACACCTAAAGGGTTGCCCCTTTGGTTAGGTAGAAAGGCTAGCGCAAGGAACAGAGGAGGAGGACCAGTGCCCAAACTGGTTTTGCCTTGGGCATGAAGCCTATAGGTAGCAACACTGCTTGGGTGGGCTACCAATCTCCTAACATCCAAGAAAGGGCTTAGACTAGAGATGGGCAGAACTCGCAGAGTTTTACTCTGCAGAATTCCAAAGAGTTACCTAAAAACTCAGTGAGATTCTGCAGAGATCCAAAAGCAACAGAATTCCATTCCATCACGCTACTCATGCTGATTTTTAGCACCAGGAGCTTGTCCCACTCTGTAAAATCAGTGCAAATGGCACCACGCGGTGCACCAGAGGGCGCTGCTTCTTTCTGCCACTTGAGTAGATTTTCTACTCAAGCAGTAGCTTTCGCAACGTGAGTGGCAACTTTCTCAACGCTACCGGCAGTGACCTGTCGCGACCGCCTGCATTGAGAAATCTCGATGGGAGGTGGTCTAGCGCTCACGTTAGTGAGCTGTGCATGAGAAGAATTCTGCCACACGGTGGTTGGCGGAGTTTTTGCCAAACTCCATGCTCCAAGCGGTGCGCGGAGTGGACCAAACTCTGCGAACTCCGCTGGAGGAGCAGAGTTTACTGCCCACCCCTAGTTCAGACATCTTAGGAGTCGCCAGAAAAGTGCACTTTGGGATTTCTAGATGCCACACATAGCCAGAAGTCATCACAGGATGAAAGGGATCCTGGTAGCCCATTTGCCGGTGACCGCATCATCCGTCCCAAGCACTTTCTGGGCATAAATATGGCACCCCTGGCACCTTGAACCTCAGATCAAGACAGAACTGGAGAAAGAACCAAAGAAGGACTGCCCTGTTGACCCCTGAACCTGGCAAGAGAATCTGCACTGACTGCTGGACTGCACCTGCTGCACCTTGTTCTAGCAAAGAAAGAACTGTGCCTGTGGCTCCTGACATATGGAAAAGTTGCTCCTGAGCCTCAGATCAAAGCAGTGACTTCAAGGATCAGTCAGCTGACCTCCTGGAAACAGCACTAGGGCCACCAAAGCTGAAGTAGCCCATTTCAGCAAATCAATTGGGGAGAGGATGTGGCCTAGTGGCTAGGGCAGTCGATCTCAAATCTGGGGAACCGGGTTTGAGTCTCGGTGATGACACTCAACATCCTGTGATTCTGGGCAAATCACTTAATCTCCCTGTGCCTAATAAAAATGAATGTGTCAGTCTGTAACAAAACTGGTGCTAATGTAAAGCGGTCTGATACCCGATACCTTCGGATCAAGTTTGCGCTATATTAAACTCCGGAAAAAAAAGAAATCGTCACCACTTTCTGCAAATTGCTACTGACTGCCGCTGGGAGACCCTAGAGACAAATCCTCGGCAGCCAATCATTGCACCCGAGTCTGCTCGACCTGGGAGTGTCATCTGAGTCCAGATTGGTCATCAAAGAGGGACACGGGCCTTCACCAAATGATACAGCTGGACCCGCTGTGTACAGAGATCGGTAGCTCAGCTGCAGCTGGGCTTCTACTGGCTCAAAGAGGACTTTGAAGGACAACAACCCCTGTGGCCAAAGTTGTTCCACCTTATCTGTGGACCGCAAGGACATCACCATCTACTGTGCAGTACCCAGGGCATCTTTCAGCATCCTCAGCATCCTGCATCCCCAGCATCAGGACCATTCCATTGATGTCTATAGTGGTCTTGATGTAAAGTGCGCAATTAGATTTAAAAATGCTTTGATGGCCGGGTTACTGTCTAAGTAGTCCTTAGTTGCCCCCAGACTTTCTCCCTGATGGATATGATAACCCCACTCGGTCCGGAGTAGCCAAACACAACTCTTTCAAACTTTTCAAAAGTTTCTAAACTTTACAGTTACCAATACATATTTGCGCTTTGAACTGAAAAGCTGGGATTAACGTTTTACTTGAAAATCTATATCTCTGGAACCCTCTGGTGGATTTTGCTCATCTTGGAGTCTAAAAATTCCTAAAAATATAATCTATTTTTTTAATTTGGTGTCAGACTTCTTTCTTGTTCTGTGACTTTTTTGTATTGTTGTTTGATACTTCTAAATGCTTTACACTAGTTCCTTTGTATAAGCCTTGCTGCTCGAAGCCACAGCTATCCAGAGTTGAGCTAAAGTTTTTACAAACGAGCCTGGCTGTACCTAAGACAGTTTTGTGAGTGTAATAATGGTAAGGTCCTATAACCACACTGTATAAAACACAATACTCTTCACAATATGCTCCCAGGAAGTTTGTGGTTATAGTATAGTCAGTATAAATATTTCCAGGCTATGATTTCAACACTTCAAAAATCTATTCCTTCAAGTTGTGCAGACATCATATTAATGCTGGCTTCTCAACACTTTAGTTTTTTAATATTATTATCTCTAGGAATACGAATAAGAATATGAAAAAGAATAAGAATAAGAATAGAAACAAGAATAATTAATATCTAATTTTTTTACCAAATGTCTGTTATCAGTTTTTTAAAACTGAGAAAAACATGGACATCAGGAGACTATAGCAATCAATGGAGCTCTGTATAGCAATTGGCAGTTTTAAAGCTACCATCCCTACCCCTTCCCAAAGGCAGTAAAGAGAAGATTCAATCCCACTTTGCTTTTCAAATTGACATTTAAAGAGATGAGAAAGAACAGCATCAAAACATACCTCTGAATATTATACAGCATTAACAAACTTAGCAACAGTTATTAAAATCCATTGCTGTTTATCATGGGTCCCACAATAGTTTCAGTGCCATTAATAACCTAGGATATCACACCAGCAGTAAGACATATCAGAGGTAATCAGTCAGTGGTTTCCAAAGCTTTTCAAATTGGTCTGACTCATCTTTCAAACAAGAAGTCAACATTTACATTGATATGATTAATTATACTCAGTTTGACCAGTCACCCCCTCTGCCCTACAAGTACCCCTTGCCACTCTCAAGGCAAAAAGAATGGGGGGAAGAGGGGCATCCCTGCCCCCCACCCCTCCTATGAGGGTTTCAGTTTTTCATTAGTAATCATCCATTTGGTAGTAGACATTGTGTTACTCATATTTTTGCATATTTGGACCTTAACTCATTTCTCCGAGGATATAGTGAAGGAATGGTAAATGAAAATAGTCACACACATTTTCAGCCTCAAGAGCTAAGAAGACCAATGTTTTGTGCGTCTAAGCGATTTCTCCACTTGATGTAAAACTCGACTGATATTAGCAAATGTTTGCCTGTGTTTTAAAACCCAGACTCATCCTGCTCAAAAGGACATCTAATTCTTAATACGAGTGGCCAAAATGTTAGTATACATCTTGAGATCTATTATAATGGGGATATAGACCTGTACATTGAACACTTTTTAGTGATTCTGCCCAGTTTATAATTTAGGACTATTTAAGCCTCTCCCTTAGATGGAGACACCAATCTTATCTCCAAAAATAAATTGTAGGCTTTAGCTAATCAGGCCATTCGTGAAATACAAAATCTTTTATAGAAGGTACTGGTAATTCATGTGGCAGAGGAGATTTTTTTAGTGGCAATTTCTTGGGCACTTTTATTATCTATCATTCAGAGATGGATTCTTCCAGTGTCACACTACGTTGCAGATCCAGTAGTTAAAAAAGACAAAAAGGTATCCACTTGATTGGAATCATTATTTATATAGTGTATGAACATTTTTCATAAAAACCTATTTCTTTTATTCTGCTCTGAAATATTCTGCTGTCCATACAGGCCAATCACATTAGGAGTTCAGTTTTACGTTTTAACCATTTTCAACCTTGCCACTAGTAGCCCATATGATTTGTTAGGTTCATAAGATTGCTGTTTAATCTTTACAAGTGTTCGTCCAGTGCATTAGGCATGTAGTAGGTTGAATTGACCTCTTCAGCCTGTAATCAATTGAAGTAAAACTATTGTACCCTTCTCCTTGTACTGTTTCTCCCTTTTTTCCAAGATCTTGTTCTAATATTTATTTTGTTAATGTCCAAGTGTGTTGCTAATTGACTTTAGCTGCTGTACAATTCCCCCTTATTATTCCTTTGAAAGTTACCCATAATATAATAATGAACACCTCCACATTATCATTCATCTAAAAATAGTCTTGTTTCTGAGCCTGCAGAGCAGCAGTATAAACCTTATCCCTCAACAATGACACATCAGATCTCCATGTCCCTCTCCTAACTGAATTTAGACCTTTGTTGAAATCCCAGACTACCTGGGACTGGTCAGTGATAGCGATGAGATCTATGTCTATCTTGGTAGTAACATGTAATAGTCTGTCTGTGCTGCATATATGATCTATTCTGGAGTAGATTCTCTGGGTGTGGAAACAGTAAGGCCCCAATTATGAGTTTTCGGCGGAGCAATGGTGCGGCGGTGCAAACTGCAGCGCCACTGCTCCGACGAAACTCGCACCGCCCACCTGCCCTTTTACAACTACACAGTAGTCATCCAGGCAGGCAGGCAACCTGGCGGCCCCATGGTAGTGCCTCCGTTAAAGGCGGTGCCGCCATTAAAAGAGGCACCGCAATGGGACCACACCACAAGGTTCCTGCACGGCATGGACTCGTAAGTCCAAGCCATGCAGGAATCTATGTGCATGCTCACAGGGGGCCCCTATGTGCATCCACATGTGTGTGAGGCACAGGGGGGCACTGTAGGCCCCCCCTTTGTTTCCTCTCCGCCAGACTTTTCATGGCAGTGGAACCGCAATGAAAAGCCTGGCGGAGAGGAAACTTGTAATATGATTGGGGGGCCGTGGCAGTCCTGTCAAGCATATTGCGGCCTCTCACCACCACTCCTACACCAGGGAACGGCGGTTCCCTGGTGGAGCAAGTGGTCACCTGGCAGTCCGACTGCCTGAGTCGTAATCGGTCGACGGACAACCGGTGTGGTGGTGGCTGGATGTGCCACTGCCGCACCACCACGAGCCTGGCGGTCCTCGGACCGCCTGACTCATAATAGGCCCCTAATTGTTTTCCCTGTCCTGCAGGGAGGAGAGTCCACCAGGCATCTTAAAAATCCAATTACTTGAGGGATTTAATTATTGTATGAGGTATCCCACCAATTGTGTATCTACTTTGCGTGTGTCTATCTACTGTATGGTCATGAACACTGTTAAAATTACCTGCCCAAATTAGTTTACCTCTTAATTTAACCCAGATCAGATCTATTACTGATCTAGAAAATCTCTAAATTTTTCTCAGGGCATAAGAATCCACAAGCATCACATCCACACCCTCAACCTTTCCCAAAATCAGTAAATAGTGGCCCTCTTTGAAGTCTCTCACAACCTCTTGCACTCCAAAATTAAGATCTCTGTGCAAAGTTATCATAAACATGCAAACCTTCTGCCCATAGAAATAAAGTGCTAGTTCCGGTACAATTAGTTGTGTATCACCAGAGGTTAGATGAGTTTCCTGAAGAAATATATCATACATCAATTCAGCCATCAGGGATCCCTATATTTTGTGGTGTTTATCCAGGGAGTTTAATCCCTTAACAGTCCAAGTGACTAATCATACCATAAACGTGCTAGGCACTGAAGGCAGTGCACAGCATCTTCTTTAACAACCACCTCCTCACTCCCTCCCAGTCTCCCAGTCAGTCCCTCAGACAATCTCGCCAAGTTTAAGTCCGACCCACTTCCCTTCCATAAACAATACTTCCAATAAAACAAAACTTTTCAAACCTTAGCAAATACAACATACCTTTTTCAATGATACGGAATGAAAGCTGCCCCAGTGTGTTAGTTGCTGCATGCATGTATCCTGCTGCTCTCCCCAAACCTTCTCCCACTTCCTCATCTTCATGGCTCACAAAACACTTCTCAAGGGCAACTTAAGTGTTAATTAATTCCTGAAGCTTGTTCAACATTGAGGAATTCCAGCAGGACAATTTTTGTTGTATGGGTCAGTTGTTGGTGTTTCAAGACAAACCTGGAAACAGAAGTACTCAGAGCCACCCACCGATGGGGTCCTTCATTTACTGTGTTCACTGAAAGAGGGGAAAAACAGTTACCCATCTACGCAGGGCATTTTTAGAGACCCTTAGGGAGAAATAGATGGTGAGTGCAGTTATAGATCTTAGTGAAGTAGACTGGATCCTAATCTCTAGCCAAATGCCCAATGTGACAAAAAATGCTTGCCTAAAACGGATTCAATTTTATATAATATATAAAACTTACTTGACCCTTAGAAAACTAAGCAAATTTACGCAGCACTAGAACAATCCTGCTTGAGCTGTACAGTTCCTGAGGCAGAGTTTTCTATTTGATCTGGTTAAGCCCATGTATACCAAACAGTTGACTGTAGCCACAGGGAAGTTTAATTTGAATAAGACTAATTTCTGCACAGTCGGTTTATTACCTTCTCTGAGGAAATCTAAAATGATTGGTAGTTTGAAGACTATATAGATTTATAGATAGCAAAGCAATTTAGTGAAATAATTTGGAAAATAAATCCCAGCTGAGCTTAAAAATGGGAGGCAGCTGTGCGCAAGTGTGAGGAGATTGAAAGCGGTGTTTTGCATATGGAAGCTAAAAGATAGATGAGAAATCCAGAGATGGTACAGGCTTGGGTCGTGATCTTGAGCAAAATGCCAGGAGAAGACAGAATCTGAATTACAAGCTAATTGATCATAGAAAAGTAATAAGGAATGAAGGCCTCGAGGAACAGTGAATAGAATATACTGAAAGGAGTGTCTAATAGGATTAATAAAGTAATAGTTTGGTCTGCACTCAGTATTTTGTAACACACTTGACTGTCCACTGTGGAATCTACATGCTACCAAAGGAAAAAAGCTAAAATTGGCAGAAAGAAGTTGTATTGCGCAAAATAGGCTTGACCATTCTCCTCTTTCAGGTCCAGTATCAACAGTCCCACCTCAGAAAGTCAAACCACATGCTTGCCAGAGTTGAACTGAAATGGGAAAGCAAATGGGGAAGCCCAACAGTATTTGATTTGTCATTGCCTGACTTTTTTTGTGATTGAGGTCTGAGCTTTGCATTAAAAGTATTCTGTGAGAGGTCTTGATATAATTGAATCCCACTGTCATTGAAGGCTATTGATTCACATTTCCGGGCTTCCCTTAAGATATTGTCCTTTATCAATGAGAAGGAAATTTGTCAATTATATCCTCAGGACAGGCACCCTGTGACTCCATGGGAGCAGCCACTCTCGGGGATCCCATTAGTACAGTGCCTCATTTACCATGTCATAGGATACAATGAAATAATTTGATGCAGGTCTCCAGATCCCAGCTTTCAGTTGACTCCTTCACATTTCATATTCTACCATCTCATCTCAATCGGTCTTCCAAGTAATTGCATTTGTCTCTTTCCCTTTTTGAATCTGATGGTTGAGTTTATTTGTGGGCATTGACAGGGTTGAAATGCACTCCTGCTTAATGTCTCCTATTTTTTCAGTTGATTGCATATTCTCTGCAATATCAGTGATCTCCACTGTCATTTTTGCTTTAACACTGTGGATTTGGTCAGTGAACGATTTACTCAATTTGGTCTACCAATCTTTCAGCTAGCCTTCAGACAGCCCTGTAGGCCCTCTTTCGCCAGAGGGTGAGTGTCATTCTTTTTGGATGCCATATTGCCTTCTAAGGAGTTCATCTCAGGAAAGAATGTTTTAGTACAGTCCCTGATTTTCTCCCAGCAAGAGTGGAGATGTCCCTGCAGTCTGCTAGCCTCCACTTTCCTCATGGAGAGTGGTTGACCAAATGCCATCAAAGTCCCAGAATCAAGAAACGATATATATATAACTATATAGCTAAAAGTCAAGCTTACATGAAATTGCAGGTGTAGTCTTCCCAGGCACCCTCTGCATCTATTTATCTGTAGGTAGATTTTCCTTTAGAGGTTCAAATTGGGTTTATATCCATGTGCACATGCATTTTTCTAATCAGTGAGTGATAGTTTGGCTTTGTACAATCAGTAAGGCAGTATGACCAATGTAACGAATATGAGCAAAGGCATTTCCCCAGTACAAGTTGGAGAGTTGTTTCTCAAATTGTCTCTCTAAAAAAGTGTCATGCATAATCGTCAGTTATTGGGATCACAATGTCTACCTTCAGGGCACCTCACAGTAGGCATTTTCAACTGTCTCAACTGTAAATCTCCTTACACTGTTTAACCTTGTGGGAGAGGTCTTCATCAAGTGGAGTGCGTCCCACCACCTCGTTGCCACAGCTTGTCACTTTTGTGTCGCTGCTAATTTCCTTCTAAGGTGAAGTCACTGCCTGGAGATCATACTCACTCCACCCCCAGCCAACACAGGAGCCTCAAACCAGTCTGTGCTGCTGCCTCCCAATATTCACCACAGTTGGCTTCTATAATGCAGGATGACAGTAGTTCCAAGCTGCACATTCCAAGCCATTCTCATTTCCAGGACCTCTCTTACCTTTTCTCGAGGTGGATGCTTTTAGCATCACTCACTACATTTAGACCCAAAATGGCCACTAGGCAGGAGGATATTTTGGGGTGTCGTGTAGTTCCTATATTACCCATACAGGACCTGCGCGTTCGGATAACATAAACTGTGGGTTTGGTAGCAGACTGATTCTGAGCACCCTGACCGAAAATGTTAGCCTGTTTGCAATAGCTAGCTCAGAGTGCCACTAGTGTCTCCTCTTATTGGGGAGAGAAAAGTTTCTGGCAATCTCAGAACATGACAACCCTGATCCCTCAGGATCGTGGAAACAATGTACTACTTTTCTCTCAGTCACTCGTGCTCACTTATCTCGTCTCAGAGATACACAGAATAAACAGCCTGGGCGTTTCAATAAGGGTTTATTGAACAGTCGTTATTCTTGTGTAGAATATATGAGCTGCAACAACCATTAGACAGTAGCAGAGATATATGATTAGCAGTACTATGAATATAAATGGATAGTACAGTTCTACCATCTTGCACTACGCATGAATAAATACATGAATATAAAATGCATTGATAAAAGAAAGCGCGTACTCCTACAATGCCTAGCTAGATGTATCTAAGTGTACCTAGCATGTGAGTAGGTATGAAGCCAAGAATCCCTCTAGGATTTAGCCGAACCCCATTACCTGAAGTGAGAATGTAGGAGCCCCTCTTGGTCTCGAGCTGAACACCCCGCGAGGGATATTCAGACCACTGTCAGCTGGAGCGTCTGCATGCAGGAGCCTCAGCGTCTCTGGTCAGTGTGTCGGCCTGGAAGTCTCGGTTCCCTCTGACTAACACTAGCAAGAGGTGCTATATTTATACAAAAAGTATCTAGGGCTCCTTTGTCCCTTGTTGCTTGTATTAGCCATTGTTGGATTTGAGGATGACGTATGGGATGAACCGTGTACGTAGATGTGGGGAGGAAGGTGGTGTAGCCCCAGCCTGGTTTCCAAGAACCCTTATGAATATCCATTCATACTGTGTGAGTCTATTGATGGAGTTATAGGACTCTATTGGTCAGGAGACACCCTCCTTCTGCACCCAGGACTAGAACTAGGTAAAGGTTCAATCCTAAAAAGGCTCGTTACAGTGTAGTGTAGGGGAGGTAATGTAGGTGAAGGGGTATGATGTTACCCGGGCCTATATTAGGGTACCTATATGAAACATAACACCCACTCCTCTTCCGAACAGTCAACAATGAAATAAATGCTAGTGGACTATTCTCTTTACTGGATAGTAGAGCATGGAAAATTTTTCAATGAGTTTCGTTAAAATCTTGTATTAAAATTATCTTAAAAACAGCTTAAAAAATGGAAAAATTAAAAAAATTTACTACGAAAATTAGTTGTTTGGAATTGTCACTTAAGCCACAGTCCTAATTGAGTTCGTTTATATAAGTTGAATGTCTACAAGCGTCAAAAGGCCATGCTTTTCAGCGAGAAAGTGTCAATTTTTAGGAAGTGTTTCAAATTTAGTTAATTTTAGAGAAAATGAATGATTAAATGTCCTGGCTGGGAGACGCAACTTCATCGCTGCTTGCTGCTGCAGGGGACGGTCCTTGTAACACCTCACAGAGTATGTCAATGGAGCACAGATGATATTCAGTACTGCCAATAGCTGGTGTAGAGGCAGCCGGTGCTGTAGTCGATACCTCGGTGCTAGTGGTGCTAGTGGTGGAGCTAAAGCTTACCCCAGTTGTAAAAGGCACCTGCGGATTCTCGAGGAATGCAGCCATCAAGATGGGAATACGCTGGGGACATTGCCGAGCATGGGCCCTCAGGGGTTCCAGCCTGGTATTCAAGTCCGCAGGCGTGTCCGTCGCAAGTGTCAGACAGAGGTCCAACACGCATTCTTCACCGAAAAACAGGTAGGATGCAGTCCATCCAGACTGGTCTAAACGATAGGAACCAAGAGGCGCTTAGTTCCCTCAGGCGAGGTGTGCCCAGTTGTTGTAACATGCGTTCACTGTATTTCGGCTCCAGGAGCGCTTTTGCCATCTCGTTGGTAATTGGGCCATCCATTGCGTAGCAGGTAAATGAAAATCAGGACTCCCGCTATTGATAGCAGGATCAGAGGTAGACCTCCAAAAATGCTTCCAAATACGAGTGTATAAAGTTAAGGATAACTCAGAGGATTGTCTGAAAGGTGCTAAGAAGTCCTGACCCTATGGTCTTAAATAGGTGTACAATACCACTCGTATCAGACATATTAAAGATATGACCCACCATTTCTGTGAAATGAATGGGGCAGTTTGTACGTATAAGTGCCTGTATCTCAGTCGAGGTCCTTGCGATTTAAAGATCAAAGGTCTCTCGAGCGGAGGTTAACCCCTTCCATGCGTCGGACGGCCCCCGGACGTCCGTCGTCATGGTGGGCGTGTGCGTCGGACGGCCAGGGGCCGTCCAATCTGCGCACGCGTCAAATTTGCCCGCACCATGGCGGAATGTCCGCCGTGGCGAAGCGGTTAAGGGTACGGTTTGCTGTAAAAGCATGGCTTTCAGTCTGCTCAAAGTATCAAATTGTATAAAGGAAACATTCAATGAAGGCCATAATGGCGCCTCCCTGACTGTACTTGTTGGGGGAAACAATACTTGCATACAGCAAGTCACCCTGGAGTTCACAGTGACCAGATAGGCAATGCCCGGAAGCATACCACAGCAACCTTGATCATTCAGCATCAAGTAGCTCCCATTTGAGAGCAGCTCGAATACCGGTTTGATCACGGCAGCTGGAGTCCCTTTCATGTGGCAGGACAAGTTTGCTATCGAACCATTACATGCTCCGTGCAATGACATATCCCGGCACATGAGAGAACCGCTCAAAGCGCTCTTGCAGTTTGTACCACTTAGAAACACTTCTCGATCCCCACTCGGGCATTGAAATCTATATGGTAAATCCCAGGATTCCTTAATGTATTCCTTACCCATTTTTTCATATTTGCCCGCCTGTCTGTTCAAGGCAATATTGAAACTGAAAAGTAGTGACCGGTAGAGTTATGTGGCCATGGATTAGCCATTCAGTAGACGGAGCCTCCGCTACTGTAAATGGTAGTCGTTCCAGTTTTTCAATACGCAGCATTGTATATTTAGCTCCCCTTTGTGCCATTTCAACTTGTTTATCTGTTAGATTATATTCAGAAAACAGATACATACTGTTTATAAAACGCCATGGCACAAAGCCTGCGCGCAAAGATTGCAGCGTCCAGGTCAATAACACGATAGAACGTAATTGAGATTGCCCGTGTTGTAGTATGGCCAAATCTTGTTCTAGGATATCTAGCGCAGAAGACACAATGTTGCCCAAAGAATATATTCTGGAGGACAAAGTTGTTAACCCATTGTCTACCACAGCCAACGATTTTTCTAAGTTAATACGGTCTATTTCCGTATTCTCTCTGCGACCTCTTGTTGTGATATTTTCCACTCTTCATTATAGGCAGCATAGATGCCAGCATATATGAAACATTTCTGACGTTGTTTCCTGGGACCTTGTAAAAAATCCCTAAGATCCATGTCTTGTGAGAGTATTTTTTTTAAAAAATTTATTTATTTATTTTGAGGGTTTTATATAGCGCGGACATGACCCTTGCGGGTATCAGAGCGCTTTACAAGTAAGGTAGTTAAACAAAAGAAACAATGTACAAAAGAAACATAGTATTTCGAGATAAAGAATTATGTAACAGCTGGTTGTTCTACGAGTTCGAAATAATGTTCAAGTGAATTTCGTCATGAGAAGAGATTTAACTTCTTTTTGAAAGAGGCAGTTGATGGGTTGAGTCTGGTTTCTGGGGGTAGTGCATTCCAAATCCTTGGAGCAATTCCAGTGAAGGCGCGATTATATGTTTTCTTCTTGGCAAATCTTTGAGGCTTCAAAAGAAGGTTGTTGGCGCTCCTGGAGGATCTGTTTCCACACGAGAGCTCCAGTTTCTGGGCCAGGTACCTCGGGGTGTTGTGATGTAGGGCTTTGTGCGTCATGCAAGCGATTTTTAGTTGAATTCTTGCTTCGAAGATTAGCCAGTTGAGCGCTTTGAAGTCAGGGGAAATGTGGTAGTGTCTTTTGGAACCTGTGATGAGCCTGGCCGCTGAGTTCAGTGATGCTCTTAGTGGGGCAGTTGTCGATCTAGGGAGTCCACAGAGAGTTGCACTACCATATTCTAGTCTGGGAATTACTAGTGCTTGGACTGCCAGTTTGAAGTCATTTGCTGGGAGGAAGGGTTTTAATTTTCTCAGGGTGTGCATCTGAAAGTTTGCTCCTTTTGCTGCGGCACTGATATGTTTTTGCATGTTTAGGTTACTGTCCAAAGTTACTCCCAGTTATTTTGCTGAATCGATTATAAGAGGTTGGCAGTTGAGCGCTGTAAGTTGTTTAAGCCATTCTTGTATGATGGCTGTTTGGTTAGGGGGGGCGATTAGTAGGAATTCGGTTTTGAGGGAGTTTAGTTTGAGGTGGTTTTCAGTCAACCAAGACTGAGTTTTTTGTAGAGTTAGATTGAGAGCTTTGATGTCATCCGGAGAGTTTATCTTTAAATATAGTTGTGTGTCGTCAGCGTACATGTGAAAGTGGATATTTGATGAGTTGAGGATCTCAGTGAGTGGCTCCATGAATAAGTTGAACAGTGTAGGTGAGAGGGAGGAGCCTCTGCGGGACTCCTAATGTGACTGGGACGGTCCTGGACAGGGAATGGTTGACCTTGAACCTTTGGGATCTATTTCGGAGGAAAGAGGTAAACCAATTTAGAACTGACCCTGATAGGCCCATTCTGTGTTGCAAGAGGTCTAGTAGATTATCATGTTTGACGGTGTCAAATGCCGAAGATAAGTCAAGTAGGATAAGTAGGCAGGCTTCGTTCTGAACTAGGATTTTTAGTGTGTCATCTACTATGTGGGTCATGGCCGACTCCGTAGTATGCCCTGCCCGGAAGCCAGATTGAAATTTATTGAGCAGGTGGAAGTTGGTGTTGTAGTTGTCTAACTGGCTGAGAACACATTTTTCTAGGAGTTTCGCCAGAGTTGGGGTGTTGGAAATTGGTCGGTAGTTATTTAGGTCCGCGTAAGAGTAAGGCTAAGTGTTGTTTCACTTCTGTTAGTGTTGAGGTTTCTAGCCAATCAAGGCACAACTTCCCAACACTGTAGGATGTCACTACCCCTGGATGTTCTCTTTGTACATAATGTGGGTCTGGCCTGTGGATACTGTACCCTTCGGTAATACCCAAGAATCGTTTATGACATATGTTTGTGTCTAAGGGCCAAACCACCCATTTTTCCCAATTCAGGTCTGATCTATTGTACTGTAAAATGTAATCTACTGTTGCCCCTTCCTGTGAAGTCGAATTTTGCCACCCTCCCATCTGTGATGCTGTTGGAAATCGAGGTGTGCTCAGGTCTTTGATCTTGGCTAATCCAAGACAGGATGTCTGTTGCACAGTTTCGTTTAGAAATATCATCTGCTGTGGAATGAGGCATGCTCTAAATAGCGCTTCTGTTCCCTGGACTTGCCAGTCCCTAGAACCCCAGACTGATTTTAAGTCTATTGTGTCCTTCCATAGGTCAAAACCCTGTTCAGACAGTTGGGCAATAAAGGAAGCAGAGTAAATCTGTTTGGTGTTTGTCAACATAATTTTCAGTGCTGATGTTGGTGTAACCTTATAATAATATGAGGTCGGGTCAGTGGTGTTAAAACCTGAAAAATATGAAAATTTCTGTGCAAATGTATGCGAACTACCTTTTGGTGGTGTAGGGCAATGTTCCCACTGATGGTACTCAAGCACATTTCTAGGTGAAATAGATTTGTGCAGAAAATGTTGACCATAATGTTGGTAACAGTACAAAGTGTCATAGTCCGAATTACTTTCTAACATTTCAGTGTTCAGAAATGCAGCAGTTTTTTCTAAATCAGACAACATGTTATTAACAGTTTCAGCGTCCCAACCATCAGAAAATGTACTGGAGGTAATGATATCACTTAATGACATTTTAAATAAATGAGAAATTTTTAAAAGTTCAGTCGGACCGAATATTTCGAAATCAACCTTGTCCCAAACTATACCATCTGGTATAGGAACCGCTGTGATGTTCACTGATAACAAGTCTCTCTGTTCACGATGATACGATTGATGTGGTTTTAAAATCATATTAACTTTCGGGGCTGTAGAACTTTGCTGAAGATATCGTCCATTAATAAGCATGCTAAAAGTTATTACTAAGCCTAGCCAGAAAAGAAAAAATAGAATCCCAGTAATTACCCAAAGTTCTAACCAAGGTGATACCAGGTAAGTCTTTTTGAGAAAGTCCAGAAAGTCTTTGGCTTGCTGTTTACATGATTTTTGGGCTGGCGTCGTTTCTGGTTCACTTGGATCCAAAGAAAATGTATCAAAGTTCATGAAGTAGCCAGAAGCAGTTCAATTAATTGTAGGAATTGCATCGGGATTTGTTGAAATCGCATTTTGCTCTCGTCGAGGCATGTTTACGTAGACGTCTGTATTTGGTCTGATTGCAACTTGTGTGTTGTTCTGAGTTAGATTTTGAAGTTGAACTTCTGGTTCAAGGGGAACGAGTTCCAGAGCATTGTTGCTTAGTCCTTCATTCCTCACAGGAGGCTCTTCAAACGTGATGAGTCTTTCTGTTTGAACTTCTTGGATTGTAGCTAGAGGAGGGCATCTGGTACTGTGGAGTCCACGAGACCTACTGTTCAGTATCGGCCACATAGTGTGGTTTGATTAAGTCGATTGAGACAAATCTTTTCTCCTTTTTCCCGGCAAGAGGCGGCAAAAGAACAGTTCGTGTTCCTTGAATTGCTAGGACAAGTACAGGCGTTCTGTATGATGGTCCAAAGTCATTTTTGTCCGCTATTTTCTCTCTGGCCAGATCCCCGATTTTTGGGATACAGACAGGTCTTGCTGTGTTTGCCTTGACTTCCCCAGTGGCGGCCTGTTTCTGGACAACGTTGCTTTGTTGTGTCCTGGATTCATTTAGATCCTGTAAAACAGCCAAACGATCATGGATATCAAATTGTTCTCATCCGCCACTGTGCCTTCATACTCAAGATCAGCTACCCACATTCTCGTCCCAAATAGGACCTCATATGGAGTGACACCCCCTAGAGAATTTCTTGGCTGGTTATTAAGAGCTCTTTGGACCCCATAAAGGTGACTGACCCAACTACCGCCCTTGCCTAATGCCCTTGCCTAATACCCTAGCTGTTAAAGATTGCTTTAAGTCCCGGTTTTTCCTCTCCACAACCGAATTTCCCTCAGGATGGTACGGAGAGGAGTACCGCAGTGCAACGCCCAAACTTTTCATGGCCTCTTTGTAAGCCCGAGAGCTATGCGCCGGGCCACAGTCAGAATGTAATGTGCCAACTGCGTATGTCCTGATAAAGACTCGCAAATCTTTTATAACAGTTCGAGCATCAGCCGAGCGCTGAGGCCAAACCCATAGGAATCTGGAGCAGGAATCCACTGCAACCATGATATACTTGTAAGCCCCATCAGATTGTAAGGGGCCGCAGTGGTCCAGATCCACGCATGCGAGAGGTTTGTCAGATATTAGTAATGGTGTCTGCGCCGGGCGTGTTCTGGTGGAGCCTTTCATCTGTTGGCAGATGTCGCATTTCAAGACATAGTCTTTAGTTTGCTTTGTTAGACCGGGCCACCAATAGCGCTGTTTCAACAATGAAATAGTCGCTGTAACGCCTGTATGTGCAGAGCCCAAACCCTCGTGTGCTGCTTGTATTAAACCTTGCCTACGATCCATATTTGGTATTACTCTGTCCCCCACTCCAGGAATCTGAGCATATGGAATGTTGTTTGCATCTAACTTGTAGGAGTACTTGAGTGGAAATTTATTTGGTACTGCACCGCTGTTTTTGCTTGAAGCAATAACAGCCACCATAATCTCACCATCTATTCTCGTTTTTGAATGAGTGATTGCAGCTACCGTAGCCGTTCGCACAGTCCCCTTTGCGGTTTCGTCAGCCAATGAATTCCCTTCAACGTGAACGCCATCACGCTGATGACTCAGTGTGTGTATCACGTGAGCCCTTGGTAGGTCATTTTTCAACTCCACTACCTGTTCCCATAGCATTTTATGCTTAATTGTGCCACCTTTTGCATCTTTAAACCCGTTTAGTTCCCAATGTTGTAAGTACTCATTGTATGACTGCACACAGTAAAAGGAATCACACACAATTAGTGTGGGGAATTCGTGATCTGTATTTACTAGTGCCAGTATCAGTGCTTTTAACTCTGCCAACTGGGCCGTGCAGTCTCCTAGAGATTGCGTTTTGGTGCAACTTGGATGGAACTTTCCATCCTGCATGCGACCTTTAATGATTGCACACGCTGCGCTGTATTGTTGCTTACTCCCCATGGCCGGTTGAGCAGATCCGTCAGTGTAAATAATATATTCATACTGATCTAGAGGCAAAATCTCATTTGGTAGAGGATATTCTTGTTCGTATTGCAGGAATGCTTGTGTTTTTATACTTGGGTCAAATCTGTATTCAACATCCGTTGCAGTAAGAGAATTTGCCCATTGTATCCTCCTCAGATGTAAAGCTTTTGCATTTGGAATGCTAGCCTTTGTAACAGCTTCTAAAGCTGGTACTGGGGTTACGACAATTATGTGTTTCCCCTGAGCCAGTGCTCTTTCTCTTGCTACAGCGGTCTGAACTGCTGTCAGGATTTTTTCTGTTGAAGTAAAACGCATTTCTGTGTTTGTGTACAGGTGTGATTTATATGCGATCGGTACTGTTTCGCCTTCATTGAAGGTTAAGTAAGTGTACCCGCATTGACCCGCTATTACACGGATCACCAAGTTGTGTGCGTTTACGCGTGTCTGTAAGTGTTTGGAAGCAATCATGTCTTCTTGTAATGAATGTAGGATATTTGAATGTTCCTGTGTCCAATGTCTGACTGAAAAGTCAGGTTTTATTAATTCGTAGAAAGGTTTTACTTTTTCTGCGTAATCTAAAATGTATGTTCTGCCGAAATTTAGGAATACCAGTATTGATTGTAGATTTTTTAATGATTTTGGAGGCTGGAGCAGCACACACTTTTCTAAAAAGTTAGCTGCCAGGCTTTTCCCTTCACTTGAAAGCTCGTATCCTAAAAACAGGACATTGAGGTGGGCTATTTTAGACTTCTTAAAATTACATTTGTAGCCCTCAGAGGCGAATCCCATAATAATGGTGCTCACCCTGGTCAAGTGCTTTTTTAAGTCATCGTCCGTCAGATAAATATCATCCACATAGGACAATGCTTCTTCATCAAAATTTTGGAGTAACTCAGTTACTCTTGCTGAGAATACCCCCGGGCTGTTCTTATACCCCTGGGGGAGACGACAAAATTGCCGCTGGGACCCCAACGCTGAGAATGCGGTCATATACCTGCTTTTGGGAGCTATATTTTGGCAAAAAAATCCATTTGAGATGTCAAGTGTAGTTTTGTCCTTTTTCCGCACAATGTTATTCATTAATGCGGCACTGTGTGCGTTTTGGACAGCGAATGTCTTTGTGCATGAGTTTAAATGTCTGTAATCTAAGACTAGACGATATGTGTTGTCCGGTTTTGATACAGGAAACAAAGTGTTGTTCATTGGTGAGGTGCATGTTTCAATCACCCCTTGGTATTCAAGTTGATCTAAGATCTCCTGACCTGTTTTTAGCTTCTTGCTTTATTGGGTATTGCCTCTGAGCATTTGGTGAAACTTTTAACGGGATCACGTGGTGGGTTGAATCCTCATCCTAACCGGCATGATTTTTGTACAATGCTGGAGCTAGGGCAACCGCCCACTCCTGTGCATATGCATGTTTAAGATGTATGGGAACGTGGTCGGAGAATGATGGAAAAATTACATTTTCTCCCCTGGGGCACTCCATAACGAATGCTGGCGGACAATCTTGTTCTGCTAATAGGATGTCATAACCAGATGACAGATTTTCCCAAAAGACACCTTTAACTTTCCTGGGCTTGTCCCCCTCCAATTGGAGTGTTATTTCGTGTAACTTATGTGGGACGCTCACCTTTGTGTCTGGTGTTTCCACCGTGATGTAATCATTCTAGTCCGCTGTCACCAGAAATTCCATCAGGTTCTGGCGAACTATTGTTACTTCTGCCGCACTGTCTAGCATCATCAGAGCCCATTCCCCGTTCAGAAGCTGCGTCCTCAGAATTCTGGGCATGTCTGATCTTTATGCCCGCAACTTTCTTCTTCTTAAACTGAGGTTTTGATTTTGGCTTGTCTTCTTTTTTGGAAGTATAGTCTTGAGCGTGCTGCTTGTCCCTGGACTTCGTACGCTCTTCTTTGTGTTCTGACCGTCCTTCTCTCTCTGAGTTTTTTGTCGAGCCCTGAAAGGAACGAGAGGAACGTGTATCAGTATCCTGATACCTGTCAGGTTTCCCAATATTATCCCTATTCCTGAGGTTATACCTCTTTTCAGAGGGCTCCTGTGGAGGAGATCTGCCTCAGGATTGAGATCTGTTTTTAAAATTTTGTTGTTTTTTATTCTCCCACTTCTTTTTAGAAGAAGCAGATATCTGCTTGGAAGTGTCCTTTTCAGGACTGCCCATCAGTTGTGGTTTTAAAGCTTTCCCACCCAAACTGTCTCTGCCTAATTCTGCATACGCAGTTTCAATTATTTTGGGCAGTTCGTGTTGTTGATCCAATGGACTGAACTTCCTTAGGCGTTGGCGGATTGCCACTGAAGCTGCTTCCACTTTAATATTAGCTAGTATTATGTCTGATACCTGGTCATAGTTATTTAATAACTTCATCCCTAAGTTCAGGGCAGGTTCTGCTCCGTACTCGTTTTGTATTTGTCTCAATGCGTCTGGTACTACTGCTAATGAAGGAATACCATGTGTCCTGGTATATATGGCAGCAAAAACTGTACCCCAAGAGGTGCAGTCCTCTTCTTGTGGTGTTATCCCCATGGGCAAGCAGATTGTTAGCATTCTGTGTTTTTCAAACGGGGTAGTATTCGGGAATACTGCCTCGAGCTGAGTTATATTCTGAGCTATCCAGAATGGCATTTGTTCGCGATTTGTGGGCATTTTGCCCATTACCGCGTGTAATGTTTGTGGTGAAATTTTTGTTGCTGTACCCTGAATTTGAGTTCCATTTGTTGCAACTGATGTTTGTTGGACTGTGAAAGTCCTCATGACATACTGTGTCAGGTTTCTGTAGATTTTAATTAAATCCTTGTGTTGTAAGAGTAAGTCTGGCTCCGGCATTGTGTCAATGTCAGGATGTGGTGTGTTGGCCGCTAATATTGGCCATGTTGCACCGTTTCCTCCAAGCGGACCTAATCTTACTGTGTTTCTTAAATGGGGTAGGGCTCCTTTAAACCAGTATAGGTGTTCTTGGTGAGTGGAACTTCTATGTCCTCGCAAGGACCATATTCCTGTGGTGCATCTCCTTCTGTATAGTAGTGAAATGTCTGTGTTCTTGCATCTGCTGCTGGGAATGTAACCCACGAATAAAATATCTCTGTTTTGTTTGATTCGTGTGCCTCAATCACGAAAGCTACTAAGCCACCCCTAGGTGCTAAACCATACTCTAGTAGTTTCAGGGTGATATTACATCTGAATTTAGGTGCAATGAGTATTCCATCCACCTCTTCATCTTCTGCTGAGAGGCGTCTAGCCACCACCGGGTTATCTTCGCCCTCAGTCATTTTGTAAAAGAGAAGTTTGTTCAAGGGAACTAAGATAAGGTGTTATGCACAATTTTAGGAACAAAATGTCCTTCAAGCTTGATTAACCAACAGCCAATAAATAGGATTTCTCACCTACTCAGCTGTTGCGGAATTTGTGCCCACCCACTCCAGACGTCTCTGGCGTTTTGTGAGTAGGGGTCTCTGAGAATAGCACGACTGAACTACTCAGATTCTACTGTTAAATAAGAGCCCGTCCCACGTTGGGCGCCATGTCGTGTAGTTCCTATATTACCCATACAGGACCTGTGCGTTCGGATAACATAAACTGTGGGTTTGGTGGCAGACTGATTCTGAGCACCTCCACCGAAAATGTTAGCCTGTTTGCATTAGCTAGCTCCCAGTGCCACTAGTGTCTCCTCTTATCGGGGAGAGAATAGTTTCTGGCAACCTCAGAACATGACAACCCTGATCCCTCAGGATCGTGGAAACAATGTACTACTTTTCGCTCAGTCACTCGTGCTCACTTATCTCCTCTCAGAGATACACAGAATAAACAGCCTGGGCATTTCAATAAGGGTTTATTGAACAGTCATTATTCTTGTGTAGAATATATGAGCTGCAACAAACATTAGTCAGTAGCAGAGATATATGATTAGCAGTACTATGAATATAAATGGATAGTACAGTTCTACCAACTTGCACTATGCATGAATAAATACATGAATATAAAATGCATTGATAAAAGAAAGCGCGTACTCCTACGATGCCTATCTAGATGTACCTAATTGTACCTAGCATGTGAGTAGGTATGAAGCCAAGAATCCCTCTAGGATTTAGTTGAACCCCATTACCTGAAGTGAGAATGTATGAGCCCCTCTTGGTCTCGAGCTGGACACCCCGCAAGGGATGTTCAGACCACTGTCAGCTGGAGTGTCTGCATGCAGGAGCCTCAGCGTCTCTGGTCAGTGTGTCAGCCTGGAAGTCTCAGTTCCCTCTGACTAACACTAGCAAGAGGTGCTATATTTATACAAAAAGTATCAAGGGCTCCTTTGTCCCTTGTTGCTTGTATTAGCCATTGTTGGATTTGAGGATGACGTATGGGATAAACAGTGTACATAGATGTGGGGAGGAAGGTGGTGTAGCCCCAGCCTGGTTTCCAAGAACCCTTATGAATATCCATTCATACTATGTGAGTCTATTGATGGAGTTATAGGACTCTATTGTTCATGAGACACCCTCCTTCTGCACCCAGGACTAGAGCTAGGTAAAGGTTCAATCCTAAAAAGGCTCCTTACAGTGTAGTGTAGGGGAGGTAATGTAGGTGAAGGGGCATGATGTTACCCGGGCCTATATTAGGGTACCTATATGAAACATAACAGGGGAAATATTTTGACATATAACTGTAGGAGATGAGAGAGCATGAGTTACTCCAACCATGTTGCCATTCATCCCGGTCAATTGATAGCCATCCCTCGCCCTCCTCTCTTCCAGCCTGCTTGTCTATAAAGAGACAGTTACCTCTGAATCAGGGAAGGGCTATGAATGAGCTTCGAAGGATGGAAAACCACTAAAAAGTGCTTCTCCAGTATTGTATCTTTTATAGATTCACATGCTTGAATCTTCCCCGTCGTCATGGTGGGAGTCCCACGGTAACAGTAAAATAGCAGTATAAAGCTTAAAGGTTAATCCCCCGTGAAAATCAATAGCATTTAGTAACCAGTTAACCTCATTAAAGAACATCCAAACTCCAGCCAATCACATCACAGACCCAGAGTATCCATCTCCTGCTGGGTCTCCATACCTCAGATTTATTACTGCATGGCATGTGTTAGGGAGTCTCCCTGAGCTCTGCTTAGTCATAGTGTTTCTACCTTGACCTTTTCAACTCTCAGCTAGCAGTTCCTTTTCCTTCAACCTTCTCTTCAGCTGAGGTGCTGAGTGTACCTTTTTTTCTGTCTTTGCTGCAGAATTCTGAGCCTAAAAAAGGGCTGTTGAGGCCCTGCAAGACTTGTGGAAAGTCCAGGCCTTTCTCTGAAGATCCACATAAAGCGTGCTTATACTGCCTATATCCGGATCATAAGCCCAGAGACTGTAAGCACTGCCTGACTTTTTCTTCAAAAACCCTCAAGGATCATGAAGGAAGACTACTCCTCTGGCTTCAGAAGAGAAAATCTGTTAATGATTCTGATTCCGGGAGTGAGGAGAGGCCTCGTACCTCCTCTAAGAAAAGGAAGGAAGAAGATGCTCCTTCTGCCTGGAGAGATCCAAAGAAATCAAGATCTCAGAGCAAGGAGTCTTCTGTGAAAAAACGGGCAAAAAAGGAGCAACCTGGCTCTTCTCATACCCAGCAAAGATCTGGCTCTGCACCTCCATCTGCACCTCATACTCCTTCACAGAAAATCCGCCCGTCGACGGGCTCGTCGACGAGGCATTCTCTGTCTACGACCGCTGAATCAGGTGCACCGTCGACGGTTTCTTCAGCGACATCTACAACATCGAAGGTCACGACGACGACGGCTATGGCGTCGACGGAAACTGAGGTAGTGATGTCGTCGACGACTTCTGTGAGGAGTTCTGCATCGAGGAGAGCTTCACCGTCGACGGTTCAGCTGGGTGCTGTGTGATCGACGAGCGTCTCCACCCCATCGTCGGGCGTTTCCACACCGTCGATGCAGTCACTGGCGCCGTTGACGTTACTGCCTACGGTCCCGTCTACTATCCCGTCGACGATCCCGTCGACGGTCCCGTCGACGGTCCCGTGGACGGTCCCGTTGAAGAAAATGGACATGCCAGTTTCAAAAACAATTCCATCCTTATTGCAGGATTTCTCCAAGATATTTCCGCTGCCTCCTACTCGCCTCTTGAATTTCCAGGAATCAGAGGATGTAGGTCATTATGGCCCCACATACAGCCCTTCGCAGCTTAGGGTCAAGTGCCAGGAATCTGAAGAAGAAGAACAACTAGATGACCCTTCTGCGTATTTGGAAGGGGAATATTCCTTCTCAGATAGAGATCGAACCAGCAGGGAATGCTTGGACACTTTTCAGGAGCATTATCCTTATTATGAGCAAGAAGAGGAGGAACGACAGCAGGAACCCTCCATTAATGTTCCGATGTCTCTTGTCACAGACTTACATCTGATGCTCAGTGACTACTATAAGCGTTTCCCTGAAGCTAATGTTGCTCAAAAGCCTCCTCCTGTACAGGAGGATCCTGTTGTTATCCCTGATATTGAACCTGCACCACCAAAGCAGAAATCCTTACCACCCTTGCAGATTCCTGTTCAAATGTTGGATAGTGGTGATCAGCAGCTGGAAGAGGGTGTGCTGCAATTGGATTTGGATGTCCATGATGAATAGATAGTCTATATGGCACACACACCGCCTTCCCCTGCCCTGACAGTGGCCGATTCTCCTCCAGCAGATATCGGCGGCTTCCATGATCTTTTAGAGCTGGCGTCTAAACGCTTTGATCTCCCCATGCCTGCCAAGCAAACGGAGTGCTTCTTATATGATTTCAAGGCAGCCACGCAGCGTTCTATTAGGGCAATCCCTATTGTTGACTTCCTGTGGCAGGAAGGCCTTAAGCTCATGAAAACTCCCGCTTCTGCGCCGGCATTTATCCCAAAATTGGACAAAAGTACAGGGCGCCTGGGGACTCTCCTGCATGCCTCATTGGCCATCCAAAGCCTGATTCCGTGATAATGCAGGCCGCTCAAAGAAGATCTAAGAGTCCTGCTTCGCCATGTATTACTCCGCCGGACAAAGAAGGTCGCAGGTTAGATAATATCGGAAAGAGATTTTCTGCGCTGGTGGCAACGGCCATGAGGGCCTCCAATGCCATGGCCATCCTTGGGAGGTATGATAGGCAGATGTGGTCAGACATTTCTCCCTTCGTGGAATTTCTGCCTGAAGACAAGAAGAAGGAGGCAAGAGATATACTCTCAGAGGGTGAGAGAGCCTCATCGGAAATCATCGATGTGGCGCTGGACATCTCTTCTACCGCCTTTCGGTAGATGGCGGGTGCTGCAGTGCTGCACAGACAGGGATGGCTCAAGGCAATGACATTCCGCCCGGAAGTCCAAGCTAAGGTGCTTGACATGCCGTTCAATGGTGAATACCTTATCGGAAAGCATGTGGATGAGGCCTTCAAGCTATTAAATCAGACACAGATACGGCTAAATACTTAGCCAATCTACAGCAGAAGAAGTTTTCTTCCTTTCGAGGAAGAGGAAGGGGCCAATTTATATTTCGTCCCCAGCTCCAGCAGCGCTTTCAGGCTTACTATCAGCAGGGTTTCCGGCCGAAATATTCAGCGCAGTCCTTTCGTCAGACGCCCACACCAGCTTACATGAAGGCTCCAGCACGCAGACGTCCTGCATCTGGAGGAAAACCTCAAGATGCAGGCAGAAGACAATGAAAATTTTCAGGCACCCATCACTCTAGTCCTACCCCAATTGGCTCAAAACTGCTCCAAATTCTTCATTCAATGGAATACCATTTCTTCCGACAGATGGGTGTTAGACGTTTTCAACCATGGTCACACCCTCAAATTTCTCCAACAACCTCTGAATTTCCCTCGACTGAAGACTGCACACTGTAATCTGGCTCTTCTCAAAGGAGAAATAAGTCTCCTGCTCGATAAACAGGCAATCGAAGTGGTGCCACGCAGTCAACGCAATCTAGGCTTCTACTCTCACTTTTTTCTCATAAAGAAAAAGACAGGAAAATGGAGGCAAATTATGGACCTCAGGTTGCTGAACAAGTTCATCAAAAGTCAACCTTTCCAGATGTTGTTGTTTCAGGAGATTCTTCTTCTGTTGGATACAGGGGATTACATGACCTCCCTGGATGTTCTGGATACGTACTTCCATATTCCCATTCATCCAAAGCATCGTCCCTTTCTCAGGTTCGAGGTGGCAGGGTGCCATTACCAATTCAAAGTGCTGCCTTTCGGACTAAAATCAATGCCCTGGGTATTCACTAAGTGTCTGGCGCAGGTGGCAGCCTATTTCCAGCGTTCCGCGCACCAGGTTTTTCCCTACCTGGACGACTGGTTGGTCAAGGCCCCATTCTTTCAGGACGCCAAAGAGTCCACGAGTGCCTGTCTTCGGCTTTTTAACTCTCTGGGTCTCAATCTCAACAGAGAAAAGTCCTCTCTCCTTCCCTCCAGGTCGCTGGTGTTCATTGGCTGATTCAACACAGCATATCAATGCAAGTCCAGCACATTCAGGGGGTGCTAAACGAATGGGCCAATTCCCTCAGCCGGGACACCAAGCACTGTCACGAATGGGAGATGGATGCCGTTCAGCTGGAAAGGGTGTTTCAGTGTTGGGGATTACCAACCCTGGATCTGTTCGCTACATCACTCAACCAAAAATGCAAATTCTACGCCGGCAGAGTTCCTCAACCAGGTTCTCTGGGGAACGCCTTCCATTTTTCTTGGGAAGGAACATTTGCTTACTCTTTTCCTCCATTCCCACTCATTCCAAAAGTTCTACAGAAAATCAAACGGGAACCTTGCTGCATCATTCTCATTGCTCCGGCGTGGGTAAGACAGTACTGGTACACAGAGCTGTTTCGCATATCAGAGTCTTCTCCATTCCGTCTTTAACCAACGGAACATCTGCTTTCCATGGATCAAGGCCAAGTGGTTCATCCGCAGATTCACTCACTTCACTTGTCGGCCTGGCTCCTCACCACACGGAGTTTGGTGACTTAATTATCTCTGAGGAGTGCCTTTCGATAATTAGCAAAGCCCGAGCTCCCTCCACTGTCAAGTGTTACTCGGCTAAATGGAAAAGATACTGTTCCTGGTGTGCAAAGCTCTCTTGTAATCCTCTCTCTTCTCCTCCAGAGGACGTTTTGCCATATCTCTTGTCTCTGGCCAAGGCTGGTCTTTCTCACTCAACGATTAAAGTTCATCTAGCGGCAATTTCAAGATATAGGAGACGTTCAAATCAGTTGTCTCTATGGTCCAACAGACTAGTGAAAGAATTTATGAAAGGTCATTTTAGAGCCTTTCCACCAATTCAACCTCCTCCGGTTCTCTGGCAACTGAACATTGTTTTGTCGCATCTCATGAGATCACCATTCGAGCCAATTCACAAGTGCGATTTGAAGTATCTCTCATGGAAGGTGGCTTTTCTCTTAGCCATCATGTCTGCTAGACGTATTAGCGAAATTCAGGCCTTCGCTGCATTGGAACCTTACCTGCAGTTTCAACAGGACAGGGTGGTGCTCCGCAATAATCCTTTGTTCATCCCTAAAGTACCTACCACGTTCCATCTAAATGAACCAGTGGTCCTGCCTTCCTTTTTTCCTGCTCCGTCTTCACCGGCAGAGAGAGTTCTCCATTCTCTGGACATTAAACGATGCTTGAAGTTTTACTTACAAAGGACAAGACCCTTTCGTAAATCTACCCAACTCCTCATCGCCTTCTCTGCCCCTTGGAGGGGTCAGGCTTTGACTAGAGCATTTATTGCACGTTGGGTTTCTTGTACTATAGGTTACTGTCATGAAAGAGCGGGACGCCCACTAACGTCTAAGGTGACTGCCTATTCCACCAGGAAGATGGCAACGTCCTCAACCCAGTTTGCAGTAGTGTCTTTACCCGACATCTGCAGGGTGGCGACATGGATGAACATCCATACCTTCACAAGGCACTACTGCCTAGATGCTTGGCGGAAGACGGATATTGCTGTTGGCCAAGCGGCCCTACGTCGTCTGTTCACATAAGGTAGACCTAATCTTATCGAGGATGATTATTATTATTATTATTATTATTATTATTATTTCTTTCCTATACCACTATTTTGAGTTTTCTTCTCTTGGTATTTTGGCAGGTGTTATATTTTATATATGTAGATACTACGTTACTTGTTTGCGATTCTGGTTATAATACTATGGTAGCATGGTGGGCTGGTTCACCTGTTTTTCCCACCTCCTTTAACTATTATGTACTGCTTGCTATTCCGATTCAAGCATGTGAATCTATAAAAGATACAATACTGGAGAAAAAACAAGTTACTTACCTGTACACTGTGGTTCTCCAGTATTGATATCTTTTATAGATTCACATACGGCCCTCCGTCCTCCCCTTCCAGGTTCACCTTTCATACCTCTATTGTTTTACTAACTACACTTGTGCTCGAAATCTGAGGTATGGTGGCCCTGCAGGGGATGGATACTCTGGGTCTGTGATGTGATTGGCTGGAGTTTGGATGTTCTTTAATGAGGTTAACTGGTTACTAAATGCTATTGATTTTCAAGATTAATTCTTAAGCTTTATACTGCTATTTTGCTATTACCGTGGGACTCCCACCATGACGACGGGGAAGATTCAAGCATGTGAATCTATAAACGATATCAATACTGGAGAACCACAGTGTACAGGTAAGTAACTTTTTTTTTCTAAATACTTAAACTCAACTTGGATAGATAAAGATGCCTGGAAATTGAATTTAGCGGTAGCTTTCTTCAGCTCAATTCACACCACAATTTATGTCACGTCTTCATTTACTTTCTGTGCATTTGTTACTTCTCACTCCACCTCCTTGCAATTATCTCCTTTAATGGGTGACCTGCCTGACTGTGGTGTCTGATTTTTAGAACATTCTTTCCATTGACACTTGCCTTTCTTCGTCCTCCTCTATCCTTTTGATCCAGAGGGCAGTCGGGGATAGTACTGTCCGAAGAGGGCTTTCTGTGAAAGGTTAATTAAGGGTTGTGCTTCACACCCTGCTTTTCGGCATTGTGCAACTGAGCCTGACAATATTTTCTCATTCTTTCTAGACATTACAAGTCTCTCCTGACCATGTCGCTGTGTGTGTACATCAAAGCAATCTAAGCACCTTCTTGTTACTGCGCATTGTAGGTCTCTACAGCTTCTCACTGTGTCTTCTCTTTCTCAGGTCTCTCTGCAATTGGCCTGCGGTGCTTTTCTTCTGAATCAAACCTTCTCAGATGCCATCAATATTCCTTTGGAAAAGCTGAAATGGACATCTCCTTTCAGCTGCCACCGTGCGGCCCTCAGTCCCATCTCCCACAGTTCATCTTCCAGCTCCTTCAGCACCAAGAAGACCGGAACTCATGCTGAACCACGAAGCCCAGGGGTCACCAGCCAGTTTTTGACACCAGAGGTGGATCTTCCTTCTAACACACAGAACGGACATGAAGAAAGTGAACCAATACGAACACGACACATGTCAGGCAGTGCAGTGGAACATGTGTCAAAAGCAATGAAGTCAGAGAATGAACTGTCTCCCCCTGCCATCACCATTAGACGTTTTTCTTCTCCAGAGAGCACAAACACATCATCCACCTCCCTTGCAGACAGTGGCCGTGGATCTGAAAATGAAAGCAGTGAGATGCAGGCCTTGATGGAAACCATAATGCATCAGCAAAGTGCTGACCCAGAAGGAACTCTTTGGGCCACGGCCGTGGCACTGGCCTGGCTTGAGCACAGCTCAGCCGCTTACTTCATTGAGTGGGAGTTGGTAGCAGCCAAGGCCTGCATGTGGCTCAAAGGGCAGCAGGTTCCAGAGGGCCGCAACCTATCAACGGTGAAGTCTGCTGCCCAGCAGCTCTTTGTACTGCTAAGACACTGGGATGAGAACCTGCAGTTCAACGTCCTGTGCTACAACCCCAACAGTGTTTAGGTGGAGTGAATATGCCAGCAAGTATTAAAAGGAGAAATTGTAGTGGTGGAATGCACTATGAAAAAGACAGGGGAGAAGGTAGTCTTAAAATGGTGTATACCTGTGTTATCACAACTGAGCCACCAATTATGTGACATGAGGTTATGGAGGATCTTCCAGTTGCACCTCCAACACCACTTACAACAAATCTCAGTACAAGGACAGACATATCTGGGCAATGAGAATTAAGGGAAGGTGGTATTTTAAAACCAAGATTGCTGGTTTTAATCTAAGTTGGCAATGTTCCTGCCCAAATTAATCGCTGACAACTAAGGTCAACAAAATTGACTTGCTGTAAAGCTAGATACCCTGTTGGTTCGTCAAGATCACTGCCATTAGGTAGAGGTGCCATGGTGTGAAATAGAAGCTGCAGTCTTCTGCATGGGCTGGCGCTGAGTCAGTGTGTGGGACATTAGAGTATACATATGCCCTACACAGTTAGTGCTCTGGTTGGTGTGTGACCTTCTGTTTGGGGCAAATTGGAAGACAGGCATGGCCAGTGGCATGCTGTGTCTTGATTGTTCTTTGCGCCCCACTGCATGCAGCACTGTGGTTGACATTTGTCACCTGCTGCATGCAGCACTGTGGTTGGTGTGTGCCTTGCTGCATGCAGTGCCTTCTTTGATATATAGTGTCCTGTTGCGTGCAGCACCATGGTTGGTGAGTGTGTCCTGCTGCATCGTAGTTGGTGTGTGCAGTGCGGCATGCAGTGCTGTGTTTGCTATGGGTGCCCTGGACAGGGTTGCCTAAGTGTCCTACAGAAACGTATTTGAAGTTTGTGAGTTTGTGGGGGATGAGCAGCGGATCGAGGTGCCTCGTGGCAGAATCTGAAATCTGACAGGTTCTATGCATTATAACAATCCGTGCAGGCACAACTTTTGACCCTCTGAAATTCCACCCCTATTTCCGCAGCCCTGTGCTACTGCGCTTCCTGAGCAAAATGTCTACTGCCCTCACCTACCCTGAACACATCAGATTCAGTCTTTTCTGCTCTACATTTCTTCTTGGGTGCTCTCAGATTACACCTTCACATTACTACTCTTTCATCTCATACAACGTTTCCTCACCACTTCCCTCCGTTGTCATATCACCCTCTTCCTGAACCCCTAAACCACGATTGCAGGGTCCCTCACTCTTTGACTCTTTGATTCAGCCTTAAAGTTCCCATGTCTCTGCTCCAGCATCCATCTCAATCAGTCTCAGTGTCCCTCACTTTTCTGGTCTTGAATCTTTCACATTCTGCACGTAGTTCATCCGCATCTCTTTTCCTGGGCTTATCAGATAGAGCATATTCTGCTCCTGATTTTCTGTATCTAATGCACTCGTCAGATCTAATGTCACACCGCTCCTCTCCTTCACCTCCTAGGTACATTTTCTATTTTACCAACTTCCCCATCCCTGAACCCCCGCGAATTCAGCCTTCTTGCCATGCCATTATGCTCCTCCATGCCACAATTTCAATCCCAAATTCCTACCTTCCCTTGTTCTGCAGCCATCAAACCTAATCTTTACTTCACTTTCTACTTTATGTTCATGTTCATCATAGGTTTCATCTGACTATAAATCGAAGGGTCTAATCCTCTTTTTATTTTTTTTAACTGCAATTTCCTGATGTACCATTCCAGAAATTACAACTGCCCAGTGCAGTTCTTATTAATATTCATGTTTGACCCGCTGCTAAATGTCAAGCAGCATTTATGACAATGCTGCCATGTTGAACAATGTTCACCCCTAATATTTAGATTTACTGTCCTCAGAACTCTGTTCCTTCTTTACCAAACTAAGCTGCACTGTCCTAACCTCAGTGCCCACCTCACCATGTGATTTCGCCTTACCATCCAAACTCTTGGCTGTTGCATCCTCAGGATCCACACATCCCTGCTCATGCACCCTTTTGAACATTTGTCTCCAACTTTCAACACAGTCCCTCAGATTCAACCTTACTGCTCCATCACTGTGCTCCTGCGCACCCCCATTTCAGCCTTATTGCCCTCACCTCTCTGCTCCTGTTAAACTACAGAAGTGCTGCTAACTTAGCAACCAAGTCCTACAGGAGATAAACACATATTTCTTATATATTAACACATTCCGGCAGACCATTTACTGAGTCTGTAAGTAGAGAGGGAAATGCTGCAAATGACACTGCTCTCAAGTCGCACACCTCTTAATATGTGGTTCCAGCGACAAGAGAGGGCCTTTGTAGATACATCATGTGACCTTACTGGATATTCTGTTACCCCCTTGAGTTTGCCTTGAGCTTTTGTTGTGTGAATTTTTGGCAACTGTGTATTGCCTCATGTGATTGCAAATATGTCCCTGAGGTCCAGTATTTGAAGTTATTGTGTAGTGTCATCTTCTGCACGTTGGCGGCTACGAGAGAGGATCGGTATTGCCCCTGTCAATGTAGTGTGCTGTTAGAGAGGTTAGTTATTGTTTTTGCTGCTGTGTTCTGCTGGCAGAGAAGGTGGCTTTTTCTTGTATGCCAGTGGTGTGCTGTCAAAGAGATTGGGCATTGCTTTTGCTCCAGTATGGTTTTGACAGAGAGTTTGAGTTTCACCTCTATACCTTTGTGCTTTTTTTTCAGAAAGAGTGTTCATTACTTATGCCCTTGTGGTGTGCTGGGGTGAACAGACATTTCCTCTGCCTCTGTGGTATGCTATCAAAGACATAGTCTTGCTTTGGCCAATGTGATATTCTGTCAGAGATGTCTTGTGTCACCTTTGCCACTGTGGCACACTTTCTGAGTGAGTCAGTTTTACTTTTGTCATTATAAAGAAATGTCAAAGAGGCTGGATTTTGCTTTTGTTTGGCGGTGCACTGCCAGACAATGTATATTTCTCCAGTATCGGCTCTTTCATGGATTAACATGCTTGAATCATTCACCATCGTTGAAGTAGGAGTCCCACAGTACCATAGTAAAGCAATATGTAATAGTATCATAGGCTCTAATGGCAATGCAAAGTCATTGTAATAGCCTATCTATGTCATTTTTAAAAAAAGAACTACACTTGAACTATAACCAATCAGGTGACAGCACCCTCTAGAACACTCCAAACAGTAGCTGAGTCACTCCGATATTCTACAGAACGCTGTGTGGGGGGAGTCTCCCTGATCTCTGCTCAGTTTTTCCTGCATAACTGAACTTTTCTACATCTACAATGTCTGAGTCTTCCAAGAAACACCTCTTCAGATCCATGTAAGTCCTGTGAGAAGGGAAAGGCTGCATGTGTATGATCCACACAAAGTCTGTCTCTATTGCCTCTATCCTCAACATCAGCTTAAGGAGTCCAAGAAGTTTAAATTCCAGAAATCTAGCTCTTCTGAGTAGGACAGCAATTCGTCTGACAGACCCCACAAAAGGTCAAGATCCTCTGACCATGGGGCTTCTGAGGGGAGAATAAAGGCCTTGAAGACACAATATAAAGAACCGCTGTGAAAGGAGAAACTTAAGCTCATATCCACAGGGGCGGCCTCCTCCCAACCAGCTACTACATCTGAGAAAAAAGTGGAGAAAAAATGTTATCCCTCCTCAGAGCCATTGACGTTGAGGACAAAAACTCCTCTCAGAATGCCGTTGACGCTGGTATCAACAACAACAATGACAGCGACCATCACCACAGTCTCGTCGACGAAACCATCATCACTGAGGACTTCGACGAAGGCAGCTATCAATGGTCCCATTTCATCCACTAAGGTGATTTCCTCCTCTAAGACACTGTCAACATCGGAATTGACTTCCACTGGTCCAACGTCGAAGAAATCTCCGTCAACAAAGACACCATTGACAGCAGCACCGCTGACAGCGACGCCATTGACAATAACACTGACGACGGCAGCGGCAACTTCAGCACCTTCGATGACAACACCGTTGACAGTGGCACCGTCAACGACAGCATTGACGACAGTTCCGTCGATGAAGGAACTCTTACCGTTGACGCCCTACTTCACTTTTACATCATCAGCATCCTCGTCGACAGGACCATCGACTAAGATTAAAATTACCAATATCACCAAGACGACTTAAGACCTGAAGTGACCTCTCCTGGTAAGGTCTCACCTTTGCTTCCTAGCCATTTACAGGATTGGAAGAGTCGGATGACGACGGGCCCTTTGGGTATGCGCACAGTCCTTTGGAGCTCCAGGTGAAATCTGAGGAGGAAGATTTCGATGATGAGGATGAAGAGTAATACTACCAGTCATATTATGCCTCTCCTAGGCAGCATTATGAACCTTATGAATAGCATCCGCATCCCCAGCCTAGACATGATGAAATGCTCATGCCCAGTTATCTAGTGCAAGATCTACAAGCCATGCTGCCGGATTACAAGAGGAGATTTCCCGGATCTTCAACAAGAGCAGCAACCTGTGCTACCCCAGCCTGCTTCTCATGCCACACAAAGGAATATCCCTCCACCAATAACACCTGCTTCCCATATCGTACCGCCTTCAAGGGAAGACCACTAGTCCTCAAATGAAGAAGATGAGATCCCTGATCCACAACAACCACTAGATGAATGGGATGATTACCTGTCCCTACCCCATCCCCTCCACCACCTCATCCTGCAGACTCACCCCTAGAGGACATCTGGGGCTTTCATAATCTGATGGACAGAGCTGTAGCACGATTCCATCTACCCACTTCTTTCAAGCAGTCCGACTGCTTTTGCATGACTTTCAGGAACGAGCCAGAAAATACATGGCCACTGATGATTCCCCTGCTTGCCTCATCAATCATCCCAAGCCTGATTATGTCATCTCTCAAGTGGCACAAAGGCACTCCAAAAATCCTTCCCTACCAATATCAGTTCCAGCAGACAGAGGGCAGTGCTTGGACAATATAGGGAAGAGATTCTCCCTCATGCCTGCCATCACCGTTCGAGGAGCCAACTCACTAGCAATCCTGGGACGCTATGACCGCCAGATGTGGTCAGATGTAAGCAGCCTCCTTGATTTAATTCCTGAAGACCAGAAGGTGGAGGCAAAGAAAATTTTACAGGAAGGTAAACGCACTTCCTTGGAAATCATCGATTGTGGTCTCAACATCGCCTCCACAGACTTTCATCAGTTGGCTGGAGCAGCGATCTTAAGGCACCAAGGATGGCTCAAGGCTACCTCATGTAGACCGGAGGTCCAATCAAAGATACTAGACATGGCCTATGATGGCAAGACTTTGTTTGGGAAACATGTCAATGACGCCTTATTAGCCATAAAGACAGACGCAGACACCTCCAGATCTCTTGACATGCTCTAGTTCAAGAAGCTGCCCTTTCGAGGAGCTAGAGAGAAAGGTTTCTCAACTTTTAGAGGCAGCATTAGCAACCTCAACATTATCAGCCTCGATCCCAAAATGCCTACAATTGCTTGAATGGAACAAAAACCAGCAAGAACTAGGTTATCAAAAACGGTTTATATTGTGAGTTAATCATACGTTTGCATTTTTCAAATGGTTGCTCAAAAGGGAAAAAAGTGAATAAAGTGCTCGAGGTGGTGCTCGTCAAAGGATGGAGTTGTGACAATAAAAAACATTCCAATATTTACAATGGTACAAAGTGAGTCAGTGAGCCCTTTGACAAGAAATACGCTAATTCATTCCGCACGATGTGAGATGTTTTGAAGTGCATATACACTCGTGGTGATTTATACCCTGTGGCCCAAGTAATTTCAAGGCCTTCCTTTACTAACTGTTGAGACAATTCTCAACCATTCCATGCTGTACCTGCTGTGTCCCACATTTTCTTGCGCCGGGAGCTACCCAGCCCCACCTCCTATTTTTCCACTGTCGACCGGGCAGTGCCTTACCGAGGTTGCTCCTCCATTGGTCCTGATGAAGATCCCGTTGTAAGGAGCAAAGTACCTTCCTCCAGACTTTGGGGTTGAAACGTCGACTTGGCTTACATTCTGACCTGTACTTATCCCTTCAGCCCAGAAACAGAGAACTCATCATGCATTAATGGCATCTCATTACTTGGGTTGTTTAGTTAGTCTTTGGACATATTGTTAGACAGTTCGCTATCACCATTGTAAATATTGGAATATTTTTTATTTCCACACCCCCATCCCTTCATGAGCACCACCTCGAGCACTTTATTAACCTTTCTTCCTTTTGAGCAACCATTTGAAAAATGCAAACGTATGATTAACTCACAATGTAAACCGTTTTTGATAACCTAGTTTTTGCTGGTTTTTGTTCCATTCTAACAATCGTGGGGGTTTCTTGAGTTGTTTTTCCTTTTAAATCCACGGGCCAGTTGGACCACTCGTTTTGTGTACCATTACTAGCCCAGGTCCAACTGTGTATACCCTAATGTTATGCAACAATCGATCACAATATAGCCCAACTTGCTATCAGGCCTACTGCCAGCCACCTTCACCAGCCTACACCAAGCAAGGCCCATGCAGAAAGCAATCCCCCCAAGGTTGTGATACCGGCCACAAACAGTGACCTGGACCAGGTACATGCTGCATCTGCTCCTTCCACCCATGTGAGCGGGAATATCTCCAACTACCTCCCCCAATGGAAGGAGATAACATCGGACAAATGGGTTTTGGACTTCGTAACCTACGAGCATACCCTAGAGTTTGTGCAGAGACCACCAAACAGTCTTCCAAAAGGAGCACACCCACCTCGTCTTCACTTACTGAGAAAAGAAGCTCTTATAATGCTGGCCAAGGGTGCCATAGAAAGGGTTCCTTGTTCTCAAAAGGGCATGGGATTCTACTCCAGTTTTTTCCTTATTCGAAAGATATCAGGAGAGTGGAGACCCATCCTGGACCTCAGGAGACTGAACAAATTTCTGTGCAGACAATCTTTCCGTATGATTACTCTTTCCGACATTCTCTGCCTATTAAACAGCAGAGACTACATGACCTCCCTGGATTTACAATATGCTTACTTCCACATTCCCATCCATCCAAAGCATCGCAATTATCTCCGTTTTTGCGATAGCCAGTACCCATTACCAGTTCAGGATTCTTCCCTTTGGACCCAAATCCGCTCCTCAGATGTTCACAAAATGTCTCACCCCGGTAGCAACCACACTTCATAAGCAAGGTCATCAGGTATTTCCTTACCTAAACGACTGGCTCCTAAAAGCCTCAACGCCGGTTGTATGACAGAGGCACGCATGGCTAAACCACGCATGCCTCTACAACGCAGCCCGAACAACGAATGTGACTAAACAACGCATTCCTTTGCCACGTATGCCTTTACCACGCATGCCTTTACCAGGCAATTGTGTGGTAAAGGCATGATTGCTAAAGGGATGTGTGGTAAAGATCACACCCCAGTTCCTCCACCCTGAGCCCTGAAATCCTGGCCGCTGCCCAATAAACAGCCCGACCCCCCCTGACCTCTAAAAACTACCCCACCCCTAAAACCTAAAACTACCCCGATCCCATTGCCCTGAGCCCTATAACCCCAGCCCCTGCCCTATAAACAACCCGACCTCCGAGCCCTAAAAACTACCCCATCCCTAAAACCTAAAGCTACCCACCCCCCTGCCCTGAGCCCTAAAAACCACCCCCTCCCCTATAAACCACCCAGACTCCCCCAAGCCCTAAAAACGACCCCACCCTAAAACTACCCCAACCCCCTAAAAGCGAGCCCCAGCCCCACTTACCAGTCCACGTCCTCTCCCGATCCTTCCTCTTCCTGTTCCCACCCATCCACGCATCTAGAAAGCGCACAGTCTTAACCACGCATATGCATGGTTAAGGCATATGCGTGGTTAAAGTAAGCGTGGTTGCGTTTGCGGGGAAACAGCATGCGTGGCTCTGCCCGCGTTTTAAAGGCCGTTTCCCGCCTCATCAGCGCAAAAAGCCTCTAGGACTACCACGCCTTTCACTTTTTCACAGGCTGGGCCTTACAGAAAATTACCTCAAATCCTCGACCATCCCAAGTCAGACAAGGATATTTTTGGGTGCCAACCTCGATACCATCAGAAACAAGGCTTATCTGTCACAAGACAGACAACAAAGATTATCAAACCTTGCCCTAAGGATCTCAAAAAGAAGGTTCGTTTCAGTGCAGATGTTCAAGTCGCTCCTCTTCATGATCTCGTCCACAATAAACCTGGTCCTGCTGGCGCGGCTGAAAATGAGGCCATTGCAGAAGGAGCTCCAGTTGCAATGGGTCCAATTGTCAGGCTCCTTTGAAGATTTGATCAGCATTACCTCAAAGATGTGGGAGAGATTAGCATGGTGGTCACAACAATTTCATCTCTCGCAAGGCCTCATGTTCCTGACTTAGATCCCAGATGACATCATCACCACCGATGCCTCCATGGAATGCTGGGGCAGCCATTTGCAGGACCTGCAAATTCATGGCAAAATGGTCTGCACTCCAGAAGTTGCTGCACATCAATCGTCTAGAGCTCAAGGCTATTTTTCTCACTCTCCAAGTTTTCCTTCCACGTATAGCAGAAGCCTCTGTGCTGGTCCATACAGACAATACGACCAGCATGTTCTACATCAACAAGCAAGGGCAAAAAAGTCCCTAACTATCTCTCAAGAGGCTCAAGACCTTTGGAATTGGCTGGCAGCCCACAGCATAACTTTGAAAGCCAAGCACGTGTGAGGAGTGAACAAAACCTTAGCGGACACTCTCAGCAGAGCCACGGGCAGTTGCCACGAGTAGGAAATGGATCAGCTGATGTTGGACAGGGTCTTCTCACGCTGGGGCAAACCAGTACTGGATCTTTTTGTGATGAACAAGAATGCCAAATGCCATTTTTATGCTAGTCGATATCATCTCCCAGGGTCGTGGGGGAATGCCCTTTCATTGAGATGATCCGGGATCATGCATACGCTTTCCCCCCCTTCCCTCTCATACCAAGGATCCTCACCAAGATGAAGATGGTGAGCTGTTGCCTCATTCTAATAGCTCCCAAATGGTCCAGACAGCATTGGTTTACAGAGCTCCTGCTGCTCTCAGAGACCAATCCCATTTGCCTACCCAGGATTCTCACACCCTCCTGACAAGAAACAACATCCAGATCCTACACCTGGAAACAGCCTCTCTCCAATTACATGCTTGGCTCCTGAATTCAATGATTTCTGGGATGTAAATCTCTCTCAAGACTGCAGGGACATTCTGGTCAAAGCGAGGGCCGAATCAACAAACAAAACATACAGATTGAAATGGAAAAGATTGTGCTTATGGTGTAGCAATCTAATCTCCATCCCTTGGAAGCGTCACCTGAACAAATTCTGCTATACCTACTCTCTCTGGCTAGATCAGGATTGGTACATGCATCTGTAAAAGTTCACCTAGCCGCAATTTCAAGATTCATGCAGTCCTCTCATTCTCCCTCTCTCTGTTCCACTAGGATAGTTAAACAATTCATGAAGGGGTTATTCAGAGCTTTCCCTCCAGTAAGGGCTCCTCCCCCAGAATGGCATCTCAATGTGTTTCTCTCGCAGGTTATGGACCACCATTCGAGCCCTTTTTCAGGGCGGATCTCACATTTCTCCCCTGGAAGGTATCTCTATTATTGGCTCTCATGTCTACTAGAAGAGTCAGTGAAATTCAGGCTTTTACAAATCAGGAACCTTTCTTGCACTTCACTGACAAATAAGTGCTTCTCAGAACAAACCCAAAGTTCCTCCCCAAGGTTCCATCACAATTTCATCTCAATGAACCTATCATACTGCGCACTTTCTTTCCAAATCCGGAATCTCCAGCTGAAAGGTCTCTCCACAGTTTGGAGATTAAACATTGTCTCAAATTTTATCTACATCATACCAAGCAGTTCAGAAAATCTAATCAGTTGTTGGTCTCTTACGGACTCTGTCATAAAGGGATGGCAGTCACAAAAGCTACCATCGCCAGATGGATTTCTGTCGCCATACAAATCTGTCACAGTAAGGCTGGTAAGCCACTATCAGCTACAGGGAATGCGCACGCCACAAGAGCAGAATCTACCTCAGCTGCTCTCTTTGCAGGCATCCCGCTGGAGAAAATTTGCTATGCTGCAATGTGGAAGAGCACCCACACGTTCACGCAGCACTAGTGCCTAGAATCAGCACAAAGAAGTGATGCAGCAATAGGACAGGTGGTTTTGCGTCATCTGTTCCAAGGAGGTGAGCCTCTGTAAATACAAGTAATGTGGATATGCCTTTGCTAATGTATGTCACAGCATTGTATACTGCATTATTGTCTCTTCTAATGGAGATTATTTATGTTAAGTATGCATACCGGTTATATATATATATATATGCATATATTGATACATTTTATATGTTTATGGATATGTGCTAAACTGTTACCCACCATCCTCAAGGGTACTTTTACATATTTAGATATATTTTACAACAAAACTGCTTGCTATTCTGATTCAAGCATGTGAATCTATGAAAGATCCAATACTGGAGAAGGAAATTAGTTACTTACGTGTAACTGCAGTTCTCCAGTATTGGTATCTTCCATAGATTTGCATGTGACCCACCCCCTCCCTATAGAGGCTCCCCTCTCAGATCAGGATTATTTATTCCCACTTGTGCTTGAAAATCTGAGGGACTCAGCCTCTGTTTGGAGTGTTCTAAAGGGTGCTATCATCTGCTTGCTTATAGTTTAAGTTTGGCCCTTTTTTAAAAAGGACATAGGCTATTAAAAATGACTTTGTATTGCTATTAGAGCCTATGATACTATTACATACTGCTTTACTATGGTACCGCAGGACTCCCACTTCGACGACAGGGAATGATTCAAGCATGTCTATCTATGAAAGATACCAATACTGGAGAACTGCAGTTGCAGCTAAGTAGCTAATATTTTCCTAATTCTCATGCTGTGCTGTCAGGGAGACTAGGAACAGTCTAGGCCTAAGGTCAGAGCTTGCAGCGACATGGAATATTGCCTCTTACCACTTGGTGTGCCGCAGAAAAAGATAGATATTCCTTCAGACCCTGGTGTGCTGTCAGAGAGGTTGGACAATGCTTCAGAGCATGTGGTGTGCTGTCAGTGGTGGTTTTGTAAACAGGGTGGATATTGCCTCTGCCCATTTAGGGTGCCATCAAAGAGATGTTATATTGCCTCAATGTCTGGCCATCAAAGAGATGTAGTATTGCTTCAGTCCCTGCTGTGTGATGTCAGAGAGGTTGGGTCTTGCCTCTGCTCATAAGCCATGTGGTCAGAGAATGAGGTTTCTCATGTGTGTATTTGCAGAGACGTTGGCAACTGCATCCACCATTATAGTGAGTTTTCGTACAGGTTAAATATTGCTATATTGCTGTGGGAGAGGCTGAATAGAGCCCCTACCTTTCTGGTTCACTCTCAGAGAAACTGGGTATTGTTCTTCCCCTGTGACACGCTGTTAGAGAGTTTGCATACAGGCTCTAAGCTGTATTGTGTTGTAAAGGGATGTTGGGTATTGCCTCTCTCGTGTGTTGTGAGAGGTTGAGTGATGATTCTGACCCTGTGGTGTGATGTGCAAAGTTGAGTAGTGGATTGCCAAAATGATGTGCGGCCACAGAGTTCCAGCACTGCCTCAGATCCTGTGATGTGTGATCAGAGAGAGTGGGTATTGCCTCTGCAGTGTGTTGACAGAAGCAGGACATTACTTCCGCATATGGTGTGTGTTTAAAGGGGGTAAGGTATTGGTTGCGCATTTCTGAGTATTTGCAGAGTGTTTTCTTCTACCTCTGTGGTGTGCAGTGTTTCATAAGAGTTTGTGTCTGACTCGCAGGTGTGCCAGTTGCATGTTGAGCATTGCGTTTTCTTTCAAGTGAATATTCACGGAGTATGATTATTGCCTCTGCTCCTCTGGTGTGTTTGCAAAGAGGTTGGGTATTGTTTCTACCACTGTTTTGTGTTGGCAGAGAGGTTACACATCATCCTCTGATGTGTTTGCAGAGATGATAGGCATAGCTTCTTCTTCTGTGCCATGTTCGCAAAGAGGTTGGACATTACCTAACGTCATATGGGATATTTTCAGGAAGGCTGGGCATTGTCTTTGGCCCTCTGTTGTATTTGCAAAGAGGTTAGACATTATCTAGCCCCTGTGGTGTGAGTGAGAAAGTTTAAGTATTTTCTTTACGTCTGTGGTATGCTGCATTAGACACAAATTAATGCTTTCTGCACCTGTTGAGTGCAATGGGGGAGGTTTTGCATTGCCTCTGTCATGGTTTGCATTCCAAGGACGATGTATTTGTTCAGATGCTGTGCTGCCTCAGTGTGTGGTGGTCCTTGTAAAAAGAAAATTTTAAATCCTAGATCGAAGAGGAGGGGATCTTCTACAAAATAACTTGTTTTCTCCCAATCGACCTTTAGCCTAGCCACTCATTTTTTCTGTGATCTGATTGGTTGTATATTCTGTGACCTCATAAGCCTGGGGTCAGATTTTGTGGACTGCCTCCTCGTTTGCACTTTGAACATCATAATATTATACTTTATATAATTATATCTTAACTTTCAATTTGTTGTCACAACTGAGTAAAACAATATTTGGTATCAGATTCTAAAATTGTGTTGTCTCGTTCGTTTTTTCATTATTTTTCCTTTGTTTCAATATTCAGAATTCGATGATTTCAACTAGGTAAAATAAACAGAAGAAAAATAAGCTTCCATACACGGTAGACCATAGGGGTAACGATCCCGATGTCTCTAAGTTAGTAACATTTTTTCAGGTAATCAATTAAATGTTGAATGGCGTCTGAAAATAACGCTGCAAGACATTTATGCAAAAAAAGCTCAATCAATCATTTAAAACTTTATTCGGCCACGTTCTGGCCATAAAAGTATTTTACAAAAAAAAAAAGGGACACATTTATATTTTGGGTTAACACTACACCACAGATGAAATTTAAAAAACTCAATTAAAATACATTCACATTAAAAGAAGCATATTCGAATAGCCCAAAACATTATAATTAGCACACCAGATTGTTTCTTTTACGGATTGCCCCTGATAAAAAGCGTGCAAGTCCGTAACATAAGCGTGGGAAGAAAGCATTTGTAGATAGATCAATGCTGGTCTTACTTGTGCAAAATTGCAATCGCTTAAAAGTGGTAGGATGTATTTAGCTCGCAACTCAGTATAAAATCACAAAAAAACATAAAGTGCAACAGGTCTTGATCAGAAAAATTATCACATGCACATGGTTGCAGGGTACCTGGCTTTGAAAAACCCTTAGGTACAGTTAGGAGCCAGTGGATACAATTAAATCTAAATCTTGATAAAATAAATCGATGATCTAAATCTTGATAAAAGAAATCGATGAAAAGCTATTTTTGCAACTGTTCCTGGCAATTTTGATGCATGAAAAGATGAAATACCGATCCTGGATCCTTGTTTTTGCTGTATGTTGACAACAAGAGCTACTAATTCAACAGCAAGAATAGAGAAGCTGTCAAAGCATTACTAATGATCTAATTCTTTTGTCTGCGAATATGTTTTGCTCACTAAGATTTTGTAGGTATAAATATTACACAGTAAGGCACTCACTCATTCTAGCTTACAAAATGTGAAAAACAACCACTGATTTAAACTTGGAAAAGGCACACTCCCTTTGACACATTTTCTCTCAAGCATATGTTGAAAATATTTGAAAGAAAGGTTTTAGAACCATGCTTTTAAAGAATAAACAACGCCACAGTACATACATATCTTGTAAGGGCATCAGTAGTGAATCTAAATTTGAGATCAAGACATAGATACTGTTGGTCAGTGTTGTGATCAAAACATAACCATGTCAAGAGCAATGGAAACACGGTAAAACATCAAAATTAATCAAGCTGCCCCAGGAGACTGCATAATTCTAAGATAATGAAATTATTTCATCTTAAAGGTGTACTAATTTACAATTTAGAACCGTAATCTGAAAAGTTTCAGCAATTCATGTCTTCACTAATACCCACACTAAATGTTCCATAAACTGCAAAAAGAATAACAGTAATAGAGGATTCTCTTTTTAGCCTAATTACTTCTGTTATTTTTTGCTTGATCATCGGTTTACCTATTGGTGGTGGTACAATAAAAAGAGCACATTCATGTACAGATGTCCATATCCTGTTTTCACATTATCTAAGCAATAGACATGTGAATTGGTACTCATGTAATCAGGGTATTCTAATGCGGGACCCGCTTCATATCTGTCGTCTGGACATGTTTCGACACAGGGACAAGAGCGGGGTCTAGTACATCTTCCTCCCTTGAATGAGGGACGCAGTTTCACGCTAGGCTAAGGCGAAATTTAAATTGTCAGTGTAATTTGCATAATTTGGGAATTTCACATTGTGCTTGTTATGCAAATTTTCAGAAATTATGCCATTATGCGGTGTCACATAATTACTCACCATTTGCAGTAAAAATGTATGCACAAGAAAAACAGAGCATGTCCGGCTCTTTTGCACTATTATTTTAGTGTGAAATGTTTAATAGGGCAAAAATTAACACAAAGATGCATTTCGTGCTAAAATTAGCATTTCCCATAAATAAAATAACAAAAATTGCGTACACCCCTATAAACTCACGGTTGATGATGGGGGATTTAGAAGAGACTGATAAAGACAATTATCAGATGATGCTGGAGATAGCCGTCTGTGAGATTGAGCCATCATTGATCTGATTCTAGTCCTTGACATAGGTTTCATCAAGTCCTGAATATGTTGTGGTGTCAGAGGTATCAGAGGGAACTACTCGGCCTCCTGCTCCCTAGCCCTCTTGCTTCATCTGTCAGTATCCTTTAGAAATATGGGAAAGAATTTATGGAATCTTTTACTGTTGTGTATCCAGGTCCTGACTTAAAGCACTTAAATCTAGTCCTTGCACTACTACCTCTATGGCAGGTCTGCAGTACATATCCCAAGTTAGGTTCCTGCAACCCTCCAATATTCACTGTGTCAGGTACACAAGCAGCAAAGAGGCAAAGTACTTCAGCAGCTCTGCAGCAATGCTTACACATGACGCCAGGACCTCTTACAACCACACCCATGGAATCCACCAGCCCTGTCTGCTCACCCAAAGCCCAAATGGCACATTGGCAAAGTGAAAACCTGCACAGCCACAGCAGCCCCACCATACTCGCCACTCACCTGCCCAAAATAAAATAAAAAAGCAACACCTCTTCAGCAGAACTAGAGCTTGATACATGTCCCAGGCAGAGGCACAGAAATCAAAAGAGGAGGTGCAAGGTAAGAGCCTTCCAGTCAAAGAATTGTACTATGGCTTATAGAGTCCATTTTAGTGGTCTACAGTAGAAATAAAGAAAGCTTCAACATGTCGTCTGTCTTGAGGAAGCAAACTTCTTTACATGTATGTATTAGTTTGAGTTGATGTGTCTGAAGCAGCTGTCTTGGGAACTGGGGAAGCAAATTTGAATCCTGGCCTCCGTTCAACATCCTGTGATTCCGGTAATTCAATTAACCTCCCCGTGCCTAAAAAAACATATGTAACTTAATCTGGTTCCCCTGTAAAGTGCTCTAATGTCTTCGGGCCAATTCTGTTTACACAAAACTGCAAAAAAGGAAGGTGAGTGGGGGCAATAATTCTCACAATCACTTGACACAGAAACAGCATGATCACAAGATTTCTGTGACAAAATCTCCAATGAATTGATCTAAAAAATTACAAAGATTGAAAATTACCATGAACAAATCACATACAATACCACACCAATGCAGGACCTATTTACCACAGAGACAACAAGAACCAGCCATCAATGCACAACTTCAATAACCTATCACAAAAAGATTTCCTCAATATTATCATTGCATACCAGGGTACCACCATATGGTCTCAGGAACTTGAAGCCCCTCCAACAACATCAAGAGAAGTTAGAAACCTTGGAATAATCATGGATACAGACTTATCCTCGTTACCTTGTGCTAACAGTGTCACAAAGAGAGCCTTCTACACAATGAACACAATATGTTGCATCTTCCCATTCCTTGCATGCCAACATAAACTGCAAGTCATTCACATGCTCCCATCTCCAGGTTTGACATGTTGACTCGTGTGGTTTTCGGGCACGTTGTTATTTATTTAAAAATAGGAATGCCTAGTTCTCCTTCCGTATCATAAGGAGTTAACCTGAATGCTCACTGTGTCCTGTTATTTTTCTTGCACTTCTCATTGGTCTCTCATATTGTGAAATTCTATTGGCCTTCCCTGCTACACTAACACATGTGTAGCGTGGCGCTAACACATCGCCATCTTGAAGGGGAATTGCACTCTATATTATATCCATGCTACTAAGGGTCTTGATATGATTATATGATTGCGCCTGTATACATATGGGTAGAAATATTGAACCAATCAAAAAACATTGTGCTTTCGATTCCTAAAACCCTTCAGATAATCGATTAAATGGCCATAATATCATTTTACAGTATACATTTCATCATAACCCTAAGTCATTTTCTCGTGTTCCAAAAATCTACATTACAATTGTGGTTGAACAAATCCATATAAAAAAGCCTCTATCATCATTATTTTTCTGACATCAATTTGTCTTTTTGTAATTGAACACCTCACTAAGGGCCAGATGTACGACGAGATTTAGCTTGCGCAAACGGGTTTGCGACCCGTTTGCGCATGCTAAATCTGATAGGGCCATGTACAAACACTTGCAACTCGCAATTTGGGACTCGCAATCGAGCGCAAATTGCGAGTCGCAATTTACACTGGTCGTACATCTGGCCCTAAAAGTTTATCTCTCACTCATCATCAGGATACTTTATTCGGTTTCAAACCATTAAAGGAACAAAGGCGTCCATATAATACATATAACAAATTGAGCTTAATTCAATAACTTGGTATATAAATATGATATAATGGATAAAACAGTAAAATGCAATCATAAAATGTGGCCCCAACAACCACACACAATATGTTTTCATTACTGATGTTACTCTCAAACTATCAAAATAATCCATCACGTTATAATCCTATTTCTGCAACAAAAAAAAAAAGTTCTCCCCAGTTCCTAATGGATAAAATTCGTTATGTATTAAAAAGTGCAATGTTCAAAAAAGTGTTTTTGGAGATAAATAGCCAATAAGCAAGAACTATAAAACATGTATACATGACACATAAATACTTAAAATTGTTTCCTCAAAACAACATATGCACTGAGGATACTTGAATTAACAACACTTTTTAAAAAAACTTCTCCCGCTTAATCCAGATGTTAAACAAGAACTGGCTCACAGAAAAAGCAACCAGACCTGATGTATCGGTCATTAATATTCTTTTCGCCTCTCCAAAATTAAGTACCCCCAAAGACAAACAGATTGGGCGCAAACATTTTCTGCGTGCACCATGATATTCTGGACATACAAGCATGCCATGATCAAGAGTCTCAGGATTCATGCCACAAACTGGGCATGAATCAAGCGAGGAGTTATTATTCCAATTTTTGCTAAATGATCGAAGGGGCAAGCAACCTATTCTAAATCTGATAAACAAGCTCTTAGCCAGTGGTGGCGTAATAATGTCCATTGAGTTTTCAAAAGCTGGAAAAGGTTTAAATGCCAAGAACTGCTCGGTAAGGTTGCCCAGAGAGCACCTAATTGTCTCTTGCCACACTAGGGACCAAAACGTGGATTTTAAAATCTGCATATCCGCCCTACAAAGTACCTCAGGTGAATCCCACATTCTGATCAAACTCAATTTTTTGCATCAGTCACGTACAAACTTTAACCAAGGGATCTCCATGGTGCGATCGAAATTTATTACACGCTCAAAGAATCTCTGCATTCGCCTAATTCAGGAGTAATCCAAAGATGAATCTAGAACAGTAGTGGTTTTAAGTGCGCCTGGTCAGATACTCTTTTCATCACTGTGTCAAAATAGGGCTGGACCAAGGGGGTGCTTGTGGGGACCGAGAGCAATGCTCTGACAAATGAGTTCTCCTTCACTGTGAGCCTCGAGGTGTCAGTGTAACCCCAAATGTCTGTGCCATACAGGGCAGCGCTTTGGGCCTTTGCTTGATAGACTTCCAAGGCCGGGGAGATAGAACTTGAAATATATATTTTTCTGAAAGCATAGGATGGCCTTTGATCTATGTGATATCGTGAGGGCTCCTTTATTTATTTTATGGGCCCACCTAAATTTGTCTGACAGGTCACCGTCAAATAACCAAAGCTGAAAACCCTTTCCAAATGGTCATCCCCCGCCATAACCAGACAGCTCTTGCTAGCAGTCTTGTCAAAGACCACAAATTTGGTTTTTGCAGCATTTAATTCTAAACCTCTGTGGCCACAGAACTCAAAGGATTTATTTAGCAGGTTCTGTAATCCCATCGGGGATTTAGAAATTAATAATGAATCATCTGCAAAAGTATAGGGGCCAGATGTACGACCAGATTTTGCGGTTGCAAACGGGAAATCAGCCCGTTTGCGACTGCAAAATTGGTCTGCCCCATGTACAAACCCTATTTTGCGAGTCGGTAATCTATTACCGACTCGCCAAATAGGATTTGCAACTCGCTATTTGGAAGGGGCATGCCAAGGGCGTCCCTTCCTAATAGCGAGTCTCACGTAAATGTATGATTGTTTTGCAACCGCAATTGCGGTCGCAAAACACTTGCAGTTTAACACCTACTTCAAGTAGGTGGTAAGCCACTTGCAAATGGGAAGGGGTCCCCAGGGGACCCCTTCCCCTTTGTGAGTGTATGCAAAAATATATTTTTAGAGCAGGCAGTGGTCCTATGGACCACTGCCTGCTCTTAAAAAATGAAACAGAAAAGTTTCATTTTTCTTTTTAAATGCATCCCGTTGTCCTTTGAGGAAAACGGGCTACATTAAAAAAAACTGCTTGAATTAAAAAGCAGTCACAGACATAGTGGTCTGCTGACCCCAGCAAGCCACCATCCCTGGGAGTGCTAGCCATTCCTAATGGGGTCGCAAATTGCACCTGCCTCATGAAAATTAATGAGGCAGGCAATTTGCGACTCCATTAGTAATCGCAAACAGTGTCTGATACACTGTTGTAAATTCCTACTTGTAAGTCACAAATTGAGAGTCGCAAATTGACGCAATTTGCGACTCGCAAATTGATAGGGTCGTACATCTGGCCCTAGGGTGTTTTAGCCCCATTAAGGGTCGGGATTCATTTACACACTTTGTCAGTTCCCCGACCACATCATTTATGAATAGGGTGAACAAGGTGGGTGCCAAAACACACACCTGATGCACCCCTCTTGCAATTGGAATGCACTCTGTCAACTCACCTCTATCGCCCCACCTAACCTGTGCGTACTTTTTTTCATGCAACCTCGTTAATAGCTCAATTAACCCACCTGGAACTCCCATGCCTGCCAGTACTCTCCATAGGCTCTCCCGGGGTATCAGATCAAATGCGGCATGCAGATAGACAAATGCCACATAAAGTTTCTGGTTGCCCAACAGGACATATTTCCAATAAAGGAGGGCAAAACCTGATCTAAAGAACTAACTTTAGCATGAAATCCTGCCTGAAAGGGAGTTAAAATCCTCTGATCTTCAATCCACTCCTGCAATCTATTTAAGACCCGCCTGGCAAATATTTTTGGGTTATTATCTACTAGACTAATGGGCCTATAATTTGACGGACAGTTAGCATCTCATTTTTTAAAAAGCGGGATTATTTCTGCCCCTCTCCAGGTGTCCGGGATCTCCCCACCCCTTGCTATTGTATTAGGGAGGATGTTCACATAACTAGCCCACAGCCCAGGTTCTGATTTATATAAATCACCGGGGATACGATCAGGACCAGAGGCCTTTAAAGCCTTTAGACTATTAATAGCTGAGAGAGTGTCCTCGAGGCTGAAAAAGATCTTATCTGTTTTCTCAGGTCCCAGTATGGTAATAGCACCCTCTGAGCACTCATCAACCACATTGGGGGGCAATTTTGTGAGTGGACCCTCAGCATATAGTTTTGCAAAATGTTCTTCTCATCTCTCTGGCGGAATATTTTTCCTTCTGGGGATAAAGCTTCCAATTGCCCCATGAGCAATAATGTGCAAAAATGTCCTGCCATCATTCATTTTAAGGGCCTGAAGCATGTCTTGCCAGTTAGCGTCCTCCCACTTCCTTTTTGCATAATCAATTACGCGTTTGTATTCCTGATGGACTGTGCAAATCTCAAGTTGATTATGGCCCCTAATAGCGCTTTTCAGTGCTTTCTTTGGTTGCTCATAATCAGGCGAATATCATTTCGGGTCTTTGGGGTGGGCCTGTCTGATGATGGTAGATTTATATAAAAGATGCTCTGCAGTTTGTTAAAAAAACTACCATGAATGTCTAGAATTGATATAGCCTCCTCAGGGGAGTTCTCATAAACAGATAAAAAGTATATAAACTACTGATATATCTCGGCGTAAAAGTTCTCATTCGCCAGAACCATAGGACAAGAAACTCTTCTGTAGTTGTTTGCCACAACCGGTTCAGGGACCATAGTGCTATATATAGATACCGATCTTGCAAGGTCCTTTCCCCTAAGTGTGACTATCAGGGGTTTTTGGTCACTATCTGTATGCGGCAAAATCTCCATATCAAGAAGAAGTGGCCAGAGACTGACCTCCAGAAAAACATAATCAATCACACTAGTAGTGCCTCCCCTCTTAAATGTGGGTGCTCTCTTTTGGTCTGAGCGGGTTCTCCCGTTACATGCTTTCAAGCTCCGGCCAACCACCACAGATGTAATTTGTTGGGCAACATTGGAGAGACATTGAACAGATTTACCGTCAAGGCTAGGGATGCCCCATTGCTCATCCTTTGTTTCTGTAATCATATTAAGAGCTTGAGTGGGTTCAAATGAAGAGTTAAAATCACCAGCTACAATTACTTTAGCCTTCTGTTGGAACTGGACGATCAAATCTAAAAGAGATTTAATTGGTGAATCTCTATTCGAAGGCATAGACCTAGCATACACATTTAGCAACACAATTTTAACATCAGTAGGGAACTCAAGCATTACCCCCATTAAATCGGGTGAGTCTACCTTCAACAGTTCATGAATGCACACAATGTCCATCTTTACCAGTAATAATAAACCCCCCATCGCCCGCCCAGACTTCCTCGGTGGTAGAGCTTTAAGATTTTGTCCAGCGCCCAGGTTTCAGCTAGATCAGAAGGACCTAAAACTAAGTCGAGGACGTCCGAGTCAGAATTGGAGCAGCCTAATCTTTTAACACTGACAATGTCATCTCGTGTAACAGAGCAACACCCCCGAACGTGACGAATCCAATGGATCATCTTGTTTTTTAGACTCTATTCTGTCTTCACTTTCGAGGAGGAGCTAGCTTGGGGATGTTTTACATTGTGATGCAGCCATTGCCTGGATGTTTCTCCCTGCTTCGAGGTAGATTCATCCTCACATGATTATCATGTGGGTTCCTAGGAGCTTGAGCATGAGCCAGATAAGGAAGATAAATATTTCCCTATTCGTCTGATGCTTGAAGCTGGAGCAACTGAAGCCACTCGCAATCGAGCCTTCCCCTACAGCTCTACAGTTCAGTGCTTCAGATGGGGGTAAAAATCTCTCTAGATTACACCTCTCCAAATTAGTTGGTAAATTATGTGAAGGACATATAGGCACAGAGGAAATGGAAGCCGAGCTCGGGCATCGATTGGGGGTTGTTGGAGGCCTACTAGGGCTTAATAACGAGTTAACTATCGACGATAAAGATGAAACCAACAATTTTAGGGCACCTACCTCGTCCTTTAAGGATTGAACAAGGGAAATGAGAAACAATTCATTAGCATTGGGGGGTGCCCAGGTACTGGCAGGTTGATGAAGTGCTGTTCATGCTTCGGTGACCTTAGTAATGACATTTGGATTATCAGCTTACAAATCACTTAAGGGAGAAAAACGGTTACTACAAGGAAAATCAACCACACTAAAATCAATATTAATAACAGTATATGAGACATAAGGGGAGGGAGGGAGCACAGGAGAGGCAAGAGTAACAATAATATCTAGAGATCAAGAATGCGGTGCTATCTGAGCAACTGTGGACAATTCCTGACCCCGCTCCCTGGGTCTCAAAAACACCCCCGGGATTGTTTGCTGGTTTCCTGTCGCATCAGAAGCTTGAAGAACAGGAGCGGCAGGAGAGAGAGGTAAGGAGGCATCTGGAGTCAGAATCTGTTCGCACTCCACCAGAAGATCGTCAATCCTATCAATCCTGTCAATCCTGTCAAGAACACAGTTGTTCCCTGCTGATTTACGACTTTTCTTGGTTTTGTTCTGTTTACCAGTCCCACACTCCCCTCCGAGGCCTTCCGCTTCACCATGGACAACAAACAGGGGAGGAGCAAGATGTAAGTAGTATATATAAGGTGTACCAATGATATGAGTGGCCTCAGTGGCAATGCCCAACCAACAGCTTTTTCCCCGGCGAGCCTGTAACTTATAACTAGACTCCAGGGATAACTCAGGGTAGGAACAAAGAGAAGCTGAAGACCATAGAAGATCATAGAAACCCAAGGATCACCAGGAACAGAGGCTTAAGCTGTTAGATCTTTTCCAGCACTCCAGCACTTCAGTGCTCAAGTGCTCAAGGTACTTCTGGAACACGCATCCAAAGCAAGTCCTTTCCACCTCTTAAATCCACAACAGTATATCACAGCGCACAGCAGTAAGATCCACTTACCTCCCCTTGGTCTTGCAGCCGTCCCCTCCACCCACACAGCCAACCAGTATTCACATTCGTAGTCTGTAGCAAAGGTTTTGAGGGATTATACTTGTACTTGCATAAGTAAGAGGCTACAATTGAGACTGATGACTGGTCACTCCAACATGAGGGTTATAGTTAGGAGATGACCCAATTCAAATTCCAGCACACAAAAACTGCACAGCACAGTACAGGGTAGGTCGGGGTCAGCCTGAAGCAAAGGCCACCACTAAACCATTAATCCACTACGCCATAATTACCATCCAGCATCTGACAAGACGTAGCCGTCCAGCAGGTGCCGCACTTTGTCCTAACCACCCTGCCGTACACCCGAGACCTCTTATCTCCGCAAGAGGACAGGGCGCAGTGGTGGGCACAACTGAACATGTACCTTACTCGGGCGTCAGCCGATTTCAGTGGTGTAATGGTGGAAAATCCTTGAGAACCCTCATCGCGACCTCCTTTGTTTCCTTGTCTTCCTGCTCTCCTCCACGCTATCCCATCACTTTACATCCCAATGCTTCAGCGCTCCACGTGTGTGGGCAGGCACAAGCAGAGCGTCAGGGTAGCTCCTGTGAACGCTTCCTTCTGGTGAGTCAATGGACTTGGAGTCAAACTTCTACTCATTAAAGTCATCATTTCATCGTGGTCATTAAGACCCTTGTTAATGGTCTTATGTTTTTCAATAAAATTAGCTTTTTCATGTACAAATCTGATTATTTCCTACAAATAAAAGGGGTAGCTCTAGGATGCAGCTTCACACCAGAGATTGCAAATATCTACATGTCTTACTTTGAAGAAAAGTGGATCTACAACGAAGACAATCCCTAATGTAACAACATCAAACAGTAATACCGTTACATCAACGTTGTCATAGCCATTTGGAAGGGTCCAACAGAATTGCTTCTTTCATTTCACAAATGGTTGAATAGGAGGACAACAGACCTTAATTTCACAATACACTTTGACAGATAAAAGCTCCTGTTTTTGGAGTTATGGATTATGAAAAGAGAAGGCAAACTTATAGTTAATTTATATACCAAACCGACAGATAAGAACATGCCTTTACATTTCACAAGTGCTCACTCTCGTTAATTCAAAGAAAATCTGCCTTACGGCCAATTTCTACTTATAAGAAAAAATTGTACACAAAAGGAAGACTATTTTGAGAATGCAAATACCTTAACCAGCAAACTCTTAGCTAAAGGATATCCCAAGAAACTGGTGAAATCAGCTGTCAAATGGGCATAGCATACTCCATGCAAAACTCTTTTAAGAAATAAACAGAAAGAAGGTAATATCCCTTTAACATATGTGCTTACATTCAACCCCCAAGCCAACAAAATAAAAAAAGAATCATTAAAAATAATTGGAAGTTGCTACATAACCTGAATCTTCCAGAACCACTCTGTGCCTTCAAAAGAGGAAAGAACATCAGGCAATTTGTTGTGCATTCTGCAAGACAGTTAGGTGTTGGGAGAACATGGCGGCCAGCTAGGAGAGCGGGTCGCGAGCTCCGTGAGTTAGGGAAGTCCGCACAGGAATGTAACGGCTCGTAGGAGCAGTAACCTATGAAGCGTCCTCGAGGGTGGATTCGGCTACCTTGGTTTTGCTGCAGCACGGTCCGCGCACTTTGTTTTGCTTTCCTGGTTGGCGCCGGCGTTCGCGGGAATCATAGAACGCCGAGCCGCACTGAGCCGCGGAGCCCGCAGCTGACCAGGAGAGCGGTCCCTTCTTTGCTTCTTTTTCCCTGCTGCTCTGGAATTTGGAGCTTGGGGTTGGCGGTTGTGAACCACTGTTGGAGGCACGGTGGACGCGAAAACGGTGGCGGAGGAGCAAGCAAGACTCGGAGGAAAGCTGCCTTCGAACTCCCAGACACCTAGAGGAGGGAGGGGAGCGGTTTGGTCAGCTGCTGCAGTGGAATTATACCGGAGGAGAAGAGCCATAACCAAAGTAAGTTTTAGAGGCCCCCTAAGTGGCTTCTTGTTACTGCCTCTGAAACTGAATGCTGAATTACCAAGCGAGGAACATAGTACCACTATAGTAACTCGTAAAATAGTGTGTATGAGTTCAGCAAGAAGGAGGGGGAAGGGCCAGGTAAAAGATTTGTTTTCACCTAAAAACACCAGTATTACAAAGTCATTACAAGACGAGGCTGTAACTGCAGAAGATTTTAAATTACAGACTTTGGATGGTACTAAAAAAACTGTTATAGACTTAAGGGATTCGGATAAAAAAGAGAGTACAAAAAATCGAATTCAAGATATAACCTATGCACTAAGGAACAGGAAATTTACAACCGTCCCGTCTAAAGCCGACGCTGCTCAATTAACGCATAAAGAATCGGATCAAGAACAAACTGCCAGCCTTAGCTATACCACAGCCATAAAAACAACTAAGAAACAAGAAAATCAAAGAGTAAAAGCAGATACAGTAGCAGTGGTCTCTACTAGAGCAGCAAAGGCGGCGAAAAAGAGCAGCTAAAAAGGGGCGCCAGTCTAAAAATTACACCATCTCTTCGCTCCTTCTTTAAAGTTCAACAGGTGTCTAAAAATACACGATTAAAAGAGGAAAAATCTGTAGAGGGGACCCTCAACATGCAAAAACCAATACCTGTTGCTGTTATGCAAACAATAGAGATATCTAATCCGTTTCAAGTCCTCGGTCAGACAGATAAGGAGGATAATATCTATATCGAAGAAGATGAGGACCATGAGAGGCATGAAAATCAACAACAAAAGGATTTAAACAAAGATCATTGTTTAGAGGTACCCCCGCATACCGAAATGGGGGAATTAATGGGGTCTCTCTTTAAAGAAATGAAGCTTGGCTTTGCCAAGTCTGAAAAAAATCAGGAGAGGATTCAGGCAACATGCGAGGCCTTAGAATCTAAGGTTAATGCCTTAGTCGTTAGGGTTTCTACCATAGAAGTATCTTTGGAACAAACGAAAACAGAAGTCAGATCCTGTCAAAATGACATCGAGGAGTTGAGATCTTCGGAAAAGGAACTTAGAGACAAACTTGAAACGTTGGAAAACAACGCAAGGAGGAGTAATTTACGGTTTCTAAGTATTCCAGAAGGCGCTGAAGGTTCAAACCTAAAAAACTTTATAATTAACTTGATCAAGGGAATCTCTCCAGAGCTAGATGAAGAAATGCTGGAGGACGACATCCAGAGGGTTCATAGGGACCCTTTTAGACTGAATAAACCAAGGAAAAATCCGCGTCGAATACTTGTTAATTTTAAAACCTACACTATAAAAGAGACTATCTTAAATGCTGCGTTAAAGTCTACTACCTTCATAAAGGATGGATATAACTATAAAGTCCGTTCAGACATATCTAGGGCGACAGCAGATAGACAATGGGCTTTAGGGAATTATATGAAAGAGTTGACAGCAGCAGGAGCCTCGGTTCAAATGAAATTTCCTGCCCTCCTGAAAATTATGTGGAATAACAAGACTTTTAATATTCGTGAACCAAAAGAGGTAGAGTCACTGTTGGAGCAAATAAAAGCACATAAATAAACGAGACTGAAGTAAGAGCCAAGACAAAATGCAATAAAGATAGGACAACCCTACAATAGCGGAGCTCAAACAGGGCAATAAGATTGCCCAAATGGAAGTTGGGAGGGTCCTCCAGGGAGGGGTGGGAGCTTTAGAGGGGCTAGAAGTGCTAGGTTTTTCGGGTTTTTTTAGCACATTTATGACGTTTTGTTTTTATTGGGTGGGGAGCATAGGGAAAAAAATCAAAAAATACATTTGTCCGATATGTACATTTTATTGTAAATAAGGCCACGATAGTTTGTAGGACCAAAAATCTCCTATAAGATGGGCGTAAGGAAAGTTACAACATGGAATGTTAATGGGCTAAGGGTCAGGAAAAGGCGTCAAAAGATCTTTGAGTATCTTAAACTAATAAAGAGTGATGTTATTATACTACAAGAAACTCACCTATTAAAATCAGAATGGCATGAATTCACAAAATATGAAAAATGGATTGAGAGTAGTGCTTGTACAAATCAATCCTGTGGTATAAAAGGGGTTGCAGTGATTGTGAAAAGACCATCTAAAATAACCATGTTAGAAGAGTGTGGGGACCCGAAAGGTAGATGGATCCTAGTGAAAATGAAATCTGGGGATAACCTCTTCTCGATGGTGGGATACTACGGCCCCAACTCCGATGACCCTGAACCACTTCAATCATTATGTGCCCAATTAATTAATGTTTCTACGCCAATAATTCTTGGAGGAGATTTTAATATATTGTTAGATCCTAAACAGGACAGATATCCGCCTGGAAGAGGTCTCAATTTAATAAAAATGAGGGATTGGTTGAATAGGTTTAAAGAGGATTTGGGGCTGGTAGATATATGGAAGAGTAAAGGTGACCAAGGTAATAGATTTACTTATAGGAACCATAAATATGGTCACGCATCCAGAATTGATTTTTTTCTAATCGATAAACTATGGAGTAAAAAGGTAAAAAAGGTAGTACATATACCAGCACATCTGTCCGATCACTCCCTTGTTCAGATGGAATTAACTCAAGACCCCCTCAGGGTAAGAAAAGATGGACGGTAGGCCGTACTCTCCTGTTAGATAAACAACTAATTGAGAAGTTGAAGGGCGAGACATTTGAATATTTTTTAATAAATGCTAACGGTGAAGTACCTAGCCATATAGTGTGGGACGCATATAAATCCGTTATTAGAGGAAACCTTATTGGTCTTGCAGCAAGGAAGAACAAGGAAAATAGGCATAAAATTATGCAGTATGAGGCAGACATTTTAGATATGCAAAAAAAGAGCGAAGACACTATTTCAAAGGCAGAACAAGGAAGGGCAATTGAGGAATTATTTAGGAAAAAGCAGGATCTGTCATTATATTTAGAAGATCGAGTTAGGAAAAGATGGGAGGCTAGTAGTTTGTCATCCTACGAGTATGGGGAAAATAGTGGGAAACTATTAGCATGGAAGCTTAAAACAGACTCCAATAGGAGCAAGATAATGGCAATCTATAATGTTCGTAAAGGGGGAGGGTAGAAGATAGCTTAGATATAGAAGAAGCATTTGTAGATTTTTTTCGGGAATTGTATGAGGAAGATTTAACACCGTCTGCCCAGGCGGTAAACTTGTATTTAAAAACTCACAAATAACAAGCTTGGATTTTGACTCATGCGAGGCCCTAAATAAAGCAATAACTATAGAGGAGGTCAGGAGGGCGATAAATAAGATGAAAAAAAACAAAGCTGCTGGCCCCGACACTATCCCCAACGAATTCTATCTACCTCTAAAGGAACAACTAGCTCCCATTCTGACAGACCTCTTTAACTCTATATACTTGGATGACCTACAGCTACCAAAATCATGGAATGATGCTACTATTAGTCTAATTTTGAAACCCGGTAAAGATCCTTATAAATGTGAATCATATAGGCCTATCTCTATACTAAATAATGATTATAAAATTTTTACTCAGGTTTTAGCCATACGGCTAGGCAACATAACCGATAAAATCATTCATAACGACCAGAAAGGTTTCACTAAGGGGAGGCAACTATATGATCTTACTCACCAACTTATAGGCGCTATTGATATAGCCACTCAAGAAAAAATCCCATTAGCGGTACTCACGTTTGATGCTGCTAAAGCTTTCGACCGTGTAAACTGGTCATTTTTATACTCTGTTATCTCTTATTTTGGGCTAGGAGATAACTTTTTGAGAGCAATCAGAAACATATATAAAGCCCCCAAAGCAAAAATTCTGATTAATGGAAGTCTCTCGAAAGAATTTATTATTAACAGAGGCACGAGACAGGGGTGTCCGCTATCCCTCATCTTTTTAATCTATATATTGAGCCCTCGCAAACATGATCAGAAGGTCTCAAGAAATTATTCCTTTTACCTTTAAAGAATGGATCATCAAGGTTGCGTTATATGCAGATGATCTAATGCTGTACACAAGTGACCTAGATAAATCCCTCCACCCCATAATAAAGTTGTTATCAGACTTTGGCAGTGTTTCTGGCTATCTACTTAATAGCCAGAAGACCGAGATGATGCTCTGGAATATGAATTCACCACCAATAGGAGCTAATAATAAAATTAAATATTTGGGGATAGAGGTTTTAAAAAATATTGATGAAATTGCTCAAGTAAACCTCAACTCAAAAGTCAAAGAAATGAGGAAATTACTAAAATCTTGGAATAGTCTGTCTCTTACCTTTTTAGGGAGAACAAATGCTGTAAAAATGTCAATTCTGCCCAAATTCACTTTTTTATTCAATGCAATCCCACTGGAATTTAAGCCCATATGGTTAAAAAAGATCCAAAGTGAAATCAATACTTTTATTTGGGCTTCCAAAGGAGTAAGGATAGCGTGGAAGAAACTCTCTCAGAAGAAAATTCGAGGAGGCATAGCTAGTCCAGATCTCCTGGCCTATTGTAGAGCCTTTCAATTTAAGAATATTAGGATTCTTCTCAGACCTCGCGCTTTGTATTCTCCATATTGGTACACTGTAACGGATGAGGATAACTGTCTTTATAAATTTGGTCATCCAAAATATTTCAAAAAGATAAAACTAAAAGTACTGAGATCAGCCTATAAGTTATGGTATGATCTAAGGAAAACTTGGAAAATCCCCTACTACAGTGATTTAGCACCTATATGGCGCTCACCCGGAACCCCGGATTGCCTAAAAGACTCTCTTGCTGTTCCATTAATAAGTGCTGGTATAACTAGATGGGGAGAACTTCTTGAAAATGGTACTCTTCAAAGTTGGGCCTCATTGTTAGAAAAAACCAACGGAGGCATCTCTAAGTTCAAATATTATCAGTTGGTGAGCTGGTCAAAAGATCAAGAGAAAACATCAGTTTCCACACAAAAATTGGAAGAAGAGATTCAAAAAGATCCAACTCGGAAAGAAATATCTAAATGGTACTGGTATATGATTCAAGATGAAGAAGGCGATTTTACCACCCCAGATGACATCTGGAAAAAGTCTTTCCCGATCAAGACTTGCAACAGTCATGGCAAGTATCCTGCACTTTTCTTTGGTATACTATTGCTTCTGCACCCCTAAGGAAAAACCATTTGTTTACCATACATAGGTCTTATTGGACGCCTGAGAAGTTGTCTAAAATAAATAACCGGGAGATGAAACACTGCCCGAAATGCAACAAGATAAAGGCAAACGATATTCACATGTTCCATCTGTGTACACACCTTGATGTCTTCTGGGAAGAAGTTGGTAAGAGTATTTCAAAAGCTCTAGATATTAACATCAAGGTAAGCACTTTTACAGTTATCTTTGGCATTTTGGATAATAATATAGTGGATAAGGTATTAAGTAAAAATCAAAAATATTTACTATTTGTCTTGATCCTGTTAGCTAGACGGGAGGTGTGTATCAATTGGATTCTCTCTACTCCTCCTGGGGTGGCAGATTGGCATAGGTCAGTAGATAGAATCAAGAAATTGGATAAAGCTAGTGGGAAGAGTAAACAAATAAAATATTGGGAACTATGGGATAAGAATATATTTTAAATTAGGGCGGACGTCCAATGATTTTAACTAATGCGACATGGATGGAATTATCATGGTGGGACCATGATTGACCATTTTTTCAAACTCTTTGAAGGTTCTTGAGACCTGTTGTCAACCTTGTACCCTACGGGCGGTTCTCCTGTAAGAGTTTTGGGTATATAGGGAGACTTGGGCCTTACCATAACCACATTTAATCGCATAAATGAGGACAAAAAAAGAAAAAAAAGACAGTTAGACAAAACTAACAGGCACATGCATCAAGGAAGGCTTTTGCGATTCCTTAATTGCGATTATTAAGGAATCGCAATTAAGGAATCACAAAAGCCTATGCACGTAGGAATCGTTATTAAAATAGCGATTCCCAAACATTCCTTAATTGCGACTCGCAAATTGCGAGTCGCAATTAAGGAATGGCTTCCCATTCATTCCTATGGGCCTACAGGCCCATAGGAATAAATGGAATTGCATGCGCAATTTACGAGTACCCATTAGGTACTCGCAAATTGCATGCTATCTCAGGTGCAAGGGTGTCAAAAGGACACCCTGTTGCACCCCTGAAATTGTAATGTGCACCCATGTTGCAGCACACACATGCCCCAAGGGCATGTGTGTGTAACATGTAACTTTGAAAAATGCACTTTAGTGCATTTTTCAAGGTTCTTGCAAATTACCGACCTGTTTTATTTTTTGGTAATTTGTGACCCCTAATAGCAAAATCGCTATTTTAAATTGCTTCTAGCATTCCATTTAAGGAATCGCAATTTGAGATTCCTTAAATGCAATCGCAATTTCCGATTTTTGCATTTGGGATGATGTATCCCAAATGCAAAAATACCGGTCGCAAAGGGGCAGATTCTGAGAATCTGCCCGTTTGCGACCGGTTTTTACTTTGATGCATGGGGCCCTAAATCAGATCTAAGGTGCATACTAGCACTACCACCAGTCAAAGGTCACTTCAACTACTTTAATTGCTGTGTCTGCAAATTCACAAATAATACTAAAAAGATCATAATAAATGATAATCCGAAAACACTAAAAGGACTCTCCAATTGTAATACAAAGAATGTAATTAATGCCATCATGTTCCCATGTAATTTGTGGTGCTATGGTCGCACTACGCAAGAAGTTAGAAAAAGAATTATACAGTGCAGATCCAGGACCCGATATCAGACACCCGGAGCCCCCTAGTTATGCACCACATGGAGAAACAACACATTGTAAATGGTGTAACTTGTACACTGTTGGCAGTAATAATGCTCCATTACAGAGGAGGGTCAACTGAGTACAGTTTGGCGTGAAGCAAACATAATTGAAAAACCTGAGACCATGAAGGTCTTAATGACCACAATGAAATGATGACTTTAATGAGTAGAAGATAAACTTTGAGAGAGGTGTTCAAGTACCAAAAGGCAAATTGACGTACAGAAGAATAATGAAGATAGAGTTTTTTCTATAGATTTGTTCAACCACAATTGTAACGTAGATTTTTGGAACACGACAAAATGACTTAGGGTTATGATGAAATGTATGCTGTAAAATTACCTAATGTTCATTTAATCGATTATCCGAAGGGTTTTAAGAATCGAAAACACAATGAGGGTCATTACGATGGCGGTCGGACGAGAGTCTGACCGCCATTGTTTGAGTATTGGGACCGACCGCCAAGTATTCAGTGGTCCCATCTGCCAGCTCAGATTTCGACCGCTGTGTAGGCGGTTGGAAACATCAGTTTTTCAATTGCGGCTTGTGCTGCGGCCCGGAAAAGGGCCACAGGACAAGCCGCAATTGAAAATGGGATGTTTTTAAACATCCATTCACCGTGTGCCAGGCATCATGTGGTGCCTGAAATGCTAAAGAGGTATGGAGAATCTCCATACCGATCACTCAGCGCACTATTTTTTAAAGTCCCTAGGGCTTCTGCTGTGTTATGTAAAAGTGCAATGCCTTCAAATCACACAATTTAACACATAATACAATTTGTAATTGCTTTATGGTTTGCTAGTTTATATTTCATTATGCATCATCTTTGTTTCAAAGTTGCATCATCTTAGTTTCAAAGAGCATTCCATGTAATCACCATATTTACAATTCATTTGAAAAATATTGGGCCTAATGAAGAATACAACGAACCCAATTAACAGAAAATCACATGAACAAATAAATAAACAAAACCCAATGCATTTCGGGTATAACCCTTCATCAGGGGCATGATGGTGTTCAAACAAAAGTTTTTGCTTTAGTTCTGTCTTGTGACCACCAACTGGAACAAGAAAAGTAGATCAACAATCTTAGTTAAAAACGATAAGAACGACATACAATAGTACAAGAAATCCATTCTTGCCACCACTATCATCTTTGTGTGATAGAACAGAACTAACAAGTGAGCCATAAGGTGAAAAGCACAAGGTTTAAACAACACCAAAGACCTAACATCCCGAGATCATGCTGTGATAGAGACAGAAACAAACCAGTGTTTTCAACCACCTGAAAGTGAATGCTGAAATATAACCTAGAATCACAACCAGCTACCTACTTATAACCCAAAAGAAAGGAGCTGCTTGCTCCTAAACGCATACAGTACACCCCACAAAGCACATCGTGACAGCAGAGAGTCCTACCTCTAGCTGTCCAAAAGAAAACCAAACAAAGAATCGTCGTGATAAAGTTTGACCTTCCAAAATAAAGATAAAAATGCAGTCAGAAACCCATGAAAAAACGTAACTTATTTCATGCAATCAACAATACATCCCACAGGAGTTAAAAACTATTAATACCTGTAGCGCAATCTCCAAATACAGATAATCAGAGTCGACTCAGTGGAATGCGAGTACTCTGTGAGTGAAAATAGGTGCTCTGTGAATGAAAACAAACAGTAATGAAGTGCTCAATTCCGTGAAATGCTTTACAAATGCTGGCTATTAACAGAATACTGCTTACCAGCTACACGATTGAATGCGCTTCCAGATGTAAATGAAGAAAAGTGCTGTGAAGATGAAACATAAAAAATACTGTGGGTCAAGAACCTGCTTATCCAAAGGAAATGCTAAAGTAACATCGCGACAAACGCCGTGCCTAGTTTCCGGCTTACCTTGAACGTGGACGCTCTGCCTCACCGCTACTCTCTGTGGCTTGACGTAAACCCTAGACGTCCCTAGTACGTATATGTGGATACGTACGTGACGTATGTGACGTCATCTATGCTGCGCGTTTCCTTGCAGAGTTAAAGGGAAATCTCACTAAATGCCATGTTTTGAATAACTTTATAGAAAACTCAGTGAATAACAATATCCTACACGACGAAGAGCCCCGCTCAACAAGTAGTGGTGTATGGATACGTACATGACGTATATAACGTCTTAGGTTCTACGCGTTTCCACGCCGAATAGAGGAAAATCTCCCTAATACATCATGTATGGATGACTAATAAAGAACCCCATGGATATAGAGCGCTAATACTCAACTCGACAAAGAAGAGAGAAAACTAAACATAAGTGTCCATCTGAGGTCAACGTTAAAAACTGATGCCAAATACTAAAAAGTGAGAAAGTGACGCAACCACCATTATGTGTAAATTAAACATGAACCGTAACAAATTTATCACGTCTAACTAACAATCTGAAAAAAATTTAAAAAATGATAAAAATGAAAATAGGTGAAAAATAAATGAATAATGAAATGAGGATGATAGTGAGAGCAAGTTCGGATGTACAGAAAAATCCATAAATTCTAGCAACCATATACAGATATTCAGGAAATTACACTTGAAAATACCTCCTTACATTATAGAAAACATAACATTTCATAATGATCATTAAGACCTCTTGGAACAATGGTATCTAAATGTTTTATCCAAAAGTTTCGCGTTGAGCCAACTTGGTGTTTGTGTCAATCCTACTTCTTTGTGTTATATGTTCCAAGATGGTGAATCTGATTTGAGGAATAGTGTGTGACATGTCTAACCAATGCGCTGCTAAGCACGAATGTCTGTTCTTGTTACGTATCATGCTTTTGTGTTCTATGATACGGGTTTTTATTCTCCGTGATGTTCTGCCCATATAGATGAGTCCACATGGACAACGTATAGCGTATATCACACCTTATGTATTGCAATCTGAGGTATGTCTGAGTTTAATGGGTTTCCCTATGTGTGGGTGATTGAAGATGTTTCCTGTAATGACATTTCCACACTGGCCACAGTTGAAACACTTTTGTATATATAACATATAACACAAAGAAGTAGGATTGACACAAACACCAAGTTGGCTCAACGCGAAACTTTTGGATAAAACATTTAGATACCATTGTTCCAAGAGGTCTTAATGATCATTATGAAATGTAATGTAAGGAGGTATTTTCAAGTGTAATTTCCTGAATATCTGTATATGGTTGCTAGAATTTATAGATTTTTCTGTACATCCGAACTTGCTCTCACTATCATCCTCATTTCATTATTCATTTATTTTTCACCTATTTTCATTTTTATCATTTTTTTTATTTTTTTCAGATTGTTAGTTAGACGTGATAAATTTGTTACGGTTCATGTTTAATTTACACATAATGGTGGTTGCGTCACTTCCTCACTTTTTAGTATTTGGCATCAGTTTTTAACTTTGACCTCAGATGGACACTTATGTTTAGTTTTCTCTCTTCTTTGTCGAGTTGAGTATTAGCACTCTATATCCATGGGGTTCTTTATTAGTCATCCATACATGATGTATTAGGGAGATTTTCCTCTATTCGGCGTGGAAACGCGTAAAACCTAAGACGTTATATACGTCATGTACGTATCCATACACCACTACTTGTTGAGCGGGGCTCTTCGTCGTGTAGGATATTGTTATTCACGGAGTTTTCTATAAAGTTATTCAAAACATGGCATTTAGTGAGATTTCCCTTTAACTCTGCAAGGAAATGCGCAGCATAGATGACGTCATATACGTCACGTACATATCCACATATCAGTAGCGAGACGTCTAGGGTTTACGTCAAGCCACAGAGAGTAGCGGTGAGGCAGAGCGTTCACGTTCAAGGTAAGCCGGAAACTAGGCACGGCGTTTGTCGCGATGTTACTTTAGCATTTCCTTTGGATAAGCAGGTTCTTGACCCACAGTATTTTTTATGTTTCATCTTCACAGCACTTTTCTTCATTTACATCTGGAAGCGCATTCAATCGTGTAGCTGGTAAGCAGTATTCTGTTAATAGCCAGCATTTGTAAAGCTTTTCACGGAATTGAGCACTTCATTACGGTTTGTTTTCATTCACAGAGCACGTATTTTCACTCACAGAGTACTCGCATTCCACTGAGTCGACTCTGATTATCTGTATTTGGAGATTGTGCTACAGGTATTAATAGTTTTTAACTCCTGTGGGATGTATTGTTGATTGCATGAAATATGTTACGTTTTTTCATGGGTTTCTGACTGCATTTTTATCTTTATTTTGGAAGGTCAAACTTTAGCACGACGATTCTTTGTTTGGTTTTCTTTTGGACAGCTAGAGGTAGGACTCTCTGCTGTCACGATGTGCTTTGTGGGGTGTACTGTATGCGTTTAGGAGCAAGCAGCTCCTTTCTTTTGGGTTATAAGTAGGTAGCTGGTTGTGATTCTAGGTTATATTTCAGCATTCACTTTCAGGTGGTTGAAAACACTGGTTTGTTTCTGTCTCTATCACAGCATGATCTCGGGATGTTAGGTCTTTGGTGTTGTTTAAACCTTGTGCTTTTCACCTTATGGCTCACTTGTTAGTTCTGTTCTATCACACAAAGATGATAGTGGTGGCAAGAACGGATTTCTTGTACTATTGTATGTCGTTCTTATCGTTTTTAACTAAGATTGTTGATCTACTTTTCTTGTTCCAGTTGGTGGTCACAAGACAGAACTAAAGCAAAAACTTTTTGTTTGAACACCATCATGCCCCTGATGAAGGGTTATACCCGAAATGCATTGGGTTTTGTTTATTTATTTGTTCATGTGATTTTCTGTTAATTGGGTTCGTTGTATTCTTCATTAGGCCCAATATTTTTCAAATGAATTGTAAATATGGTGTTACATGGAATGCTCTTTGAAACTAAGATGATGCAACTCTGAAACAAAGATGATGCATAATGAAATATAAACTAACAAATCATAAAGCAATTACAAATTGTATTATGTGTTAAATTGTGTGATTTCATTTGAAGGCATTGCACTTTTACATAACACAGCAGAAGCCCTAGGGACTTTAAAAAATAGTGCGCTGAGTGATCGGTACGGAGATTCTCCATACCTCTTTAGCATTTGAGTATCACAGGTCTTTTTAGGCTGGACCCATAGCACACAGCAGCACACTCAGTATCATTTGAATACTAGTTTACTCCTTGTATAACAGGAGTGCAGGTTGGTACTACAATTTTTGAATCATGTGGTGCCTGCCACATGGTGCATGGATGTTTGGGGGGGTAATACATGTGCCCCTCTGGCCACATAGCGGAGGCCGAGGGGGAACAGGGGCCCCCCAAATCCCCTATCTGGCTGCATGTTGATGGCAGTGGGATCGCCATGAACAGGCAGTCGAAAAGGGATATCCTAATCCCTACGGCGATGCCTGCACAGGCACCACCCCCTTTGTAGGGATTAGGAATCCGAACGCTGTCCCGACAGGATCTTTGATCCTGTCGGAGGAGGCGGTCCTACCCCCCACCTTTGCGGTCTGATGAGCTACATTGTAATGCAGCGGACTGACAGATGCTCTAGATGTCAGGCGGAACACCACCGACGGTCTGCCAGCCATCGTAATGAGGGCCAAGGTTCTTTGATTGGTTCAATATTTCTCTCATATATATACATAGGCCTATTATATAATTATAGCAAGACCCTTAATAGCAGTGTTAAAATATAGAGTGCATTTCCCATCAAGATGGTGACATGATAGCGCCACGCTACACATGTGTAAGAGTAGCAAGTAAAGTCAATCAAATCTCACAATACGGGAAGCCAATGAGGAACACAATTTCAACAACAGGAGACATGGCTCATTAGGTTCACTCTCCATGATACGAAAGCAGAGCTAGGCATTCCTTTTTTAAATAATTGACGCGTACCCAAAAACCAAATGCATCAAAACACCACACAAAGAGGCAAGTAACAGAGATTTAGTCTCAGTAGGTAAGAATGTAGGCAATAACAGTCTTGTTCGTTTTCTACAGCCTTTAATGTATTTTACTAATGGTGTGGCTGTGCACTATTTGCAGCCTGGTAAATAGCATGATGCTGAAGCAGGCACGTCTCTAGTGGAGATGGCACGGATTCAGTAATTTGAGAAGTTAATGTCTTTCTCACCTAGCCACTTCCTTGGTTCTAATATAAAGTCGATCACCCCTATTTTTACACTCGCGGTGTGTTCCAGAGTGTACACAGTATGGCACCTGCATGCTTCGGAGTAATAAAGATGTTCCTTTCAGTGGGGGTCTAAATCTTTCCACATTATTTGTTTTTCTAAATACTTTCCACATTATATGATGAATAGGTTAATATATGGGTCATAAGATTGAGGACACCATCTATTACACAACTCTAATGTATATATGCATACGTATGCAGTCATAAGATAATTGAACTAGACATATGTTTGTTTGAAGGTGGATTTTATGAGTAACTCAATCTTTGTGCACTGTCCTGAGAAAGTCCAGAGGGCAGAAGTGCGGGGCAGAAGTGCGTCGACAAGTTCAATTATATGGAATTGCCCAAATTGTGAGCATACAATACATTTGTGGATATTTACAGAGCACCCTAAGGCCATACATAAGCTACAAATGTCTTAGCAGCGCTGGATTTAGACATTTTTGGTACTGCCATAGGAGTGAGCTCTTTTCTTTTTTTAAATTGATTGTGAGACACTCAAGTAAATGATTTTACAAGGATCAGAATTAATTAAATATGAACTTTGATGATTTTTCCTTTTTTGTGTATATGTTGCCTAATGTGTTGTATAATGTCTAGTATGGGAAATGACTAGGCGCCCCCCTCGCCTAGAGGAGGGGCGCCCTTAGTCGCGCCATGAAACCGAGCTTCAGTTGGAGGGGCTGGTTTCAGTGGCCAGATTTCTTGATGACGAGTTGGTACACGTTTCAAAACCGAAACTTACCGCATTTAGGTTTATAAGGCGGCGTCCCTCGGGTCTCCTCCTCTTTGTCTCTTTGGACCCAGGAAAGCCGCAAGAGCGTTGGAAACCACCCACCCACCCGGCAGAAGAGCAAGGCGAAGCGCGGCAGAGCGCTGCCAGTTAACACCAAAGGGGGCATGCGCAGCAATGGAGGTTCAGCGACTGGATGGACCCCAAGAGGGGGTATGATGGAACTGTGCAGTGGATAGGCGGGGAGGGGACTGACCTGCTGGTGGTCCTGGACTCTACTGCCGAGGGTAGGCGCAGGGAGGGGACTGACCTGCCAGTGGTCCTGTCTCTACTGCCCTATCCCACAACGTATAGACTGTGTGGACTCTTTGGGAGGCTGCCTGTGTTCAGGTACCTGGGTGGGCCGGTGCGCTATGCGGTGCCCTGTATTTCAAACAATGCAATGTTTGCTGTAGCGCGTTGGGGCCTGCCGGCACAAGGTGCACAGCTGGATCGGCCGAGTCGGCCAACAAATTTAAATACATGTGTATGGCGAAGCTGAAACCAATTATAATGTTATGCCTAGTTTCCTTGCTGCCTTTTTGTCATGTGGATGTCGCAAAAAGTCGGTTGATGTGAATAATGATATATATCCAAGTAGTACTTGACTCCCGTAGTGGTTGTGTAGATTTATATGATTTAATGTGAATAAAAGTCTATGTCTTGTACAACATAACCGATTTTGGATATTGTTGGGCCCAGTGGGCGCTGAGGGGTGTCAGAAGTGAAGGGGAGTGAGTGTTTCATTGTGCGCGTACTACAGCTATTACAACACGGTCATAACCACACTTGTGAATTTCCACGCATCCTTTAAAACGAACATGCCTTTACCACGCATGTCCATTACCACGAATTCCTAAACCATGATTATGCCTTTACCATGCATGCCTTTACTACGAAATTGGTCATGTGTGGTAAAGCCATGTACGTTGTAAAGGATGCATATTGTGATTTTGTTGTAATGGCTGTATCCGTCAGTCAGTTCGCTTTGCTGGACGCGCTATACAGTCACTCCTACTCCGTGTACAGTTACGGTAAGCCAGTATACTCCACTGTGTACTCCTCTCGTGTCAGCGCTTTCCAGGTTTTTCATCCTGACTTTTTACCATTGTATCATTATTGCCCAGTACTACCGTGACAGAATGATAATTGCGCAAATCTTTTATTGCAGGGTATGTTTACGTTTGACCATCATATAACTTGGAAGCTTGTTGTTTTTTCAAATTGCTTATCTTGAGACCCATGCACTTGTTCGGGTTGTTGGCAGCATGGCACGTGGTGTCCTTATCATCGGGCTACGGTGCCATTGTTTCTGGCAAATTCCACTCTGGCACACATGCATTTCCCTTGGACCCGACTCTGCCTTCAGCTCTCAACGTCCAGCAGCTGCCTCATCGGCTCAGTAGGGAGCGTTCCGCGTTCTGCAATTCGCACCTCTGCTATTGGAGCACGCTGTTCTACAGCTGCATCTTCTGTGGGATGCTTCAAGGGTGTGTGTGCTTGATCTGCTTCACTGAAAACGTAGATCTCTGATCAACGTGCATCATCCAACACTGCCTTGTGTAACGTGAATCCTGGTTCTACGCTCACTGTCCCGCTTGTTTCTTTTTGCCTGGAGCAGTGTACATTTTTACTACGCATGTTTTTACCAACAATGCATTTGCAATCAAATTTTTATGGTAAAGTCATGCGTGGTAAAGCCATATGCATTGTAGAAATGTTAGTTGAAAATGCACGCGTGGTAAAGAAGCATGCATTTTACTGGCGGCAAAGTAAGGGCATGCGTGGTAGTTGCACGTGTTATTCCGTCATACAACCATCTAGTATTCACCTAATGTATGTTCTGGGTGTGGCAATTCTATATTAAAGCAAGCAAACTCAAGTTGCATAATTCAGATGATAAATCATATGTCTCCAATGGTAAACTAACTCCCTATTGCAGAGCGAGAAACATAATCAGATTAATCTCCATAGAGAACCCAGTTTTCCTGTGAAATTTAGTTTCCCAGGTTCACATAGGGTCATTCGGGCGATCCCGTTAACCACTTTGTAAACAGCCAATACCTTGGCTCTCCTGAATTCATTATATGCAAAATACAACTCATTCAAAATGCTTCGGCAAGGCGTCTTCTCCGCTTTCACTCAAGAAAACGCATGAACCCAGGCCTGTAATTACACCAATGGCTACCTATTGCTAGAAGGGCAATGTTCAAGGCACTCTGCATTATCCAAAGCTCCTCCAAAGGAAATGGACCACTATATCGACATGTTAAATTTGAGCAATACACTGCACTTCAGACTTGCACTGCTTATCATCGTACCACCTTACCAGAAGAAATCTGTAGGAGGCACTGATTTCTCAGTTTAAGCTGCCCAGCTCTGGAATTCACTACCAGCCAGCATTACAATCATCCAGGAGCATATATATTTCCAAAGATAGTTCAAAACAGCTATTTTCTAGATAAATGCACCAACTGCAGACAGGCAGCAGAGTCCAGAAACAGCCACATGGTCAAACGCAATCTTCAGCTTACAGCCCACGAATTGCAAACAACTCAACCAGCAAACTGCTTTCATTATGCAGGTAAGCAAAAAGGTGGCTGACCTATGTGTCGCCGTGACATCATATAGTTAAGTACTTCCATATATAACTATTCTGGCACACAATAACCAAAACCATAATACGCAGCGGTAAGCAACAAATTACAACTTATACCTATTAAATTCACAAAATACATATCTGCTATGAGGGTTGTCCATCTCCAGCACTCTACAGCAAAAACCAAACAGCACTAAATGAACAGGCATGGAATAATTGAAGAGATATATCACACATTACTGGACAGTTTCTGACAACTTTAATATAGTCCATTTACTGCAGGTCCCAAATATCTATACAATGTGACCATTTTTTTACATCTCACATAGACACTCGGATATGGGATGATAATAAAAATGCCCATCTCTACAGATCTCTCCACTTCTCTCTCCTTCCAATCATGCCAGCTCAGGACCCCAACTATACCCAAATCTCTGATTGGACAACTCAGTGAAGTAACCAGCTAAGCATACTATATCAAATGAAATACCATAAAGGGACCTATAGCGCTGTTCAAAGCTAACAGTATACTGTAAACCATAAAATTGCACTTCTATTTCTTACACTTCATCATCCAACACACTGCTACGTGCTGCACCCCATAACACGATATGCACACCTCAGTGGTCATCACGCTGGACATGGAAACCCTTCCCACATGGGATCTAAACAAAAACAACACCCTTCCAACCACACACTCTACATGGTGTAGCATGCTACTCATGTAGGCGAACACTTCACCTCCCCACATCAGGTAGGAAGCGCTATATAAATGCTGAACTACAATACCATTTGAGTACTATTTGTTTTATGCCTTTTTGTTCAAACATCAAACATACATTGTAAGAATATAATTACATTGTGTTACCCCTTACCTAACAGCCCATTCATTGAAATTACTCTCTTGTTGAACTCATTTTTCTTTACCTTATAATGACATTTTATTTTTGTGCGTAGGTTTACTATGTAATTATGGAATGTTGTTTAAGCACACATACAAAACATGATGAAATGTTGGACACTGCTTCCCTAAAATAAGAAGACATACACTTAATTAAAATAATTAGGAAACCAAAGTGGTAATATGTTAAGTAAAAAACTTTGGCCAGATTTACTCATTTTTCATGCAGCACAGCCACTTTGGATGCCCAGGAGGGCACTCATACAGCACAGTACCATATCTACAAAGAGTGGCCTGCTACTCGTTTCATCCCCTGCTTTGGCGCTCAAGCAGGGCTACCTTATGTGGCTCACACCTCGCACCATGGTGAAGTCAAACAAGCCAATGAGCACACCCTCATTACTTAAAGGTAACTTAGATTCACCAACAAGCAGTTCTTCAGACTCTCCACAACCAGTATCTTCCGAACAAACTTTATTAGGGCTCCAGTGACATAACCAGCTCAAGAGAAGGTGAAAGAGGCAGAGTTTTGAATTAGATCCCCTTTTATAATTCTCCACCTAGAATTTTATCTATCAATCAGTGCTTCAACACAGCACATGCACTGTGCTACCACGTTACAGCATATGCTCACATAGGGGTCATTACTAGAGTCATAAGCTCATTTGAAAATAAACAAACCATTTCTAATATGAATCTGCATGAAGTTTCTCCTAAAGAGATCGATGTGGCCTAAACAAGCAACTTTAGGAATAGTCATAATTCTAAAAACTTGTCAGTAGTTCCTCTTCATATGTATGACACTGCACTTGAAGTTCCATGACACATCCTTGCTTCACCTGTGACAATATGTTGGAACTCCTGTTTCTTAATCTTCTGACCTGCCGACTATTACTAGAATGTAATAAAACATTGTAAGAAATTGGGTTACTGGTCGAGGGGGGTGAAACCCTACTCCAGCAGTAACCACAATCCTTGTCAGGGTGAATGCACAAGCAAACTCCAAATTAACCTGTGCTTACATATGGTAGCTTGGCACAAAAGCAGTCAGGCTTAACTTGGAGGCAATTTGTAAAGTATTTATGCAGCACTTCAAACAGTAATAAAGTGAAACAAAACACAAGAAAAATCCCACACAAGTTTAGAAGAATAGAACAAACATGAATAAATAATTAATACCAAAACGACCAAAATACTATCAGTAGAACCGGAGATATGCAAGTTTAAAGATTTAGTGAAAATTTTCGCCAAAAAGCACAAAGCACCAACTGTGGTTATCTGATCGCGTCAGACCAGGACAAAGTCAGAAGTTCAGGCCAACCATGATGGAGAGTGGGCCGGCTGCAGGGGCCCAGTTAGGCCTACTGAACAAAGTGCCATAAAACCCAGGTTGCAGAGCGAAGCGGAGTCCTGTGTCGAAGATGCATCATGCAGCAGCCTTTCGAAGGAGCTGCGAAGCTGAGATGCGAAGTCCTGAGTCATCGTTGAGGAACCCGTTGATGACGGGCTTGCAATGTGAAGTTCTGCATCTAAAATGCGACACGCACCGGCTGATTCGGAAGAAGTTGCAGAGCTTGCGATGCGGAGCACCGCATTAAAGCAGAGGATGCCATTGACGAGGGGCTTGTGATGTGAAGGCCTGCATTGAGGATGCTTTGTGCAGCAGCCGTTCCTATGAGGCTGCAGGTGGTGATGCAAAGTCCTGCGCTGGGGGTGCGTTACACAGCAGTCCCAGTGCAGAGTTTGATTAGGCAATACGCAGCAGCTCCAATGCAGAGCTCTGGGAGGCAATGCATCATTCTGTTGGAACCACAAGCAAGCTGGCACAGCACCTTAATACCCACTTCCAAGGGTCCAGGACTGGATTGCTCGAACTTGATAGAGCAGGACTCAAAGCTGGCAGAGTCCAGGTGCTGGGTTCAAGATGGAGGAAGCCTGTTCTGTCCCTAAGGATTCTGATCATGAGACCAGCCTGCTAGCCTTTGTAGTCACTCTGGTGGTCCTGGTTTCAAGATGCAGGTCGAGTCCTTCTTACTCAGGCAGGAGGGTAGCAGGGCTGCAGGTCAGGGCAGCAGAGTGGCAGTCCTTCTTGCAGCAAAGCAGCACAGCAGTACTTCTTCCGAGCCTTCCACGGATCCAGGTATGTATTGCAGAGTTGGGGTCTGAGGTCCAACATTTATACCTGGTACCCACTTTGAAGTGGGAGACGCTTCTAGAGGCTTCCCTCCCCCCTCCCCCCCCCCTGAGATTACAGGCATCCCTTTTCTCCCTGCCCTGGTCCCAGGTTGTCTGGGGACACAAATGACTAGTGAGAAGCCCTTTGTGTTGGTGCTCAGGCAAAGCCTTTGTGATGAGCAAATGTGGTAGGCGTCAGCTCCTCCCCCTCGTTAAGTCAGAGTTGCCCATCCTGCCAACACCTATCTTCCCTTTGTCTCACTGTCTGGGAGCAAGTCACAAAGACCAACTGCCAGCTACTCCTAGTCATCTGACTGAGGGACAGGCTGCAGGCTCCAATTGTTTGGGAAAAGAAAATGCCAACTTTCTAAAAGTGACATTTTCAGAATTGAGACTAAAAATCCAACTTTAACATTAAAGAGTGTTTTTAATTACAATTCATTAGAAATCAAACTCGAACTGTCTGCCTACTCTCAACTGAAAGTTATCACTTATAAAATGTAATAAGGTAACCCAATGTTATCCTAGGGGAGAGGTAGGCCTTGCAGTAGTGAAAAACAGATTTAAGATTTTTTCACTAGTAGGACATGTAAAACTTAAAAGTACATGTCCAACTTTTTAAATACACTGTACCCTGCCCTCTGGGCTGTTCAGGGTCTACCCTAGGGGAGACTTATATGTATTAAAAAGGATGTTTTGCGCCTGGCAAAATATGTATTTTGGCAGGTCGAAATGGCAGTTTAAAACATCACACACAGGCTGCAATAGCAGATCTGAGACATGTTTGAAAAGGCTACTTAAGTGGGTGGCACATTAAGTGCTGCAGGCCCAACTAGTAGCATTTAATTTACAGGCCCTGGGTGCATGCAAGTAAATTAAATGTGCCAATTGGGTGTAAGCCAATTCTACCTTGTTTAAAGGAAAGAGCACAAGCACTTTAGCACTGGATAGCAGTGGGAAAGTGCACAGAGTCCTAAGACCAACAAAGATGAGATCCGCAAAAATAGGAGGGGTGAAGGCAAAAAGTTTGGTGGAAACCACCCTAAGGCTGGCAGGTCTAACAGCAATTCACAATATTCTCTTTGTCATTAGACAAGTGTCTCCTTGCCTATTTTTCTAAAAGGCCACAGTTATTTCTGTCACCTTATTTGAAGTCTCTCTGAAGAGGCAAATTGGACCTTCTGTCTGACATCTGTCTTCACAATCCCTTGACAGTACTCCCACAAGCTTCTCAGAAGAACTATTACAAAATAGTTTAAGAATTCCATTGAAATGGTCGGCCTCCTGGACCCCTGATTTGGGCTCCTACATGGCCTTGGTTTTATCAAATATCCATGCTATGAACCCACTATAAGACTAGAGTATGAACCAAAATATTAATGGCAATACAGGACGTCAAATGTTTACACATTTAAATGGAGTGCTTTACGGAGAGCTACAACAAAGTACAGGGATCAAAACATTTTAATGAGTGGCATGGCTTTAATTATTCTTCTGATGTAACTATTTACATAATACATTTAGTTATTGGCCGGGGGCCACAGGAATTATTCGACAGTGGAGGACCAAATTATGCATCAAGGTTGACTAAATTACGCAGCAACAAAAGCCAAATTATGAGGCATAATTCGGCACATTTTGTCATAGTATTACTTAATTATTTTGCCATTTTTACACATGTTAATACTGTCTGGGAAAACGTTTCGCTCTTTAGTGCCAGTTTAAAACCCAAATATAGTAATGAGGATCTGAAGATGACCACTCAAGAAGTGTGAAGGGCCTTCCACTATGAGGCAACACATATTGCTGTGTTTTTAGTAACTTTTGATCCGTTTCAACTAGAAACAACACTTCATCTTGGTTAAAATCTACAAATTATACAGCAGATGATGGATTATGTGCTTCTGAAAAAGAATGTGATCACTGCTCCCTATATGTCAGAGTTGAGTGATGTAAGGGCTTTTCCTGTGCAGCAGCCTTCTGTTGCAGGCTTTCAAGAGTTGGACACACCTGCTGTCCAAGGCACAGCTGTTCCCTAGAGGGTCCCCCTGGGCCCAGGACCTCAACCTGGTAAGCCTCAAGTTCCATGGGCTCGGTTCCCTCTAGGGGTGACAAGCCCTCTCCCTGAGGAGAGGGGTCCTGAGCTTTTGCTGTTCAGAAGCTGCTCCCTAGTCTTCTTACCTTTCCTCTTGGAAGGTTGGGCCATGCTTCCAGGCTCCAACACTTCTTTTTACCCTGTACTAAGCTTTGTGCTCTTGTTCTCACACACACTATCTCAGGGATTTCCAGCATGGCTGCATGGGTTTTTAGCTCTACCTCAGCCCATGTTGAGGTCTCCAGATCATTTTCAAGCAGACAAGCAACTGGAAGTTTTGGAGAGACCACTACCTGTTTCAGGCCAGTAACCCCTCTCCAGTATAATGTCACCATAGCCATGGAATGGTCTGTAGTGACACTATCAGCGTTTGTGACTGGATAGGTTTTTCCAGTCAGGTATTGTCCTAGGGAAACCAGTGTATCTCTCACAATGGTGACACTTGCACCTCTATCCCTCAGGGCTTCTATTCTAGTCCCATTGATCATGGGAACTGCTGGTAATTCTTTAAGTTAGTGGGCCAGACAGCTAAAGTGGCAAAATCCAACCCACCCTCAGAGACTAGTACAGCTTCAGTGTGAACCCTGATTTGCTCTGGGCACACTTCTGATCCCATCTGAAGACTTACCGCACCAGTACTAACTGGAGGAATACTAGGGGCACTTTTGGTAGGACAGGCAGTGGCTCCAGTTCAGTGTCCCAACTTCTTACAGTTGTTACACCAGGCCTTAAAGGGATCAACATGTTTACCTTTGTACCCACTGCTGGGCTGTGAAGAGGTCTTGGGCTCAACCTCCTGAGCAGGGTTTTGGGGGCCTTTAGAAGACTCCTGATTTTTATCTTTAGGGGATCATCCCCTTTCCCCTGGGGAGGTTATGTAACCCCTTTTTTCTGATCACCCCAGTGGTTATTTTGGTCACCCTAGTCTTGATCCAGTGGTCTGCCTTCTTTCCCAATTCTTTTTTATTTTTTTTATTTGGCAGTTTGCAAAGTACAATTACAGAGTACCAAAAGAAGCAATCAGCATTTATGCACTGTCAAATATGAGGCGCAAACAGTTTTCATAATACAAATAAACGAACCCAACCCAACCCCCACCCCAACCTCACCCATTCGGCAGGTACTATTTTTTAAACATGTATACAAATCACAAATGACAAATCTAACTCCATAGTTTGATACAATCCAGCTCAATTTGTTAGTTCGACCTTAACATTTGTACATTATGCTTAGTGCAAGTCCGGGTTTTCAAGCAAAAACATGGAGAGCGGTGCCCAAAAGTCCTTCGGCCTTGAGGTGACAGGCAGTTCCTCCGCACATATCTCCAATTGCTCTTTACAATATACTAAGTCTCGAATACATTTCTAAATGGTGGGGCCAGACTTGGCTCCCCTATGCATTGCAACTGCGCGCTTTGCAAACAGGGTGGAGATTGCAACAATACGCCTATTACAGGGCTTAAGTTTCTTTACCATACCAAGCAAACATATTTCAGGGGTACATGCAACTCTTTCACGTGTTACTTCAGTAAGCACCTCTGTAACGCACCGCCAAAAAGAATGTATTATAGCACAGCCCCATGCCAGATGCAGGAAGTCCGCATCATCCTGCCCACAACGTATATATTTTGCATTGTCTCTCAACCCGAATTTTTGTAATTGAAACGGTGTATAGTACAACTGGTGTAGATTTTCAAAATGTATAATACGGAGATTGCAGTTTGCCATCAGTCGACCAGTCAGTTCGCAGCAGAATTCTCAGTGTTCCAGCGGTAAAGGGGTCTCGAGCACATCATTCCATTTTTTAAGCGAAGGGGGCTCAATCAACTCATTCTCTCTCTGGGAGGCATTGTATAACCTTGGGATCAATCCCCTACTCTCCTCCCCCCGCCAGCACCGCTTGCAATGCCCTCAAAGTTTTTGGCTCTGCAGGAAAGTCAGGGTACAGGGACCTATCTGCCTGGTGCACCCTCGCAATTGTAAAACCAAGCATTACATTATACGTTTGTCCTACTTGATCTTTTCAAATTCTTGGGGAGAAATAGACCTAGGTCTACCAGATGCTGATGCAACGTTTTATTAGTGCAATGACTTTCTTTCTTTCTTTCTTTTTCTTTTCAGAGTTTTATATAGCGCAAGCTTGACCCGAAGGTATCAGAGCGCTTTACATGAGCCCCAGTTGCATTACAAATGGACACATTCATTTTGTTAAGCACAGGTAGATTAAGTGATTTGCCCAGAATCACAGGATGTTGAGGGTCCTTTGCGGAGACTCAAACCCGGTTCCCCAGCTTCGAGGTCGAATGCTCTAGCCGTTAGGCTACATGTGTTCTTTCATAAATAGATTATAAAGGCCAGCATAGTCATGCACATCACTTCCAGTCAATCAACCATCTAGTGATTTTGCTGAGTAGTCTTTGAAGTCAACACAGGATTGACTTGAGGTTTTGTGAGCCCCTCTGAATCTAATTCTATACTCCTCAGTTTTGAGTCCAAAGCCCTCAATCAGAGTGTCCTTCATGAGGTCATAGGATTCAGCATCTGCCCCAGTAAGGGTCGGGAGTCTGTCCCCTGAAGTTACCAGTGAACAGTTCCCAAAGCAACACTCCCCAGTGTGACTTATTCACTTTTCTCATTCTACAGGCCCCCTCAAAGGCTGTGAACCATTTGGTGATGTCATCACCTTCCTCATATTTGGAGACAATCCCTTTGGGGATTTTAGGGCCATAAGAAGGCTCTCTGTCTCTAGGTATTACATTGCTGACACGATTTATGGGCGCTAGACCCAACTCTGCTCTTTCTTTTTCTAACGCACTGAGTGTATCCTCCAGGGCTAGTCTTTTGACCAACCTTTCTAGAAGGATGTCCTCTTCATTGAGGCTGTCCTCAATGCTACTTAGGGTGCCTGTCCCACCTGTGTGGAATCTAGGTCCTCTAACCACTACTTTTGGGAAGATGGGCACATTGGCCACATCCTCTCTATGTTGGTGAGGGGATTGGGAATTGGCCTCCCCATCACTGCTTTCTTCTTCTGGCGGGGGTTCATCCTCCTCAGAAGGGTGGTTCCTTGCAGATTCTGCCAAGAGCTCCTGGAGCTGTTCCTTGGTAGAATTGGGACCAGGTTTGATCTTTTGAGTTTCAAAGAGACCATAGCTCTCCCATCTTGAGATGGAGGTAATGGGTCAGGTCGATCTCCACAACCATATTCTCTGCATCCATTATTTTACTAAAGTTGGGGTCTCTTTTAAAAGGATGAAAAAAAACTTCAAGGTACTTTTTACCCCTAACCACAGTAAGTTTTTACATTTCTAAAATACTAAAGAGACTTACCCAAAGCCCTACAAGATTTTTAAAAAATGTAAAATAATTGTCAATTCAAAAATCAGTTGACCTAAAGGCAATTTTGAACAACAGTCCCCTGCACACGCTAACAGTGTATCAATTATATCAATAACAGTGTGACAAAAGCTTGAGTCTTTGCTGGAACCTGTGGTGTACTGTACCCTACCTTAAGGCTGTTAGGCCTGCTAGAGGGGTGACTTACCTATACCACAGACAGTGGTTTGTGGGTATGGCACACAGGGATGTGTACCATGTCAACTCTTCAGTTTGGTCTGCACCAAAACATGCAGCCTGCAATGGCAGTGTGTGTGTGTGTTAGGTGAGGGGCTTTTGAGGGTGGCACAATGCATGCTGCAGCCCTCAGAGGCCTTTGCTGGTCACAAGGCCCTTGGTATCAGTGGTACCTTTTAAAGGGACTTATATGTGGGCCAGAGGTGTGCCAATTGTGAAAACAAAGGTACCATTTTTGGAAAGAACACAGACCCTGGGAACCTGATTGGCATGGACTCACGGCACACTCAGTCAAAGTGCATCAGATATCAGGCATCCAGTGGGGGTTAACCATGCAAAAAAGGGCACTTTCCTACAGGCACTCTTTCTTAATGCCCACCAATGCCAGTTTTGTTTCTCTGAAGGAAGATTATGGCAGATTAGGCAACCTCCTCTTCCAAGTTCCTGTTTGAGAAGGAGATTTGAAAGTGGCCTGTAGTTTGACAGCTCTTTAATATCCACCATTGCTGTTTTATGGGAAGGTTATTATTTATTGTTTAAGGGTGTTGAGAACCAAGGCTTGCAGAAGCATCTTTGAGTAATTCCTCACCAGGATCTCAATGTTTTCATTCAGTAAGGGCATGGTTCATTTTGTGACAGCAAGATTTACCTCTCTATGCCATCCAAATGACTACAAGATGCTTCATCGGTTGTTGAGCTATAGGGTGACTCTAGCTGTGGAGTTCTTCAATTCTATATCAAAGAAGCTTAGGTCCCTGCACTGTAGCATACTGCTATGTGGTATGTTCCTGAAAGTTTGAGGTATAGGATTTCACAACAAAGTCTTGAACATGTCATTCAAAATTGGTATTCATGCAGCATAAAAAGTTTATTTTACAGTGTAGGCTGAACTAGGGTAACCTTTCATTCGTTCTTTTGCATCACATTTCGCTGTCCTCTAGCTGAGACCTTTTCCATTGTTGTGACAGGTATTGTCTCGTTCTTTTCAAATCTGCAGTGTCAAGATGAACCATTTATTGGCTGCTTAGATTGTTGGTTTGGTTTTCCTTAACAGGAGACCTACCTTAACCTGGGTGCATTTGCTGCTAGAGAGAAGGCTTTTTTAAATCAATTCTGGGTGTGCACCTTCTGCAGGTGGAAAACAAAACGAGCTTTGGAGATGCACCTGTGTGCCTGTGAGTGGTACTGTGACCTGAGAGGAACTTGGCAGCATTTCCAGCAACCCCAGATGATTTTTCTTTGCTCTCTAATACTGCTGCTCTCTACTGATGACGGGCTCAACCCAGAAACACGTGTCTAGAGATATACAGCAATGTCTGCACCAACTTTCATGAAAAACTCCAGCTAATTTTGAAGTAAGTTTGAACTGTGTACTGCATTTACCAGGATGCAAAGGGGCGAACTGTGCTGGGACTGTGAGGCAGTGTGCTCCCAACCCCCATTCTGGAAAACGAAACTTATTTGAAGGGTTTAGGAATGGTTCTTATGTACTTTAAGAGCCTTGTACAGTATTGGCTTATTGCCCTTCCTAGGCGAGGTTATTGCAAAAGGATCAGTGTCAAAGATGCATGTGGTTTAAGGAGGGGTCTCACCGGGCATTTACCAGTTCGGTTAGGTCCATGGCACAATTTTAATGGTGAACATCAGGTGTAGCACGTGGGATACTGTGTAGGCTGGGACTCTGTTAGGAATGAGAACATGCCGGGTGAAGCAGCACTATGTCTATGAGGAGATTAAACACCATATAGGTCAGGAGGGATCTAGCATATGGAAGGATAGGTTGTGGTAAATTGTGTAACCCAATTAATGGGCAAGGAGGTGCAGTTAGGAAGGTGTCATACGGTTCCTACAAATCAAGTAGGATTGTGTATCTGGACAACATAAACATCAGAATATGGGGACTGAGTCCATTCATATCGTCAGAGTATGTTGGGCCAATTCCTAACTAGCTCACAGTGCCCCGTCTGGACCCCTAACCTTACAGGGTACCCGATGGTATCTGCAACTTCATAACATGACCACTCTAATTCCCCAATGAAATTGTGGAAACAGATCTACCCTTTCGTTGTCACTTAGGCATGCCCAAAGGGAGACACAAGAAATATACAAAGTAGCGTTTCAAACATTTATTGAAGCAATTATATTCTTGTATAAAAAACATGAGCTGCAATTATTAGGAGGAGGAAACAAAACATTGTTACCAGCATTACAAGAATAGTGAAAAAGATAAACAGTTCAACCATTATGATAGCAATATGTGATTACATTAATAAATGATTATGCATATACTTATACTCCCACCTATTTCTACCTACACTATCGAGAGCATAGTGAGAGTACCCTCTGCCAGATCTCTTGGGACAACCCAACTCCCCATACCTGTGTAAGATGTATCAGGAAGCCAGTCTGGTGTAGAACAGGCTGCTGTCCTTTGCAGGATGGAGATTAGAGCCAGCAGGCTGCATCTGAGCCACAAGCAAGCATTCCACGATAATTCGTAGAAGTGCTCTTCTGAGGAACATGGCTCAGAGGTGGTTTATATATTCAAAGCCTTGTTCCAATTGCACTGTGTCATGGGTGCAATGCTGATGTGATTGTTTGTCTTTCTGATTCAGAGCTGTCTCCAACCAGACAACCAAAGCAAGGGCAATGTGCTCAGTGTTCCTTAGCCTTGGACGGAGTGTGCACATGTCATGATAAAATGCTCATGAAGAAATGTGCTGCAAGCAGAATACTTTCTAAATATGTTATCACGCATGTGCAAAGCATGTAAAAAGTCACATTCTAAAAAGATGTCAGATTTAAAAGTGTATTGCAAAATGAAGGTTTTAGTGCACGGGCCCTGTTGAACCTTACAACAAAGGGATATTGCTAATTGTGTGTTAGGCTGCTAATACAGTATGAGGTAGGAAGTGGAGAATGGGATACATGAGGGAGGGGGTGAGTTGGATAATAGCCAGTGGTCCCAGGGATCGAAAGGTATTGGAAGGTGTGGCAATGGGCACTTCTTTCTAAGGGCATGGCATATTCCTCTCGGACTACTAAAATTGTCATTGTCTTTGCATTTATATAGAAAATCTCTACCACTACAGTGATGTTGAAGCACAGTCCCCATATCTGGGACACACATACGGAGACATGCATGCATGAATGGAAGGGTGCTGGCTTGTTTGACCTCTATAGAGATTGTGCAATATGAGAGAGTACCAAGAATATTCTCTGATCGTGGGGCAGTGGTACTGATGTGGCATAAGATGATTGGAGTGGATAAGATGTTGAAAGAAGCATGCACACTGAGCATGCATAACATGAAGTGTATTAGAGAGATGGGGAGCTTGAACGAAAGAAGATGGAGAAGGGTGATAAGTATGTGTGTATGTGTCCTTTGTGAAGACCAGAGTTGTGTTCTAGTTATGGCAAAGAGAATAAGAGGTTATGGCTAGAGTGGAAGGACGCTGATATGTACCAGCATTGGGTGTAGTTGAGACTGAACTCTTTGCCCTTGGAGGTAGGCCTAATAAAAGCTTGGACTTGAGTTTTAAATGTGGCTGGATTCTAGGGTAAAATGTTCATCTCAAGAAGTGTGTCTAGGCACAGTTAACTGTTGGGAGTGTTCTATTGGTGAGCACCTCACTGAGTGCTTTTAGGTGCACTGAACAGGCTAGTCTTGTGACCCTTGTGGTAAGGCGATGTGTCGAAATTGAATGGTGTGCATACGTGAACATGTCATTATCCCTGAGACTGACAGCAGGTGGAATATTGGACCTTCATAGTTGTATCAGTTTAGACCAAAAGAATCACTTATAAATTGAGTACCTGTCTGAAGTACATCTTGAATACGGTATGTGCAATGGTACAAACCTACAGTGTTCCAGTTGTGAGAGTATTCTGAAAATGGGAAAGGTGAAGCGGAGATGATTTGGACACAGTTCATGGGGAAGAATTACATCCAATCAACAGTCATGCAGTGAACCTCAATGTCACAAAGGCGGTGGAGGAGGGTGGATTGGTGAACTGCAGCAAACGCTGGTGACAGGTCAAGTAGGGCGAGTACAGCAGACCCATTTTTAGCCAATCAGGTTTTGAAGTCATCCTATTCAGCAATAATAGATAACTCCAGTCATGACAAGGGTAAAAAAACATTAGCCTTAGCAAGGCGTCTGAGGTTTTCAATATAATGCTTAATTTGCAGAAAAGCTGTTGTTTGAAACAGTTTGCCAAGAAAAGGTCCTGTAACAACTAGCCTGTACCCATCTGGTTTTTGAAGTATTTCTTTTACAGAGATGTGATGTAAGATATTTTAAAGCTACTGAGGTAGATATTAGGAGAGAAGAATGAGGCCAGAATCATCTGCACCACTGGGGATGGGGCTTAGAAATTGCAATAGAGCAGGGGTCAGCAGAGGATCCAGATTGTGACCAGGCAGTGAGAGTTTCACAAAATCAGAATATGATAGGAAGCAGTAAATTGCAAACAAAAGAGTTGGAGGGGGAGAAGAGGATAACCAGTGCTACATCTGTTCAATGTAAGCATCTTCCCTGCTAGAAGGACCTCAAGTGGTTGGCAAAGGTATCGCTTCTCAAGATGGCCGCTGTGTAGGAGCTCTACACGGGAGCTCCTGGGGTTTGGGATTACCTTCTGGTAATAATCCCTATTGTAACCCGGTTCACCATCTCCCTGAACGACCCTTACCCGCCCCGTCACCTACCGGAGCTGATGTCGCCTGGGAAAGTATCATTGTTCGAGTGTTGAAGAAGTGGCAAACCGATGCCCTGTGGGACCCATTACGGACGTGGTGGAGAGAAGATCGGGTCTCGAGTTGGCACCGGGCAGAAGAGACAGGAGAGGGTCTGACTCCTTGCGGTCCTGCGACGAGCCGGTGCAGAGCACGTATCCCCGGTGAGTGCCCAGCAGTTTCTCTTCACACCCTGGACCCTGCTCAGCTGGAACAGCGGCACGTCTCCCAAGCCATATGACAAGCTTGGATTCTTGATGGACTCCCATTGGGGAGGCTTGTGGGGTGCCTGACGGAATCCTTGGTGGCCTGCCCGGGCCCCGTGAGTCACCCCTCGCTAGGCGTGACCGAGCCGTGGCAGAAGACAGCACTCATTCCAAGCCGCATGACTGGAACCGGCAAGGGCGGGGTGATCGCGGGGGAGCTCTGCTGGCTCCTTCCAATTTGTGGAGTGGATGTACGCTTTTGGGAGCCTCCATTCAGCTTCTTAGTCTCTCGGATGCGGGGGGCTGTACCCCGGTGTCTGGATGGCCCAGGCCTCCATTTTGGGGAGATACTCCCTCCAGCTCTCTCTCGGAAGATGGCGCCCACCTCCCACACTAATGGTCATCAAAATAGGACTAACTAAGTAAGCCTAAAAGCGGTGGCCATCTTTGAAAGGCTTCAACCTTCAACAGTGCCCTCTCCAGACAAGAGATGATACCAGAGAATTGGTGTAGGACACCTCTAAGTATGGCAGAAAAGAAGTAGAAAGGGTGTCCCTGAGAAATAAGGAACTGATGAAGAGGGTCATCAAATTAGGACCAACGAGGACCAACAAGCCTGAAAAAGCGGTGGCCATCTTGGAATGGTATTAACCTCCACCAGTGTCTTCACCAGACAGAAAATGAATAAAGTTACCAGCGAATAGGTGAAGGAAGTTTTCCTCGGAAAGCAGGAAGGAAGCAGAGAGGGATTCTCAGAGAAATAAGGAAAGACAGAAGAGAAGAAAGAGAAAGAAAAAAAAAAAAAAGAGAGAATGGATAAAAACCTCGAACCCTCAGTTTTCCATGCCTTCACCATTAACTATCCTCCCAATCTATCCAAAAATGCAGCCAAGAAGTTCAAACACAGGCTAATTAAAACTAACCCCGAGACTCGTATTTCAGACCCCTATTTCTGCATCAACAAAGGCATAATATCGAATGATCTCATCTTCCACACCAAAAAACGTGCACAGTGGAGGAATATCTTCTACTCCATGCTGGGAATCTCCAATTCCAGAAAAAACCCTCATGCCCTCAAATTGTCGGTAACCGCCTCGGACTTCTGCAATGCGAATGCTACCATATCCATATACAACAATGGTAATATCCTTATACAAGCTTCTAATGTCAATCTCGCTATCATAGACAAGATCTTTCCTATTCTCAAGAAAGCATTGAACAGCACGAAAAACACACTCCCCGTCACTATTCATCCCGATTATCCGGACGATACTCCAACTCTTATACAAAATCCCATAACGACATCAACTGAACCTAAATTTCTCCACACCCCCAATGACCGCTACCCGTCCGTCACAACGGTTTCAATCACACCAGGATCCCCAGGCCCAGAATTGACAGGGATACACTTAGCTACCGGCCAACCCAATGCATACACACCCCTGATATCCTTGATGACCAATGGAGAATCCACCAACCCAGAATCCACACCCGACATCCCACTCGTCCCACCTACAGTCGATCTGACCTGCAAAGCTCCCCATGACTTGCCATCAACTCTGGTCTTTGATCGGCCCCTAGCACCCTCGAAACTTTCTCCGCCTATCCAAATTCACCACTCTTCGATCATACCCCGCTCGCATGTGTCAGCCCCTACCATGCTATCACCTATCAAGGCCATCTCCCATACTCATACGGACCCACCAACAACCCTCCATGATCAACTAACCCCATCGGAACCTAATAACGCTATCCCCATGCAACCAGACCTAACTTGTGGACTTCCCCCTATAATAGAACACGCGCCTCAACACATAACTAATTATCCTAACTCAGATTGGATCGAACGCTTCAACGAGTTATCCATCGGCCTATCCCATCTCAAGGACGAAATGCCAAATCTATCAACCATCACCAAACAACTCCTAAACTCGCACAGAGCCACTAGTGCCACCGTGAACCGAATTAGTTACCAAACTAGCAGATATATCACCAAAAATCCACACTCTGAGTACACTAGACAGAGTAAGATACATTCCCCCAACCACCCGTCTCGTCCCAGGAGGCTAATTGCTGAACTATCTGACAATTACATATATGACCTCCTCCTATCCTATGCCAGTCCTATAGACAACAGCAAGTCTCTATGTGGCAGTATTCAAACCATTCTAGCTAACCCCTACAGAGAACCTACTCACAACTGCATATCCATAAATAGAGAAAACCTCACAAATATCAACATAGTGCAGACTGCTCTCACCCATTCGACTAGCAAACTGAAGTGTGCACTCATCAATTGCAGATCAGCTAGCAAACATGCTCCCGACATTTACGATCTCATCCTCTCGAATGATCTTGACATTGTCGTCCTTACCGAAACATGGCTAAATAGTTCCTCCTCTCCCATCCTAGACCTACTGGTCCCTCCTAGTCATGATATAATCCGCCTAGACAGAACCATGAAACCTGGTGGCGGGTTAGCCTGCATTTATCGAAACACAATCTCAGTTAATCAAGCAGACACTGTCTCTTTATCCTCCTGTGAATATCTCTGCATCAACATCTCAAATGACAAGTGCCTCACTAGCAAACTTCACATATTATACCACCCCCTGGTGATAATCTGCCATTCATCGAAGAGTTAATGGAAGTCATTACATCCAACGACAACTCACAAGTGCCACAGATTTTTCGGGGAGACTTCAATCTCCACTGGAACAACACGAACGATCATGATGTTAGTTGTCTTAAATCCTTTCTGTCAGATCAGGATCTATTCCAATTCTGCAACAGTCCAAACCACAACAAGGGAGAGACATTAGACCTCATCATAGCAAAAACGAACAATGTCTCATTAGAATCCATTATCCCATGTGATTGGACTGACCATTACAGCATCTTCTTCTCCATCAATATTGAGGTAACTCCAAAAAGATGCCAACCTACAAAAACAAAACAATGGAAAAGGAATATCCAAAATATTAACCCTATCGCCCTGGTAAACCGATGCAACTCTGACCTGATCCCCACGACAGGCATGGTTGACGTCCATGACCTCACAGTCTTTTACAATTCCACTATGCTTGAAATACTTGACTCTACAGCGCCCCTCCAAAAAAAAAAAACGTTTCCACCAAAATCTCCAAACCATGGTTCAATGAGAACCTGAACTCTGATCGGCGCAAGCTAAGATCAGCTGAACGAATATGGAAATTGGTACCCTCCATTGAACACATATATCACCTTAGAGCACTGAGGAATACATACAACAGGAAAATCTTAAAGGCTAAGGCAGACTTCTTTAAAACCCAGCTGAACCAAGCCATTAATCACCCCAAAAAACTATTCAAAATAGTCAAACAACAATCGCGCAACACTCCTAATGCTACGGAACTAAGCGAATCGGCTACCCCTAATTGCGATGAGCTTGCCAATTTCTTCCTAGAAAAGACAAAAACCGTTGAATACGACATTCAATCTAAGAATGCTCTTCCACAAACTACTGCTCATGACTCTACATTTTACTCACAGATCAAGGACCAATTTAGTATACCGATCGAAATTCCAAAAAACAATGCCTCTTGGCACACCTTCTCGCCCATCCCTGAATACGAAATCTATAACACTCTTCTAGCGATTAACCCCTCCAATCAATTCTCTGATCCCTTACCTTCTTCATTATTCAAAATGATAAAAAAACTTCTATACTACCCTTATGGTCAAAGATTGTAAACGCCTCTCTTAGGCAAGGCACCATACCTGACTGTCTTAAAGTAGGGCAGGTCACACCCATACTAAAGAAAGTCAACTCCCTCTCCTCAGATCTCAACAACTACCGCCCTATATCCAACATCCCCACTCTGGCGAAACTGCTGGAAAAATGTGTACAAATTCAACTATGCAACCACATCGAGAACTACAACCTCCTAGACAAACACCAATCCGGCTTCCGTCAAGGTCACAGCACTGAATCAGCACTCACCCACATAATGGACGACATATTAAAAATGTTAGACCATAACGAATCATGTCTTTTGATTTATCCTCCGCTTTCGACACGGTTAAGCGTGACAACTTACTGTCCCTACTGGAACGAAGTATGGGCCTATCTGGCCCCGTGCTACAATGGTTTACCTCCTTCCTAAATAACAGAACCCAAAGAATCAAGATGAAGCAATCACTTTCTCAACCCTCCATGGTCACCCTGGGGGTTCCACAGGGCTCAGCACTATCACCCATTCTTTTTAATCTACTCATGGAACCCCTGGCAAACGCACTGAACTCTGCGAACATTCTACATCACCTGTATGCGGATGACACACAACTGTATATGAAAATCTCCTCCCCAGAAGGCTTCATCTCCCTCAACGCTATTCTACATAATACTCAAAGTTGGCTCACTGGCAACCACCTCATGCTTAACACCACAAAAACGGAATTCCTCCTCATCTCCCCCCCCAATCACACACCCAAGATAGACCTGTGGCTGAAGCATCTAACTTCCTTTGACTGTGCTCCCCACATCATTGACTCCGCGTAATCCTTGGGAATCACCCTAGACAAACACTTAAATATGCAGGCGCATATCAGTAATGCCACCAAGGTAGCTAATCATCAGATGAGTATCCTAAGGAAACTTAAACCCTTCCTCCCACAGACCGACTTAAAAATGGCGGTACAAGCCCTAGTGTTACCAAGATTGGACTATGGAAGCACCACTCTATGCAGACTTCCCAAATGCAAGCTGGCCCCGCTGAGGGCATCTCTTAACGCTGCGGACAGACTGGTCTCTGGAACAAAAAGAAACAACCACATTTCTCCGACCTTGAAATATCTGAACTGGTTACCCTACGAGGCAAGAATACAACTAAAGATCGCCTGCATGACCCATAAAGCCCTGCATAGCAATACCCTCAGTTACTTAGCACAAAAGCTAGAGCGGTCGGGAGGATGCAGACAATCGCGAAGTGCGAGTTCACTACTACTGAAACCACAATCCTGCCACAAAAAGAAAACCGGTTGCAGAGCATTCTCAGGTATCGCACCGAAGATATGGAACTCCTTACCTCCAGATGAACGCAGATTCTCTTCCTCTTCCTCCTTCAAAAAAGAAGTAAAAATGCTTCTAATGAACAAATTCACATCCTAAGACTTTAATTCATACGTGACTATTAGCCACATATGTTATCCTATATATCACTGTCTACCTCTTTTGTATTGACTGTCGAATATTGAATGCATGTACATTACCCCAATCATCTAATGTTTCAAAACAGTGTAATGTAAAGCGCTCTGATACCCTCTAGGGTCATGTTCGCGCTATATAAAACTTTATAAATAAATAAATAAATAAATGTTGAGAAAGGAACGCAACTGCCAGTCCTGATGAGTTACAATTCTAACAAGCTGCATGTTTGATAGATGTGAAGGTTTGATGTGGTGGAGCAAAGTTAATGTGTTAATTGTCCCATGTTCAGTAACTCAGTAACAGAGCTTCCTTCACAGCACGGTGTACTGCTACTGGTACTAGTGATGACAAGGACCAGTTTGTTCGGGGTTGTTTGATGAATTAACCAATTGGCATGGCAGTTGCCCGAGAGAAGTGAGTTCAGCTTATGAACATCTAGGGATGTGCGCCAGAGATTATATTGTCTTGGAAAAGCCAAGTCATGTGAGTGAGTACAAAGGTGAACAGGATCAAGACAAGGGATTCCTGGGTTGAACTAATGGATTAAGTTTTGCAATAGGTCAATAAAGCCACAAACTGAAATTGCAGCAAACAATAAAAGAAGGATGGTTATTGTTGCAAAGTCATCCTGTGCCCTGGGCACCCCCCAACTTTTTGCTGACTGGTACTGGTGGTAACTGACTCTGACTGACCCTGGGCTTTGCCTAACCAGGCCCAGGGCCAGTGCTATGCTGATAACACTTAGATACAGTTAAAACACCTACATACACTAGGGTACACTATAGGTTCGGGTACCCCTGTGATTGGCATGACCTACCCTATAAGCCCCTAGTATATAATAGGGCAGGGGGATTGAAACTACCTATCAGTCCCTAGTATGTAGTAGGGCATGGCAGTTTAAGAGGCCAGCAGCCTTTCTGCACTTGCATGTGTGCACTGCTGAGGCCTGAGGTCAGTTTTAAAAGCAGCCCTGGGTGCCATGACTGCTTTTAAAAAGTAAATTGTACCCAAACTCAACTTTGGTGTTTGGGGCACTTAAAAATGGATAACCTACAATGTTATGGCATATTAGAGACCCCCAGGGTCTCCCCTAGGTGTCCCAGGGGTGGGGGTTCAGGTATCTATAAGGTAGACCCTTATAAAATGAGTTTTATATGCCCTGGGTTAAGTGAAATTTCACATTTCACTCCCACATTGTGGTAAAGTGCTGCCCAAATTCCACTTTGATGCTAGGAGCACTGTGAAGTGAGGATCTGCAATATTTTTACAGATTCAGAACCCCTAAAGTCTCCCCTAGTTGTCCTATGGGGTGGGGGTCCTGTAGATAGAAGCAAAGTACTTATAAAATATGTTTTTGTAAGTCCTGGTGCTGGAAAAATGGCCCAAGTCATTTTTCCCATTGCAAATCCCCTGTTACATAGGTTAACATGGTAGGAAGTTATTGATTAATAACTCTTGATAGGAGAGGGCTAGAGATGCCATTCAAAGATTTCCCCGAATGGTATTAATAAATCCAACAATATGATATTGTTGAATTTCTCCTAAAGTGTACCTACGAGAAGTTATAAGACTTTCTTGTTTGTAAGTCCAGATTCAGCCTTCCAGTGGTCTGCCCTGATTGGTCAGAGTTAAGTGGATTAGCCAGCCTGCCTGGAGAGGTGATAAAGAGCCCCTGGGGTTATGCAGCTGGGCTGGGAGGGCAGTGTGCTGGACCACAGGAATGCCAGGCCAGGGGGAGGGGTTGTAAACCATGGGCTTCAAAGAGACAAGAAGAACCCAGTGTCATTTACAACTCTGAACTTTCTACCTCAGGCAGATGGGGGGATTAAGGAAGGTATGAGCAGATGCAGGGGGGATAGTCTAAGTAAATTAGCCATCCTAGGGGTGTGTTTAGCCAGCTCTTGCCTCCTTGCTGGAAAATCTGCCATTATGGATTTGGAAGATTTGATGCACTCTGGGACAAAATAATGCCACACTCTACAGGAAGTGGTCATATGTTTGAGGAGTTACCCTGCTCCCATTGGTCAGGAGTGACCTGTCTGACCCAGAGAACATGGAATAAGTATCTGAGAGGGGCAGAGCCCTCCAGATCTGCTGCTTGAAACTTACTGAAGCAAGACATTGCCAAGCTGAGAAGTTTTGCTGTGCAAAGATTTCTAAGGCCTGACCTTTGAAGACTGCACCATCTGAAACTACAGCCCTGTGGATTATCTTGCTGAAAAGGAACTAAAGAGTGGACTCCCTGAAAGCTACAGGTTAAAAGAGCTCATCTGGAACATCACCAACTAAATCTGCACCTTGGAGAACTACCAGTGGAGTTGTAAGGGTGACGTCCCAGTGGATTGTGGGAACTGAAGTCCTCAACTTTCAAGGACCATCTTGGAGCTTCCAGACCCTTGGAGTGAGTTTGAGACACTTTGGGACCCTTTGAGGAACTTCAGGAAGAAGTTCAAGAAGTTTGGAGAACTTTGGAGGAACTTTGAAAAAAAGCTCCATAGAGGGACCGACTCAACCTGGACAGCCAGGCTGCCTGCCTTCAACCGCGAGTCGGCCAAGCCACCCAGGTTCGTCCCGCTAAAAGCTCCGTCGGTCCGACTTCCAGAGTTTGACCAGGAGTAGAAGAAATCTGAAGCCGGCGAACCCTCACCGGATCCGGCTACATGAAGAGCATTGAGAGACCCCGCGAGAAAAAGCTCCAGAAAGTTTCTAAGTCCGCTCGTAGAAAAGGTGACCGGGAGCAACCGCGAACGCCAAGCCGCCTGCCTTCCATCGCGTGTCGGCCTGGGCTCCTGGGTTGCCCCACTGAAGTGCTAAATAGTTTCTAAGTCCGCTCCAGGGAAATTGACCGGGAGCTCGTCGAAAGGCAATCCGGCGAACCCTCACCGGATCCGGACTGGCTGGGAGCTTCGAGGGGCCTTGAGGAGAAAAGCTCCAGAAAAGTTTCTAAGTGTGAAGGTAGAAACTGAGACCGGGACCTGCCGCAAGCTGTAGCCGCCCAGGGCTCCATCACGGTGGCCTGAAACTTTGACTTTGCCCCGGTCTATCGCGAGCAGGTATCCCAATATGGTACTATAAACTTCTAAGTGCTATATTTTATTAAATCTTTGAAAATTCATATCTCCGGTTCCCTACATTGGATTTTTGTCGTTTTGGTGTCATTTTAAAGATAAAAATATTTCCTATTTTTATAAATTGGTGTTGGATTTTTATTATGTGTTGTGTCTTAATTATTTACTGAATTGGTGTTTTTAAATGCTTTACATACCTGTCTTTGAAGTTAAGCCTGTCTGCTCACAGCCACGTTACCAAGGGTTGAGCATAGGAATAATTTTCTAAGACCAATGCTGAGTCCTACCAATGGTTAGTGGCCTTATTGCCAGTGGCAGACCTACATTTGCCCCTACCAATAATCCACTTTCCAACAGTTATGAACTATGAAAGAGATGAAATCAAAGAAGGATAGAGAAATCGGGGTCTGTGGAATGAGAGGAAAAATTGGAAAAGTAATATAAGTTGCACATCTTCAGGAAAATATGCCGTCTCAAATGGAGATAGCAGGAAAGAAAGCTTTAGAAAATGAGGCTTTGTAGACTTCACCTTTTCTGAAGATTTCTTTTAAGGATGTTCTGATAACCAGGTAGAGCAGCTTCCTGAGCCACATTTAGTGATGCAGAGCAGGCAAGGACTAAGGTTGAAAGGAAAATTGTGTATGTGGTGGCAATTGATTGATATATCTGGAATAAAAGAGGGTACTGGGGAGGTCATTTCACATATCAGTTCAATTCTTTGTGAGACTTTGTAGGTTGTCGACAACATCTTATGGGACAGCCTAACGAGGCACTTGGACAACAAGAGTTGGACTGGGTTACTGCTGCCAGGGTTGGTGACCCCCAGACTGTGTGGGGTTGTTAGAGCAGCTTTGAGGGATCTGGTCCATCTGAGAAGAAAATGCTGCAAAGCCTTTGTCCAAGATAAGACACTCAGTTGTGTTCATTGGAAAGAGGTGATAGTGGTAGTCATATTGGAGTTTGTAGCCACTAGTAAAGGTATGACAAACAACAAGTGCATGCATAGGGGAATCCGGTTGGGTTCTCTCTGTCGCTTTCTTTCTTCCTCTCACTCTGGTGTTGCTACTGTAGGAAAGTGCAACCTGCAGGTTGTACACAGATATCTGTAGAAGGTGTTCTAGCCTCATTTGTTGTTGTTCTACAGTGTAAAGAACATTACCTTTATGCTACCTATATCTTCCGCAGGTGCGTTAGCCAACTGAGAAATCTAACTGGCATTGTAACCTTCGACGTGCAGGTTGCACAGTTGTCTTTGGAATGTGCCCAAATCATTGACAAACAACTACCTTACATTGAAATATTTGTATACCACCTACAGCACGTTGTGAAACGCCCCATTTAAAGTGTGGAGCTTAAAAGTCAAAGCAGGTAGAAAATGCCAACCACATTTCTACATGTAACTGTTTTAAATATCTTTTTCACTGATGAGACTTCAGTGTCATAAATGATGCCAGGCAGACAATTTATGCAGCATTTATTGAGGTTCTAGACTCAGACCGGATTCACAAGCCACTAGAACTGCATGAACTGAACCGGATACATATTGGGTGAGCGAAGATGAAAGGGTATCTCAAATGGTTTTATGTATTGTGATAGTTAGCTAAGAAAGCAACATATTCTGGAATGAAATCATAAAAAAAACTTTCTGCCGAAAAGTTATTCATATGGTAGTGAGAACAAAGGAACATCCATGAGCACGCGATTCACACTGCTTTATCTGCTGTGCCGATTTCATCTTTGGAAACAAATGCACTATAGCACAGATTTACCTCCAAATAAAAAGCATGTTGATGTACTGATAGCAATTCAAATAAAAAATTCCTTAATTATAAAACTTTCACAATAAAGAGAGGCAACGAACACAGACAGATTACACAACAAAGAAGCAGTGGCTCATGAAAATTGAACATCAGTAGATTCTATTTTTTATTGAGTGTATCCAAAAAGCAGTGCAGCCAACGTGTTTCACCTACAAAGGCTTCATCAGGGCAAAGAATTTTGATCCGCTGAAGGTCACACGGATCTTCCAAAATTAAAGTCAAGTGAAAGAGAAAATGCGACCACAATAAAGTCAGACTTGAGATCCTAAAAGCAGTCAATGTAGTCCAGTGTGTAAAGAGAAAAGAGACCCGTCTTAATCCCAAGGTTCACACCAAAAATATAATAATAAGTAATTACTGTCCAGTAAGAGTTTAGCAACAACGCAGGGACCAGTCAATGAGTGTCCAAAAGCGCCTCACTCCAAGGTTGGTCGCCATCCGGTGTGTGCTGTGTGTGCTGTGTGAGGCACCAGAACAGACTTCTCTTTTGACCGTCGCGTTGTATTAATTATGCAATTGCGGAAATTCTCTGCCAATGTGGTCAAAAAATACTCAAGCAAGTGCAAAATGGTACCACAGTCCAACAGGGAGATTTGCACGAGCTTTGCAAATGAGGCTGAGACCCAGTTAGGTGGAGTGCAAAAATTAGGTAGGCCAGCCCGCAAACTAGGTCCAGCAGATGCACGGCCACCAGTATGGTCCATTCCAACCAGTGCGGCCACAGAGCTTCGCATGTCAGGTCCAAGAAAGTAAGGGTGAAGAAAGCTTAAGATCACACACAACCACACATTAGGTCGAGCAAGACCATGTCAGCCAAAGTACAACTCGAATACAGTCTGGATGGGCCGCTGTCATCCAGAGTGATTTCATTCAGAGGCACCATCTAATGCGGTGTCAGTGCTGCATTGCTTATCAACAGCCACCAAAATGCCACAGTGTGGTATTGCAGGGCTCCGTGGATGTTTTTCATCCCAGATTTGTAGAGGGAGGGTTGCTATGACACTGCCTCTTTAATGGGACCTATTTCCAAGTGGCCGTGGTACATGAGTGCACATCGTGGAAGCAGGTAACAGGAGGCACTTTAGGGCCTAATGATGGGACAAAGGTCAACCTTGCCATTGGGAGTCAAGGGGTACATAATTCGGTCTTCTACCGTTGATTTTCTCATGAATTGATGTCCAAGACATTAATGAGCTGTGAGGCCTGTGTTGTGGGGTTGTGAACCCAAAATTTTGGACGGTGTCCTGGAAGAGTGGGCAAGAAGACAAGGAGGTCACCTCTGAATGGTGCAAGAACAGAGATCGAGGGCTCGACCTAGGACTCAGAGGTGAGGACGGAGATCGACCTAGGACTCAGAGGTGAGGACGGAGATCAACCCAGGACTCAGAGGTGGGCAGGCAGGCAGGCAGGCAGGCAGGAGGGCAGTTGTCTGTTCTGGGACAATGAGGCCAACGAGGGTGGGTTCATTTTTAATTAGGGGCGGAGGGAGAGAGTGGAAGAGAAATGACATTGGATTGTATGCTTGCTAGGGCACTTGGTATTTGTAGGGAAAAGGGTCAGAAGAGTCAGAATTTCCTGGCTACTACGTACTCTTCCATCAAATAAAAAAAGTTTATTCTAAAGCATATGTTGTCTGTCATTCTTTCCACAATGCAGTGTCTGTGCAACTCACAGTCAGGCATTTTCTTCTAAGTAGCAAACAATCCCCACACAATTGCCGAATGCAGTGTAGGCATATCAACTGCTCAAAGGCAAGGAATGTAGTTAAGAGTCACAAACCATTACGGCACCAGACCTTAAACAGTGAGTTAGAACACATCAACCAGGGTCCTAGCAATTAAGTAAATAACAACAACGTACAGTGTGCATCATCAAAGCCCGCTGCCTTATGCTTGTACGAGACTTTGTCCACATAAACCTTAGCTGCACTAGAGTTTTGGCGCCTTTCTTAGTGACCCAGGCGGTAATGAGCCCCTGAGACGTGTAACTCGCCTCATTACGCCTCTTGGCGTCGCACCCCCTGCCGCCACAGCCTCGTGCTACCTGCAGGATTCTGCAGGTTAATGATGTATACTTGCAAACCCTATGCAGGGGTCCTAACCTGAGCTCGGCGACTTGAAACGACTCCACGTAACCGACGCGAACGTTAATGACTGGAAACGCTTAGAGTTCAGCCCTAGCGACCGCTATCGGTTGTATAACGTTTCTCTTAATGACGAGGTCCTGAAAACCCCAGCAACTGCTACTGTCTCTCGCAGTCCAAAAACATAACATCAAACGGCAGATGAGCTGCGTAGTACGCGCAAAATATAAGGGGGCTTATTTACAAGCCTCTTGCGCTGCCGGTACGTCACTTTTCCCCCACATTAAAAGTGACGCACCTGCTGCGCAAGGGGCTTATAAATAAGCCCAAAGAGGTGGGCGAGAGAGAAAACAACAAATGGTGGTAATGCAGGGGTCAAAGGGCAGACGTCCAACAATGGTGCATCACTGAATGAGCTCATTGTGGAGGTGGGAAGCCACCTGAGGACCAGATATCGGTGCACAAATTAACAGAGGCATCTAGAAGGCGCAACTAGTCCACTGTCCTCGTGCACCTGTCATTTCCACTGAGTCAGGAAAATAGGTTGCTAGGAGTACGAAGGTCAGTTACATCAACCTTAGGAATTGGACTGAAATGTGATTAAATTTAGAGGGCAAGTGTGTTGCATATCTCATCAACATGGTATCCCCCCACGAGTAAGGACTTTGACAAGGAATCAGGAAGGGGTGGTAATGGTGATCCATCCATTGATGAGAATCCAAATAACTTGCTTTTAGTCGCCTAGTATTCCAGAAAGATCTGTCAGATGGTTAATGACCCTTTTTGGTAATTACTCCATTGGCGTTTTCTCATAATTAGGATATATTTTCACCTTTAAGGAATTTCCTGTTGCTCATCCAAGTCTAAGTAAACCAGTAGCCTTCAAGCAGAACCCCCACTTGGGTGGAAAAACTGTCCCACTCAAAGCGTTGCTAAAAAGTTTAACCCCAGCGTAGCACATTAGACGCTAAGACGTGATTGTTTGGGTAAATATATTCAGGGGTGCATTCTCCACCACTCCCCCACACATTAAATGTAAAGCTTGACCAAGAGTGCATATAGCACTCGATGCAGCAGCATCTCGCACACACACTGAAAAAACAGACTACAGGAGTGGTGCGAGGTTTCCTATCGCACAAAGAACAGGTGTATCATGGGCAAGGGCAGAGTAAGCTTTTCATCAAACGCGGAACATGTATATCAGACGTGGCACCATTGTGAGTTCCCCTCATACAAAAAAACAGGTAATGCAATGGCAGCAGCAGTCCAAGCTTACTCCACACAAAGAGCAAATGGGGACATGTATCAAGCCAAGCGTGGGGCAGGGGGCTACTCTGTGGTTCCTGACCACATCAGTGTATGCAGGCAAGTGTGAAGACAGGAGGCTCCTGCAAAGTGCTTCTGCCCATGAAACTCTTTGGCAGAACAGATGACGTGAGCAGTGTCCTAGTCCAGTGTCATTTTGTCGCCAACAGAGAAGGCTGGAGAGAGAGTGAGATAGGACCCTACATAAATGGTTGGAGATGGGCCCGCTCCTGAACATCTGTCATTCCTTAGGAGCCCCTCGGCAGGCCAGTCATCCAGCACCTTCAATTTCTGAGGGTAGAGGACCCCTGTCCCTTGACCGCTTGAAATACAGCTTCAGAAAACTTCAGGAAGAAGTCTCAAAGGCAACATGGTCTCTTCTCTACCCTTGTCTCACAGTGGGATATATATATATATATATATTCCAAAAAGTTGCCCTCAAAATGAAGATGCACTCCACAGCAGATGATTTCTTCCAAATCATTTATTTTCTAAAAGCAAAAACCGGCATCTGCATTCCGAAACTTCTCTTTCCATTTTTTTTAAATGCAAACCGAATTGACATTCTGAGGCCCACTGGAGGGCAAGGAAAGTGTTTTAAATAAAGTTGCAGCAAGAACACAGATCCCACTGGAGGGAAATAATGGTGCACAACACATACCACAACTCCCAGCATGCACAAACACTGAAACTCACTTGGGAGGCCCACCTGAGGGCAATTACTCACTAGCATGCAGAGGGTAGAAGAGGGTGTGTTACTGCTTCTGTGGACTGTTAGCAAGCCTCTGATGAAAGAGCAGGAGCTCTGAAACGCGTCAGGCTATGAAAATGTTTGGAATGAAATGCCGGTTTGAAAGTAACGTTTCTGATAAAACATCCTTTGCTGAGTGCGTCTTCAATTTTTCGACAACACTTTGGAAACAAGAATCACGGCAGCCCTGCTGTGGAAGACTGCACCACCAAGAAAAAGGTATTTGGGGCTGGGGGCTATGAACTATTCTAAGCCTGGAAACAGCACAAGGGATCTTTTTTAAATGCAAACCGAATTGACATTCTGAGGCCCACTGGAGGGCAAGGAAAGTGTTTTAAATAAAGTTACAACAAGAACACAGATCCCACTGGAGGGAAATAATGGTGCACAACACATACCACAACTCCCAGCATGCACAAACACTGAAACTCACTTGGGAGGCCCACCTGAGGGCAATTACATACTAGCATGCAGAGGGGAGAAGAGGGTGTGTTACTGCTTCTGTAGACTGTTAGCAAGCCTCTGATGAAAGAGCAGGAGAGCTGAAACCCGTCAGGCTATGAAAATGTTTGGAATGAAAAAAAAAAAAATAATCCAGTATTTGTAAAGCGCACAGCTACCCGGAGGCATCCCGGCGCTGGGGGCCGTCGGGAAGATTAAGCAAGCTATTGCCCAGAGTCACATGGTGCTGGGCTGACCTGCCACCGGTGCCGGGGATCGAACCGTGAGCCACAGCGTCCGGTGTCAGTCGCCCTGACACACCTCTTCCCGCTCTGCCGCTTTGAAAGTAAAGTTTCTGATGAAGCATCCTTTGCTGAGTGCGTCTTCAATTTTTGGACAACACTTTGAAAACATATATATATATATTGAACACAGATGAGGATTTACATGTGCACCTAAGCCATTAGCAGTATCCAAAAGAAATGGCTTATTTTAAACTAGTCCCGAAAATCCATAATTAAATTTTAAACGGATGAATTTGCCGTGTCGAGAAAGGGATGTATAAGAAATTGAAAGAAATAGAATGTTTGCAGTACTTGGAGTTTAGATATCAATATGCTGTAATATTGGTACTAATGTAATTCAGTATTTGGAATTTAAGGTATTAAAATCTGAAATGCACTAGCACTTTTTCCAGATGTCATAAGGTCTAAATAAGCTGGAATTGATGATGAATCAAGAGTTAATCACGGTCAAAGCACTTGTACTTGATCGTATTTTTGCATTGCATTGTTATCTAATGTACTGTATTGACTATATCTGCACATTGTATTTTGCACATTGCACTAGCACTTTAGAGATTGACCGTTTACTTGAATAGTATTTATTTACTCATGTGGTCTTTATCGGTTTTATTATTAACATGGACCCACTCCTTTGAATCTATGAAAATTCAAATTGCTAATGCATGGTGCACTGGCACTTTATCCAAACTGAACAAATTCCTGAATGTCAAACGAAATCCCCTCAATAGAAAGAAATTCTTGTAGAGGTTTTTTAGCTGTGTAAATATCTAAAATACGTATGAATTTAAATATGGATTTTAACAAAATGAAAATTGCACATGATGTTTTCAGCTAGCTTTGCACATTCTATTAATAGAGGAATGCCAATAAGGTATTGGATGAAGTAGACACTTGTCTAAAATCCTGAGCTGATCTATAATGAAAGTTATGCTAAAATATCCAAAATTATCCTTATGTTGATTCATATTTTCTGACAACATTTTGAATCCGAAGTTTATATTCTAAATGTAAAACATGAATTTGAAATGTTTTAAATTGTTATACACGGCAAAATTCTTCGTAATTGGATTAAACACGATGTGTGATGGAGTCTGTTTTCCATTGCAATGGAAACAGCGAACCACGTGATCGGGTACTTGTAGTTTTAAAATGAAGGAATGGCAATTGCGTTGTTGGTGTGAGCAAGCCTGTGGACACAGGCGAAACGCGTTACCAAAAAACCGAAAAAGAAATAAAAGAGAATCTTTTATAATGAAAACCAGAGTCCCCGTGTTGGTATCCAGGGACTGAAGGGGAACTGGAATTGGTGTTCATATATATATATATACTCATTTCAGGTTGGCTTGGATGGTATTTTACCAATTCAAAGCTGTAATACTGTGCCTGGAGTGGTAAATGGCTTTTGTCAATTTACAGCTCGGCATGGACAGCACTGTACTAGTCCTATGCTTAAAGACTTTGCTGTAGAAATGGCAAAAGACTTTGTCCCTTTCTATCTCGGCGTGGATGGCACTGTGCTAATCCTATGCTTAAAGACTTTGATAGAAAAGCAGACATTTGAGGTGAGCAGATCTAGAGTGTCGCTGGTGTTGAGAGTGCTCTATACAGGAGCTGCTTTCCACCTAAACTTGAGAACTACCCAGAGTTCTCTGCTTCTTTTTTGCATAATTTATGCTTCACTCTATGCCTGAAAGGGTATTCTTTTGAGATATATATATATATATATATATATATATATATATATATATATATATATATATAATCTACTGGCGGTCGCCAGTAGATAGTTATAGTTAGGACCTATTTTCCATAGGAAATCCGCAGCATTCTATTTGAAATAACGTTGGCGCCGGTTGTCGAATCTTCGCGAAAGTTTCCAACTTGTTGGGGCGCTCCGGTCCGCTCCTATCCTGAAAGTCTCGGGGTGATTCATCAAGCGGGGGCCGAGAAAAAAGGGGGGTCCCAAAACGTGTTTTCCCCATTCATTTTTCCATAGGAACCTTTAATCGCAGCTACAGCCCGAACTGCTGAACGGAATTACACCAAATTTGGCAAAGAGGTAGCCCTTGGTTCAGTGTCATGCCTTTTGCTTACATGGTGTAAATCTGTTCAGTAGTTCCTGAGAAAATCAAAAATAAAATCACATATATATCTGGGCGGAGCCTAACCACACATGTCATTGTGAGATCTGATTGGCTGTCAACACTTCATCCTGGAATTGCTGGCAGCCATCTTGAGACCAATATACATGATAGTACCCCATTGAAATGCATTGTAATGAATCAAAGATTTTGAGGGTTACCAAAAGGAGAACTATAAAGGGTGATAACAGACTTTAGTTACATTAGAATTCATTTGTTGATGGTACCATACTAATTTCAGGAATTGTGGTGTGTTCTAAGGTGATTTTACCCTGTGAAAAACCTTCTGCTGGGATATCATGAATCATGTTTGAGAGAAAACTATTTTCACATGCTTGTCCCATACAGTTTTGGAAGGTGCTCCAGAAGCTAAAATGAGAGCATATTTTCTGTAAATTCACATTATCTTTCTCAGTCATGTGAGAATGAAGTCTGACATTCTCAGTAAAACATGTACATCCAACAAGGGCAGAGACTGTCAGTTGATTCCTTTGTGTTCTACTGCAGCTTCCCAGAGTGTTCTAAAGAACAACTAGAGTGCTAACAGCCTTACTTATGACAAAAGTATGGCACACCTGAAGCCATCTTGATTGGAATAAACTGGTAACACTTAAAACATTTAATTTAAAAAGGAACAAAATGATGGGGTTCATTTTGTCATAGAAATTATGGTTAGTGCTGTAGAAAGAAAAATTAGGACATGTTTCAAGTGTGATCTCAAATATCTTCCTGTTATATTTCAAAAGGAGCAGCCTGCCAGTTGATGCCTTTGTGTTCTACTGCAGCTTCCCAGAGTGTTCTAAAGAACAACTAGAGTGCTAACAGCCTTACTTATGACAAAAGTATGGCACACCTGAAGCCATCTTGATTGGAATAAACTGGTAACACTTAAAACATTTACTTTAAAAAGGAACAAAATGATGGGGTTCATTTTGTCATAGAAATATGGTTAGTGCTGTAGAAAGAAAAATTAGGACATGTTTCAAGTGTGATCTCAAATATCTACCTGTTATATTTCAACAGGAGCAGCCTGCCAGTTGATGCCTTTGTGTTCTACTGCAGCTTCCCAGAGTGTTCTAAAGAACAACTAGAGCGGTAACAGCCTTACTTATGACAAAAGTATGGCACACCTGAAGCCATCTTGATTGGAATAAACCGGTAACACTTAAAACATTTAATTTAAAAAGGAACAAAATGAGGGGCTTCTTTTTGAAATAGAAATTATGGTTAGTGCTGCAGAAAGAAAAATTAGGGCATGTTTTAAGTGAGATCTCAAATCCTCTTCTATTTCATTAGAAAATTCTGACATTCAGACTGAAACAATCACTTTCAATACCAGCAGCAGACTTCCAGTTAACTCCCTGGTGAGCAGTAGCTTTACTACAGTGATCTAATGAGCAACTAGAGTGCTAACATTCTGAATTTATGGCAAATGTGAGACACATCTGAATGCCTTCTTGATGGAATCAAAGTAAAAACTGAAAGCATTTCCTACTGAGGAGACTGCAGTAAATGAGGAAATTAGGAAACTTCATAACAAAGAAGTCTTCCAAGATGGACACCAGTGAAAAAAGAGCCCAAATGTAGCACAAATATTACCCAGATGTAGCCCACATATAGCCCAATGACAAAAGTGTGCAAAACACTTTTTATTTTTTTTGCATTTTTATGTAGTGCAGACTGGTCAGGTATTGGAGCGTTGCATCTTAAAACATGACCCCCCTACACTACAAAAACACCACTGCACTACCCTAAACCCTAAAACACTACCCCCAGCACGACCCCCTACACTACACAAGCACCACTGCACTATCCTAAACCCTAAAACACTACCCCCAGCATGACCCCCTACACTACACAAACACCACTGCACTACCCTAAACCCTAAAACACTACCCACAGCACGACCCCCTACACTACCCAAACACCACTGCACTAACCTAAATCCTAAAACACTACCCCCAGCACGACCCCCTACACTACCCAAACACCACTGCACTACCCTAAAACATGACCCCCTACACTACACAAACACCACTGCACTACCCTAAACCCTAAAACACTACCCCCAGCATGACCCCCTACACTACACAAGCACCACTGCACTACCCTAAACCCTAAAACACTACCCCCAGCACGACCCCCTACACTACACAAACACCACTGCACTACCCTAAAACATGACCCCCTACACTACATAAACACCACTGCACTACCCTAAACCCTAAAACACTACCCCCAGCACGACCCCCTACACTACACAAGCACCACTGCACTACCCTAAAACACTACCCCCAGCACGACCCCTACACTGCCCGAACACCACTGCACTGTCCTAAACCCTAAAACACCAGCCCCTGCACGACCCCCTACACTGCCCGAACACCACTGCACTGCCCTAAACCCTGAAACACCACCCCTAACACGAACCCCTACACTGCACGAACACCACTGCACTGCCCTAAACCCTGAAACACCACCCCTTCACGACCCCCTACACTGCCCGAACACCACTGCACTGCCCTAAACCCTGAAACACCACCCCCAGCACGACCCCCTACACTGCCCGAACACCACTGCACTGCCCTAAACCCTGAAACACTACCCCCAGCAAGACCCCCTACACTGCCCAAACACCACTGCACTGCCCTAAACCCTGAAACATCACCCCCAGCAAGACCCCCTACACTGCCCGAACACCACTGCCCTAAACCCTGAAACACCACCCCCAGCACGACCCCTACACTGCCCGAACACCACTGCACTGCCCAAAACCCTGAAACACCAGCCCCAGCATGACCCCCTACACTGCCCGAACACCACTGCACTGCCCTAAACCTTGAAACACCAGCCCCAGCACGACCCCCTACAGTGCCCGAACACCACTGCACTACCCTAAATCCTGAAACACCACCCCCAGCATGACCCCCTACACTGCCCGAGCACCACTGCACTGCCCTAAACCCTGAAACACCAGCCCCAGCACGACCCCCTACACTGCCCGAACACCACTGCACTGCCCTAAACCCTGAACCACCAGCCCCAGCACGATCACCTACACTGCCCGAACACCACTGCACTGCCCTAAACCCTGAAACACCAGCCCCAGTACGACCCCCTACACTGCCCGAACACCACTGCACTGCCCTAAACTGTGAAACACCAGCCTCAGCACGACCCCCTACACTGCCCGAACACCACTGCACTGCCCTAAACCCTGAAACACCACCCCCAGCAGGACCCCCTACACTGCCTGAACACCACTGCACTGCCCTAAACCCTGAAACACCACCCCCTGCACGACCCCCTACACTGCCCGAACACTACTGCACTGCCCTAAACCCTGAAACACCATCCCCAGCATGACCCCCTACACTGCCCGAACACCACTGCACTGCCCTAAACCCTGAAACACCAGCCCCAGCACGACCCCCTACACTGCCCGAACACCACTGCACTGCCCTAAACCCTGAAACACCACCCCCTGCACGACCCCCTACACTGCCTGAACACCACTGCACTGTCCTAAACCCTGAAACACCACCCCCAGCACGACCCCTACACTGCCCGAACAGCACTGCACTGCCCTAAACCCTGAAACACCACCCCTGCACGACCCCTACACTGCCCGAACACTACTGCACTGCCCTAAACCCTGAAACACCACCCCCAGCACGACCCCCTACACTGCACGAACACCACTGCACTGCCCTAAACCCTGAAACACCACCCCCAGCAAGACCCCCTACACTGCCCGAACACCACTGCACTGCCCTAAACCCTGAAACATCACCCCCAGCAAGACCCCCTACACTGCCCGAACACCACTGCCCTAAACCCTGAAACACCACCCCAGCAAGACCCCCTACACTGCCCGAACACCACTGAACTGCCGTAAACCCTGAAACACCACCCCCAGCACGACCCCCTACACTGCCCGAATACCACTGCTCTGCCCAAAACCCTGAAACACCAGCCCCAGCACGACCCCCTACACTGCCCGAACACCACTGCACTGCCCTAAACCCTAAAACATCACCCCCAGCAAGACCCCCTACACTGCCCGAACACCACTGCCCTAAACCCTGAAACACCACCCCCAGCAAGACCCCCTACACTGGCCGAACACCACTGCACTGCCCTAAACCCTGAAACACCACCCCCAGCACAATCCCCTACACTGCCCGAACACCACTGCTCTGCCCAAAACCCTGAAACACCAGCCCCAGCACGACCCCCTACACTGCCCGAACACCACTGCACTGCCCTAAACCCTGAAACACCAGCCCCAGCACGACCCCCTACACTGCCCGAACACCACTGCACTGCCCTAAACCCTGAAACACCACCCCAAGCACGACCCCCTACACTGCCCGAACACCACTGCACTGCCCTAAACCCTGAAACACCAGCCCCAGCACAACCCTGTACACTGCCCGAACACCAATGCACTGCCCTAAACCCTGAAAGACCAGCCCCAGCACGACTGCCTACACTGCCCGAAAACCACTGCACTGCCTTAAACCCTGAAATACCAGCCCCAGCACGACCCCCTACACTGCCCGAACACTACTGCACTGCCCTAAACCCTCAAACACCAGCCCCAGCACGACCCCCTACACTGCCCGAACACCACTGCACTGCCCTAAACCCTGAAACACCAGCCCCAGCAAGATCCCCTACACTGCCGGAACACCACTGCACTGCCCTAAACCCTGAAACACCACCCCTAGCACGACCCCCTACACTGCCCGAACACCACTGCACTGCCCTAAACCCTGAAACATCACCCCCAGCACCCCCCTACACTGCCTGAACACCACTGCCCTAAAACCTGAAACACCACCCCCAGCAAGACCCCCTACACTGCCCGAACACCACTGCACTGCCCTAAACCCTGAAACACCACCTCCAGCACAACCCCCTACACTGCCCGAACACCACTGCTCTGCCCTAAACCCTGAAACACTAGCCCCAGCACGACCCCCTACACTGCCCGAACACCACTGCACAGCCCTAAACCCTGAAACACCACCCCCAGCATGACCCCCTACACTGCCCGAACACCACTGCACTGCCTTAAACCCTGAAACACCAGCCCCAGCATGACCCCCTACACTGCACGGCACCACTGCACTGCCCTAAACCCTGAAACACCAGCCCCAGCACCACCTCCTACACTGCCCGAACACAACTGCACTGCCCTAAACCCTGAAACACCAGCCCCAGCGCAACCCCCTACACTGCCCGAACACCACTGCACTGCCCCAAACCCTGAAACACCAGCCCCAGCACGACCCCCTACACTGCCCGAACACCACTGCACTGCACTAAACCCTGAAACACCAGCCCCAGCACGACCCCCTACACTGCCCGAACACCACTGCACTGCCCTAAACCCTGAAACACCACCCCCTGCACGACCTCCTACACTGCCCGAACACCACTGCACTGCCCTAAACCCTGAAACACCACCCCCTGCACGACCCCCTACACTGCCCGAACACCACTGCACTGCCCTAATTCCTGAAACACCACCCCCTGCACCACCCCCTACACTGCCCAAACACCACTGCACTGCCCTATACCCTGAAACACCACCCCCTGCACCGCCCCCTACACTGCCCGAACACCACTGCACTGCCCTAAACCCTGAAACACCACCCCCAGCACGACCCCCTTTACTGCTCGAACACCACTGCACTGCCCCAAACCCTGAAACACCACCCCCAGCACGACCCCCTACACTGCCCAAACACCACTTCCCTAAACCCTGAAACACCACCCCTGCACGACCCCCTACACTGCCCGAACACCACTGCACTGCCCTAAACCCTGAAACACCACCCCTGCACGACCCCCTACACTGCCCGAACACCACTGCACTGGCCTAAACCCTGAAACACTACCCCCAGCACGAACCCCTACACTACCCGAACACCACTGCACTACCCTAAACCCTAAAATACTCCCCCCAGCACGACCCCCTACACTACCCGAACACGACTGCACTGCCCTAAACCCTCAAACACTCCCCCAGCACAACCCCCTACACTACCCGAACACCACTGCACTGCCCTAAACCCTAAAACACTCCCCCCAGCACGACCCCTACACTACCCAAACACCACTGCACTGCCCTAAACACTAAAACACTACCCCCGCATGACCCCCCTACACTACCCAAACACCAATGCACTACCCTAATCCCTAAAACACTACCCCCCGCACGACCCCCTACACTACCCAAAGACCACTGCACTACCTTACACCCTAAAACACTACCCCCGCACAATTCCCTACACTACCCAAAGACCACTGCACTACCCTAACCCCTAAAACACGACCTCCTACACTACACAAACACCACTGCACTACCCTAAACCCTAAAACACTACCCCCTACACTACACAAACACCACTGCACTACCCTAAACCCTAAAAACTACCCCCAGCACGAACCCCTGCACTACCCAAACACCACTGCACTACCCTAAACCCTAAAACACTACCCTCAGCAGTACCCCCTACACTACCCAAACACCACTGCACTACCCTAAACCCTAAAACACTCCCCAGCAGTACCCTCTACACTACCCAAACACCATTGCACTACCCTAAACCCTAAAACACTACCCCCAGCAGTACCCCCTACACTACCCAAACACCACTGCACTACCCTAAATCACTACCCCCAGCACGACCCCCTACACTACCCAAACACCACTGCACTACCCTAAACCCTAAAACACTACCCCCAGCACGACCCCCTACACTACCCAAAAACCACTGCACTACCCTAAACCCTAAAACACTCCCCCCAGCACAACTCCCTACACTACGCAAACACCACTGCACTACCCTAAACCCTAAATCTACCCCCAGCATGACCCCCTACACTACACAAACACCACTGCACTACCCTAAACCCTAAAACACTACCTCCAGTACGACCCTCTTCACTACCTAAACACAACTGCACAATTTGTTACAGGTGTTGCAACGCAGGCCTGTGGTGCTTACTGGAAGTACCTGGTGGGCTAGTTGGGCCCCAGGGACCCTCAGGATTCAAGGTGACCTAATCCCCCAACTTAAAACGCTCCACGGGGCGCGTTTGCACAGTGGTGAAGGGAGGGGGCGGGGCCTCAGGTGACATGTGCGCAAACACACCCTGTGGTGCGTTTTAAGTTGGGGACTTAATTCCCTTTGAATCCTGAGGGACCCTGGGGGCCAACTAGCCCACCAGGTACCTTCAGTAAGCACAACAGAGTTGCATTACAGAGAGGTGAAAAAAGGTGCGTGACCTCGGAACGCTTCTCTGCAACTCAGCTCTGTGGTCCTAACTGTAGGTACCTGGGGGGCTAGTTGGGCCCCAGGGACCCTCAGGATTCAAGGGGACTTAATCCCGCAACTTAAAATGCGCCACGGGGCGCGTTTGCACACATGTCACCTCAGGCCCCCTCCCTTCACCACTGTGCAAACGCGCCCTGTAGCGCGTTTTAAGAGGTAGTTTTAATCCCCCTGCCCTATTATGTACTAGGGACTTGCAGAGGAGGTCATGCTAATCACAGGGGTACCCCAACGCATAGTGTTCCCTAGTGTATGTAGGTGTTTTCACTGTATTCTAAGTGTCTTTTAGCATAGCAATGGCTCTGGTTAGTCAGAGTCAGTTACCACCAGTACCCGTCTGAAAAGTTGTGGGCACAGGATGATTTTGCAACAAGGCATCTTTCTGCTCCTCTGTTGGTTCTTTCTGCACATCTTTTGCTTCTTTCTGTGCGTTTTTCTTCTTTCTTCACATGTCCTACCTCTGTAGGCATAGTTAGAAACTAGCATTTAAAAACCTTTGAAATTCACTTAAAAATCATAGGTTTCAGGCACGTTATAGTTAGAAATTAGCATTTAAAAAACCTTTGAAATTCACTGAAAAAACCATAGGTTTCAGACACGTTATAGTTAGAAATTAGCATTTAAAAACCTTTGAAATTCACTGAAAAAACCATAGGTTTTAGGGACAGTTATAGTTAGTTGGACATTTCACTCGTACAAAACCATAGAAATTCCCCCGTTATAGTTAGTTCAGCTAACTATAACTCGCGCCCCCGCAATGCACTGCTGATGACGTCACATATTACATCACTCATGACGTTATAGTTAGCTGAACTAATCTAGTGTTCCCATAAAAACAGTTAAAATAACCAGAAAAGAAAATAAAAAAAGGAAAAAGGTACATATGGTATAACATTATATCAGATTGTCTAAAAAACTGATTTTATATCATATAAATAGCTAAAAATCACAAGGGAACAGGTGACATAAAAACAATGACAAATATAAACATGATACATAATAATACTAAAACTGTGACAGATTATTAATAATTTATTATAAACAGCCGTATTAACAATCCCTCATCTTGTTTGCTCGAATGACCCACAGCCAGCTCAAGAATTTGGCCACTGCTATAATAATAGGATCCTCTGTGTTGGTTTTCAGAATCCTTAAAGCCTCCATAGCTACTCTGATGCCCATATTCTTACAAATGGGTTTCAGCCATTTGTGCCTGGGTGACCCAGATCAGTTGACTGGGGGTGAGTGTTTGATTTGCTCAAACGCTCCGTCCATCATCCCCTTTGGTATCGCTTTGTTCGCCCTAAGTTGGCAGGGTATGCCCAGACGTGGGTCCCTTGCTCACTTTGCCACTGGATTCAAGCTAGCCTGGCTGATGACGGCTGAATAGCCAGAAACCGGTCCCAGGATGCTTGTTTCCGGTCCAGGGAAGACATGGCTTGGCAGTTCGGGCTGGACTGTTCCCATGAGGCACAGGGTCAGACTGATTTGCATATGGCCATGTCTGAACTGGGGTGGTGGAGTGAGCTAAAGAATGATGATGGATTAAACCCAGATCAGTTGACTGGGGATGAGTGTTTGATTTGCTCAAACGCTCCGTCCATCATCCCCTTTGGTATCGATTTGGGCCTGGGTGACCTATAGGCAGGGCATACAAAGAAAATGTGAGCTAGTGACTCAATCTCGGCTGGACAAAAGGGACATTTGTCATCCGAAGGGGGGTGCCAACTACTGGTGAACACTTTGATGGGAAGAGAACCCACCCTAAACTGATGATACAGCTTCCTATCAATAGGTCTAATAATAATGTCCCAGTATGTTTCGAGTTTTGGCTTAAATTTATGTTCATTAAAAACCCGAGTCAGGGAGCTACATTGGTGATGTGTCAGTTGCTGCAATCTAACCATGCTCCAATAAGCGGCTTTCAAATCCTTTTTCGCAGGGAAGATAGCAGCAGCTGGATCCTCCCACAGTTTACTCAACCCCATACTAAACAGTGTAATTTTTAGATTCCTTATCCAAGGGATTTTATTTGTACAACCCAGCGACCTAACTTCAGAGAAAGCTTGAGCGTACGGAGTAAGCTCCGGGGTAGTCAAGAGCCTTCTCCAGAATGCTACCGGTCTAAACCGTACCTGGTCCGCTATTTTGTTACAGCCCAGATCCAAATATAAAGGCCGCAATGGAGTAGACTGCGGAAGGCCAGTCAAAGCTCTCACAAATTTGTTTTGGGCGACAGCCAAAGATGTTAAATCATTAAAACCCCATAATTCCGCCCCATACAACAATGATGAACCTATTTTATGGTTGTATATCTTTAACGCAGGGGCTAAGGGCTTGGTCTTAGAGAGCCTTTGCTCTTTAAGCAATGCACCTGCGAGTTGGGAATGCTTAAGTGTCAGCAGGTCAATCTGGGATTTCCATCTGAGTTTCTTACCCAAAGTTAACCCTAAATAGGTGAAGGTGTCAGTCTGCTCCAAGGGGGCATTATCCATGTACACCCTCCCCCTCACGGCCTTTGACCTATGGAACACCATGAACTTCGTTTTGTCCACATTTACCACTAGCTCATGCTCGCGACAAAAAACCCCAAAACGCTCCAGTGCCACTTGCAACCCCTTCTGAGTTCTGGAAAGTAGCAGGGTATCGTCTGCGAACATGAGCAGCGGTATCTTCATTCCTGCCAGCATTGGAGCATCAGTGGAATGGGATGTAAAGTATTGGACCACCCTATTAATAAAGAGTGAAAACAGGGTTGGGGCCAGTACACACCCTTGTCGGACCCCCTTAGTTACCGCAAACCTTTCGGTAACATTCCCCTGCTTCCCCCAACGAACCTGTGCATAATTGGTTTCATGCAATTTAACCAGAATACTTAGTAGTTCGTATGGCATCCCCAGAGCCTGAAATACACTCCACATTTTGGCATGAGGAACTAGATCGAACGCGGTCATAAGATCTACAAAGGCCGCGTAAATCGTGCCACCACCAATAGCAACTACCTTCCAATAAACAAGAGCAAACCTAAACACCTGTTCAATGGTACTTATGTGGGGATGGAACCCTGCCTGTAGGGGGGTCAAAATGTCCATCTCGTCTATCCAGGCCTGAATTCTGACTAAGACGAGCCTTGCAACTATTTTTTGGATGGAATCAATAAGGCTTATTGGCCTATAATTGCCTGGCTGGGAACGATCACCCTTCTTAAATATAGGTAACATTTCAGCACCGAACCAAGTATCCGGAATAGCTGCGCCACTAGCTACTGCATTTGCAAGATATTTAATATAGGGGACCCAGTTCTCTTTGTCCGATACAAACAGGTCAGCCGGAATACAGTCTGGACCTGGGGCCCGACCTCATGGGATCGATTTTAGCACTTTTTCCACCTCGATGCAGGAAAAGGAAGCACTGGTATCCAAAACAGGTAGGGGGTTGATAAGATCACTACAACTAGTGGCTAAAAACTGTGCCTCAAAATGGGACACCCACACCTCTGGAGCAACATGGTTCGTGGGAACTTGGGATATAACTCCACTGCCCCATTTAACAAGTTGCCAGAAATGCGTCAAATTTCGCTCTTTGCTTGCTACAAGCAAGTCCTGCCATCGGGACTCATCCCAGTCCTTCTTCGCTTGCAATTGGGATGCCTTGTACCTAGCTCTAGCTTTTTTTATATCCCCCGCTGCATGTGATCTAATAGCCCTAGCCAGTGACCTATAAGCCTCTCTACAAGCTTTATTATACCAGGAGGCTGCCTTAATGAATGGAGCCCTCGTTTGTTTATTTGGTTTAATAAAAAAACATTTTAACTTCCCGAAGAGCTCATTGTGGACCTCGGGGATAATGTGGTTTACCGCCTCTTGGGAGGCGCATTCATGTAAAATAGAGAGTGAGCGGACGACCAAGGATTTCATCTCAGCCACATCACCCTTGTTATCCACCAGCCTAGCCCATCTAACTCTCCTCATATCATTGGTAAGTATGGCCTCGGTTAACTTGTCCTCAGCGGCCCTAGAGTCATTACTAGAAAGGCCAGGAATCTTTAAGGTTAGAATCAGCGGGTTGTGGTCACTTTCATTCCGCTCCTGGACCACCATATCCAACATAAAAGACCAGAATTCCACATTAAGAAATATGTAGTCAATGCGACTACTTCTTGATCCATTGTCAAAAGTGTGAGTACCCTCATTATCTGAGTGCGTCCTCCCATTGGCTGCTCTGAGTCTCCTTTCCAAACACAACCCCTTGAGCTGTAGTGCAGCCTCAGTCCACTTTTTAATTGGGCTTAAATTTAGTTGCGGGATGTTCCATTGTGCATCCTCTTCCAGACTAAGATTACCGTCTTCGTGGTCGAGGGGCTCAAAAGTTCAATTAAAATCGCCCGCTATTATCAGGTTGCAGCCACCCCCCAGACTACCTAAAAACTTGTCAAGGTGGGCGACAACAGATGATGCTTTACCCCCAGGCGACCCTCTGGCATAGACATTAATTACCAGAACGTCTAACGCGTCAGCCATCCGTAACCGCAATACCATTATGTCGGGACTGTCAATGTAAACTTCCTGCACCACACATCCATCTAACTGCCTGACCCAGCATGTGAGTCCGCCAGACGGCCTACCTTTCTGGCCCCTCAGCGCTGGTTTAGAGAAATTAAGATAACCAGGGAAGAAAATGGGAGCCAAAGACCAAGTTTCTTGAAAAAACCAAATGTCATAATTATCTATAAAGACTGCCCAATCAGTAGAGACAGTTTTGGTAGACAACCCAGCTACATTCCAGGAAGAAAAAGACAACGATGGCTGTGCAAGCCATTTTACAGTAGTATAAAGATGGTCAGTTGCGCCCGTACTACTATTGCCCACAACCACTGACTTACTGGGAAAACTGTTGTACTGTTGGAAAAAGCTATAGGGGGTAGGGGTAGCCGAGGGGGTAATAATAGATTCCTTCGTCCTCTCCTCCAGTGCTTTAACCATCCCAGTTCCACAAACATTCCCAGGGTCGGCACGACTACGATAGACACAACCAGAAACTGAGACATCCCAAGTACGAAATGGCCGTGTATAAGCTAGGGCTCCTGTCTTAGTCGGGCCGCCAGGAACTTTAAGTCAATCTATTTCTTCCGTGGAAGTTAAAGCATCAAATCGGTTGCAAGTGGAAATCTGAAAAGTATGTTGACCACACAAATGTGGTTCGCCCCTCTTCGCTCTATGGCCAATACTCCCTTCTGTTTTATAGAAAAAGCCCAGTGGGACACAATTGATATCATCCTCCTTGGTACAAAGCAGAATTGCTTTTGCACAAGGGGAGCTGCATGTCAGCAGCTCCCCTTGTGCAAAAGCAATGCCGGCTCCCGCAGGAGGCGGGGAGCCAGCGGGACCGTGGGGGCATTGGGGCTTCCCCCACGGTCCTCAACGAGAGGCCATGCCCCGGGGGATGGGGTCCCCGGGGCCAAAAATAGCCCGGGAGGGGGGCCACTCGGCCCCTCTCCCTTTTTTAAAAACATAAACATTTGGGCATGCCCCGGGGGATGGGGTACCCTGGGCAAAAATGGCCCGGGAGGGGGGCCACGCGGCCCCCGTCCCTTAAAAATAAAAAAAATTAAAGAATTGGGCATGCCCCGGGGGATGGGGTCCCCGGGGCAGTAATTGGCCCAGGGAAGGGGGCCACATGGCCCCCTTCCCCAGAAAAATAAATTTGAAAAAAATTGTGCATGTCCCGGGGGATGGGGTCCCCGGGGGGAATATAATTAATGGAAGTGGACGGTTTTTTTTCGACAAAGTTTGGAGTCGCAACCCTAGCGCGGCGCTCAGCACGGCCCCCTAGTGTAAACGCGATGGGTGCGCGGCTCTCAGCGTGGCCCTTAGTGTAAACGCGATGGGTGCGCGGCTCTCAGTGCGGCTCCTAGTGTGAACGCGATGGGTGCACGGTTCCTAAAGTCGCGATGGGTGCGCGACTTCAAGCAAAAATAATTAAGATTTTTTTTCTAATGCTAGGTTATATGTTGGGTTATTGGGTGGCTCTAAAAAGAGCCCTTGTTTTCTTTGGGAGATTGTTGTAGCTACATGTAAGTGCGGATGCAGAGCTTCAGGTTGTTGAGAAACACTCTGTTGCCTTGATCAGTGAAGTGTACTCCATCACTTGTGTAGATGCCATCCATATGGAAACGTAGATTGTTGTTATAGATGGAGCCCATCCTATGGTCTCTGAGGTAAGCGGAAACAGCTTTATTGACATTTTTTCTAGCTTTCTCAATCTGTGGACAGAATTGATTGGATCACTTCCATTTCTGTCTTTGGCATATGTTAGAGTATACAAAGACAGTTTGGGGGGAAAGCAACATCAATTCTGTAAAGGTGTCCTTTATTAGCATTTCCAGACCTACCCCAGTCAATGTGCCAAGGTCATTGCCACCACAGTGCCCAATCATGAGGTCAGGGGGTTAGAGATGCAAAAAGGTTTTAACCAAAGGCATCAATTGGTGCCACTTTAATCCTCTCTGTCCAATCCATTTAATGTCTACATTTTGCAAAGCTAGGTCTTTGTCAATACCTCTGCGTTCAGCATACCTTTTGCACCAGAAAACATAGCTGTGCCCAACAATCCACACTGTAAGCATCTTGAAGGGGTGTCTGTAAGTAATGAAGAGATGTCTGCAGCTGAGGTTGTCAGTTGGTAGAATGAGAGGTATGTAAAATGGTGGACAAGATGCAATTTAAAAAAAATTAGAGAATTGATTGGCTGTTTAAGAACATTCTATATTCAAAAATAGGGTGCATTTGATTTTTTTAAAAAGCATTTTTCTTATTGGTTAGTAAAAAATGTTTGAAAGGTACAATAGAAAGGATAAGATCATATTTTGCCAAGTCAACCACACCTGCTGTTTGTATTTGCAACATTGTGTGGTGAACTTGAAAATATGGTGAACTTGTGACCTGTGAGTTCACTTGAATGTTCCATGAACTGTTACTATGGAAACTGGCATGAAGCAGAATGGGGGAAGGGTTAAAACTTAACTGTGCTTTTAAAATGTGAAATTGTAATTTATATATAAGTAATATTTTTTTTCAATGATTTTTCCCAAGTCAGTACTATCTTTAGAAGTGGTGTTTAATTAAAAAATTGTGTTGAATTTATTTGTTATATCTTTTTTAACTCCCGACCGAATTTGCAACTCCATTGCGGTGGTGCACGATGGGGTCGCGACTTCTAAAAAAAATGTAGAAACAGTTTGGGCACCTTTAGAAGTCAGTTGCTAAGGGTTATTATGTGTAACCAATAGAAATGTGTTTTACAATTTGAAAAAATCTGGGAAGCAATGTGATTTGTTAGTTATGTGTATTTGTGTGGAGAAAGAGAGGGAAACTTTGCCATTACTGGTTTTACCTTGCTGAATCTGGTGCATTATATTGATTGTGTGTAAAAGAAAATCCTGTCAGAATTTGTGAGATTTTAAATTCAACACATTTATTTGCAAGATGAGTTATAAATTTGTGAGGTTAATTTTAAATGTTTTAACATTAATCAAAAACTGTGTTGTTTGTAATATATTATTAAATGTAGAGATGTATATTGTAGTTTGTTTCATTGTACTTAAATGTTGTTTAAAAAAGAGTCTGTACAGTAATATGTGTATTTTTTAAGATGATTACTGATGTTCATATAAGATGTTATTAATTAGGCTTGTTTTTTAAGTCTGTACAAAGGTATAGTTGAATGATGCCGCATAATTTTAGATAGTTGGTTGAAGACGCAGCACAAATGTGTAGTTTGAAAGATGTTCATATAAGGTGTAATTAATTAGGCTTCTTTTTTTGTTGTCTTTACAAAGGTATAGTTGAATGATACCGCATAATTTTAGATAGTTTGGTAAAGATGCAGCACAACTGTGCAGTTTGAAAGATGTTCATATAAGGTGTTATTAATTAGGTTTCTTTTTTCTAGTTTGTACAAAGGTAAAAATAAATGATGCCACATATTTTTAGATAGAATGGTGAAGATGCATCACAAAAGTGTGCTTTCTAGGATGGTCATATAAGGTATTATTAATTAGGTTTCTTTTTTCTAGTCTGGAATAAGGTATACTTAAATGATGCCACATAATTTTAGAGAAAAAGATGAAGATGCAGCATAAAATAGTGGTTTAAACATTGGAGAAATAAGGTGCTGTTAATTAGGCTTCTTTTTTCTAGTCTGAACAAAGGTATAGTTGAATGATGCCACATAATTTTAGATACAAAGGTGAAGATGTAGAATAAAAGTGTGGTTTTAAAAATGCTCCTAAAAGGTGTTGTTAATTATCCTTCTTTTTTAAGTCTGTTGAAAGGTATTGTTTAATGATGTCGCATATTTGTAGATAGAATGGTGAAGATGTAGCTCAAAAGTAAACCACCACATATTACCCTTGCAGGCATGTTGCACTTATCTACTTAACTAGATAATACGTAATGACTCATCTATGTCTTCAGATTGTATTTATACAGTTATCTGTATGCTTAGTGAACTATTGAGAGGCTGCCTCGCTGATTACAGGAGTGCAAAGGTAGTGACTGGGTGATTTTAAAACTACATGAGTTATGATTCACTGATTCCATATTCTCCAATCACCCAGTTAGTATCCAGGCACTCATGAAATCACTCCGCCACTACCCAAGCACTTATGAAATCACCCAGGCACTACCCATGCACTCTCCCAATCACCCAAGCACTACCCATGTACTCTGATATTAGGATAAAATATAATCCTCCTGTACCAACCAATAGCAACAACTACTTCAATGCACCTCCAAAATGCAATGAGGGTTCATCCTTAGATAAGGTAGATTGATGCTTAATGCCAGCTTCTCCTCATACGCTGTATGTGGATGAGGAAGCATTGGGGAGGGATCCGAATAACTCCCCTAATGCTCAGGGAATTAGCAAACAGGTAGACACCAACACTACCAATTCTGAATTGACAAACCCAACATTAGCTCTTGCTTCCTGGAACATAGCGGGTCTTCAATCGAAGACAGCGTCAGCTGATTGGTCAATGTTTATAGAGGGTCACGACATATGGGCTTTTCAGGAAACCTGGTCACAGAGTCCCATTTTCCGTCCAGGGTACCTGAATTGTGCCAAACCTGCTATTGCTGGACAAAAAGGGAGGCCCTCAGGTGGGCTCACCCTATGGGTAAGGCAACACCCAGGTTTCAGGGTTGAGGAGAGACCAACGGACAGCCCTGATATCCTGGCTATTATCCTACGTCCGAAATATGACCGAGACATATTAGTGAATAATATATATGCTAGAGGGATGCCGGGTGTGAAGCTCTCAAGTACAGTTTCTCTACTGGATGCCTTTATAGAGAAACACAGGGGCAGATATAACATGGTGATAGCAGGTGACTTTAATTGTACATTCGAACCTCTTGATTATGAAGATGGTGGCCTCTGCAGTGACGAGGACTCTCAATGGGGCATTACATCCCTAACCTTACCTTCGATAAAGAAATGGACAGAGGCAGCACTCCAATTAAAAAGTTTGTGTATAGAGAGGGGTGTTAGGGCTGTAAATGGGAGGACACCATCGGATAGCAAGGGTCTGCACACCTATAGCAATGGGTTAAGAAGCAGCCGGATTGACTATCTTCTTATTAATTTGGAGTTGTGGTCTTGCCTCGTCGACATGTCGGTCCAAGAGAGAAGTGAGAGTGATCATAATCCACTTCTGCTAACCCTGCAGATGCAGGGGTTAGTTACACAGCCCCAGTTAATTGAGAGGGTGACTGCAGATGTAATCCCTACAAATGATATGCGAAGGGTGAAGTGGGCAACGTTAATTGAAAAAGATAATATTTTAGAGCAGATGAAGGCAGCAGTGGAAAACACCCTAACGGCCATCTCCATCCTAGATACCAAGGATGATATTAATGGCGTTATTTTACAGGCACATGAAGAACTGTTCACTAAGCTTAAATGTTTTTTCATTAAGACTAATAAATCTAGCAGCCGAGATATCTCAAAGTCAGCTAAATGGTATAATAAGGACTGCAGAGTAGCCTATAAGAAATTGTCACAAGCCATAAGAACTAAATCAATGGAGGAGATTAAACTGGCACGGAAAATGTATAAAAAAATCCAAAACGTACCTAAAAAGGAGTCAGACGAAAAACGATGGACTGATCTTCTGCACGCGAGTAACGAAAAAAACATGCAGAAATTTTGGCAGACAGTAAAATGGGGCAGTGGTGAAACTAGACAAGCCCCAGACAATTACGTAGCACCTGATCAGTGGGTTTCTTATTTCCAGGCACAATTTGCTGCTACAACTGCCAGTTCAAACCACCGTCCTACATTTGAGTCCGACATTACTATGATTTTTGGGATTGGGGAGGTTGAAACTGCCCTGGATGCGATTCCAAAGGGCAGAGCTCCTGGCCCTGATTACATCCCGGCTGATTTATTCAGGTATGATAGAGCCAACTGGCTTAAGTATATTTATATACTTGTTAATGCAATAGCCAGTGGGGCTCCCATCCCAGAATCCTGGCGTGGCGCGGAAATAATACCAATTTACAAAAAGGGGGACCGCACTTGCCCAAGTAACTATAGGCCAATAAGCCTAATAGATTCGTTGCAAAAGATCATGGCCAGGCTTTTGTTGAGCAGAATCCAAACCTGGATATGTGAACATGATATCCTATCAACACTACAGGCTGGATTCCGTTCGCATGTCAGTACCATTGACCAGGTTTTTAGGTTTATGCTGCTCTATTGGCGCACCGTAATTATTGCAGGGGGAACCATGTATGCAGCTTTTATAGACCTCAAATCTGCGTTTGACTTGGTCCCCCGCAACAAGCTATGGGAAGCACTGAAAGAATTAGGGACGCCACCAGAACTCCTCGCCCTAATCGTTAAATTGCACAAGTCAAATTACGCACAGGTTCGCTGGGGCTCACAGGTAAAGGTCACGGAAAGGTTCTCGGTAACAAAAGGGGTCCGACAAGGGGGCGTTTTGGCTCCTACCTGTAGGAGAGTAGGATATGCTTCACATGGGTACCCCCACTTTTTGCTGATGCTTCACTGTTTTTCGACATTAGTCTGGCTGGGGCCCTGCTAATCAGAACCCCAGCCTAGCTGCTTCCTCTCTAAAATGGTTTCCATGTGCCTTAGGCACATCACTGATTGGGATCTGGAGTGCCCTTATAAGTCCCTAGTATATGGTATACTATGTACCAAGGGCATAGGTACCTCAGAGGCCTGCCAGGGGCTGCAGCATGTATTATGCCACCCCTGGAAGGCCATCCAAACTGACACCACAGGTCTGCTACTGCAGCCTGGGTAAGGTGGTGCATGCACCCTTACTGTGATATAGGTTACCTATATCACTAAATACATACACACATATAAACCTATAAGTCACTCCTAAGGCAGGCCTTATCAATCCTAAAGGCAGAGTGCATGGTTCCTATGTGAGAGGGTGCCCCTGCATGAGCAGGGCCCCTCTGCAGCGTTCGGAGCCCCTTCTCTGATGCTGTTTGTAGTGCAGCCTGACCATATACTCTTAAGCGCATTATAACCTCGCGTTAAATGCTAACTTTGGAATGGCTGCACCTAAACATGTCGTGTTTGGTGTCAAACATCTTGGAATACTACCCCCCGCCAATTCTGGTGGCGGGGTAGCATTCCACCCTTCTAGAGGGAAAGACATGTTAACTCTGGCTAGCCCGGTAACTTCTTTCCAGAGCCCTGGCATCACAAAATGGATGCTGCTGCCACAGACACGAGTCTGGCCTCCTGCTGCAGGACGAAACTCCGGCAGGGGAGGCCTGGACAATAGGTTTCCTGTCCCAGGGAGGTGTGACCACCTCCCCAGACAGGATAATGTGTATTGGGGCTGGGCGGGAGCACTTTCGGGTGCTTTGAAGTCCTGCACTGGGGGCACATTTGGTGTCCCTGTGCATACCCCAGTTCCAACCAGATCAGGGGCTTGCAGCCCCTGCTTTGGCGCGAACTGGACAAAGGGAAAGGGGTGTAGCCACCCCTCTGCCCTGACCTACCCATAGGTGGGGCCACAGAGTAGTCCAACCCCTATCCTTAGTATAAGTATAGGAACCCAGTCCTTAGGACTTTAGATTATCCCTGGACGAAACTCTGAAACTGAATCCTGGACCTTCGATGCTCTACTCACGATTAGAGGACAGAAGAATCTCCCTTGGGGTCAAGGAGTGACTCCCCTGCTTGGCAGGCACCAAAGAAGCATCTGTCCGGTTCGCATTTCTGAAGCTCCCGTCGGACGCCGAAGTCATCGCATCACCAGAGGTAGATTCTCAGACTTCCCCGAGGCTACCCTGAGTCCCCAGCAAAGCTGAGGCCCGTGGCTATCGTGGGTGACTTGAGACCGTGACCCCTGGACACCGAGCACATTTGCAAGTGCATCCTCTTCTGGGTGTCCCAAGAAGTCGTGCTTTGGGCTCCAAATAGCCCTAGCCTCCAGCACCACCTGCACCGAAGATCACTGGCCCCCACTCCACGAGTGTCCTGTAAGCCAGATCCACGTGCGGCATCACGAGGCTCCTTTGCGGTTGCTAGCCCGTTGGCTAGTAGCCCTTAACGAAGGCCAATCTTTTTCTGACTTAGCATCCTGGTTGCTCTAGGCCTGCCCTCATTTACCCTCGCTGGGTGAGTTCCCCAAACCTTGCTGGTCTGCACCATCGACGATCTTCCTCTGCATCAAGACTTGCCGTTGCCAAGGCTTGTTGGGTCCAATCCGGTCGCCGACACATCAGCACTCGACAGACATTGTGTGCCAGCCTGAATCCTGCTCCTGGTCACTGACAACGCCTCCTGGACCTCGTGGCTGAAGAGTCAAGACAACTGTCAACGCACCTGAAGCACTCGACATCGGTGGGCATCTGTCCATCGCCTTCCTGGTCACTGGCTAGTGACCCAGACTCTGTCCCCTCTGCTTTCAGGTTCTTCAGAACTCCGATCCACTCTTGGATCCACCCGGACACTTTTCACTTGGTCGCCAGCAGCACTTTGCAGCAGATCGCCATTCAAATCGACGACGAAACCCGACCCCGAAAGGCACCTATGCACCCGGCTTCCCTGGGTGAGGTAACACGAGTACTCCGGTGCTCCCGTGGGTAGAGACTCTTCAAAGTCCTAGATCTCAAAGGGTTTGGTCCAAGTCCTCTTTTAAGTGTCCCTTTTCTCTAATTTCCCGATCACGACTTTCTCCATAGAAGTCAACGGCGTATCGCGGTTGTGTATTTACACTGCACGCGTCTCCCGTGGGTCCCCTGTGTCACTACCTGTGAGGGGTCCACTGTGCTTGGTGAAGGAAGAATGGGAGTTACCTCTCAAGCCCCCAAAGCAAGATATAGTGGACTATGTACTTGGTCTCCGCTCCAGGATGGCTGAGTACATGAAAAAGGCAACCAAAAACCTTGAGGCTAGCCAGGAACTTCAAAAGGCCTGGCATGACCAAAAGGCTGTTCTGACTGTTTACCAGCCAGGACAGAAGGTGTGGGTGTTGGAGCCCGTGGCCCCAGCAGCTCTCCAAGACAAATGGAGTGGACCCCACACTATTGTTGAGCAGAAGGGTGAGGTCACTTACTTAGTAGACCTAGGAACATCCAGGAGTCCCCACAGGGTTCTCCATGTCAACAGGTTAAAACCATATGTGGACAGGGCAGACATGGGCTTGCTCATGGCTACTGATGTAGGGCAGGAGGAAGAGAGTGACCCACTCCCTGACCTGCTCTCACAGAACCCTGACGATGGGTCAGTTGATGGTGTAGCCTTGGCAGGCAGCCTCACTACCCAGCAACAAACTGATTGCAGGCAAGTCCTCAATCAGTTTAGACATATGTTTTCACTGACACCCAGTCAGACCACCTGGTGCACTCATGAAGTGGACACTGGGGACAGTCTGCCTATTAAAAACAAGATTTATAGGCAACCTGACCATGTCAGGGACTGTATCAGGACTGAAGTCCAGAAAATGTTGGAATTGGGAGTTATTGAACCCTCAGATAGCCCTTGGGCTAGTCCAGTGGTCCTTGTACCAAAACCTCACACCAGTGGTGGAAAAAGAGAGATGAGGTTTTGTGTGGACTACAGGGGTCTCAATGCAGTCACTAGGACTGATGCCCATCCAATACCCAGGGCAGATGAGCTCATAGATACTTTGGCCTCTGCCAAATATCTCAGCACATTTGACCTAACAGCTGGCTACTGGCAGATCAGACTAGCTGATACTGCAAAGCCCAAAACAGCATTCTCAACCCCTAGTGGGCATTATCAATTTGTGGTAATGCCCTTTGGTCTGAAGAATGCACCTGCCACTTTCCAGAGGCTGGTGAATACAGTTCTCACAGGTCTGGAAGCCTATAGTGCAGCATATCTAGATGATATTGCTGTCTTTAGCTCCACCTGGGAGGATCACCTGGTCCACCTCAGGAATGTTTTACAGGCCCTGCAAAAGGCAGGCCTGACTATTAAGGCCACTAAGTGCCAGATAGGGCAGAGTCAGGTTGTGTACCTGGGCCACCTTGTGGGTGGAGGCCAGGTTCAACCTTTGCAGAGTAAGATCCAGACCATCATGGACTGGACTGCTCCCACTACCCAGACTCAGGTGAGAGCCTTCTTAGGCCTGACTGGGTACTATAGGAGATTTGTCAAGGGGTATGGATCAATACACTGCTCCCATTCTACAGATTCCTGATTACTCCAAGAAGTTCATTGTTCAAACTGATGCATCTGAATTGGGGGTAGGGGCTGTACTGTCACAATTGAATGAAGAAGGTCAGGATCAGCCAGTAGCTTTCATTAGCAGAAGGCTGACCCCTAGAGAGAAACGTTGGTCAGCCATAGAGAGGGAGGCCTTTGCTGTGGTCTGGGCTCTGAAGAAGTTGAGGCCATACTTGTTTGGTACACACTTCCTGGTTCAGACAGACCATAAGCCCCTCTTATGGCTAAAACAAATGAAGGGTGAAAACCCCAAACTGCTTAGGTGGTCCATTTCCCTACAGGGGATGGACTTTACAGTGGAACATAGACCTGGGAGTAACCATGCCAATGCAGATGGACTCTCTAGGTTCTTCCACTTAGAACATGAAGACTTAACTGGGCAAGGTTAGTTTAATGTCCCTACGTTTGGGGGGGGTTGTGTAGGAGAGTAGGATCTGCTTCACATGGGTACCCCCACTTTTTGCTGATGCTTCACTGTTTTTCGACATTAGTCTGGCTGGGGCCCTGCTAATCAGAACCCCAGCCTAGCTGCTTCCTCTCTAAAATGGTTTCCCTGTGCCTTAGGCACATCACTGATTGGGATCTGGAGTGCCCTTATAAGTCCCTAGTATATGGTCTACTATGTACCAAGGGCATAGGTACCTCAGAGGCCTGCCAGGGGCTGCAGCATGTATTATGCCACCCCTGGAAGGCCATCCAAACTGACACCACAGGTCTGCTACTGCAGCCTGGGTAAGGTGGTGCATGCACCCCTTACTGTGATATAGGTTACCTATATCACTAAATACATACACACATATAAACCTATAAGTCACTCCTAAGGCAGGCCTTATCAATCCTAAAGGCAGAGTGCATGGTTCCTATGTGAGAGGGTGCCCCTGCATGAGCAGGGCCCCTCTGCAGCGTTCGGAGCCCCTTCTCTGATGCTGTTTGTAGTGCAGCCTGACCATATACTCTTAAGCGCATTATAACCTCGCGTTAAATGCTAACTTTGGAATGGCTGCACCTAAACATGTCGTGTTTGGTGTCAAACATCTTGGAATACTACCCCCCCCGCCAATTCTGGTGGCGGGGGTAGCATTCCACCCTTCTAGAGGGAAAGACATGTTAACTCTGGCTAGCCCGGTAACTTCTTTCCTGAGCCCTGGCATCACAAAATGGATGCTGCTGCCACAGACACGAGTCTGGCCTCCTGCTGCTGGACGAAACTCCGGCAGGGGAGGCCTGGACAACAGGTTTCCTGTCCCAGGGAGGTGTGACCACCTCCCCAGACAGGATAATGTGTATTGGGGCTGGGCGGGAGCACTTTCGGGTGCTTTGAAGTCCTGCACTGGGGGCACATTTGGTGTCCCTAGTGCATACCCCAGTTCAAACCGGATCAGGGGCTTGCAGCCCCTGCTTTGGCGCGAACTGGACAAAGGAAAAGGGGTGTAGCCACCCCTCTGCCCTGACCCACCCATAGGTGGGGCCACAGAGTAGTCCAACCCCTATCCTTAGTATAAGTATAGGAACCCAGTCCTTAGGACTTTAGATTATCCCTGGACGAAACTCTGAAACTGAATCCTGGACCTTCGACGCTCTACTCACGATTAGAGGACAGAAGAATCTCCCTTGGGGTCAAAGAGTGACTCCCTGCTTGGCAGGCACCAAAGAAGCATCTGTCCGGTTCGCATTTCTGAAGCTCCCGTCAGACGCCGAAGTCATCGCATCACCAGAGGTGGATTCTCAGACTTCCCCGAGGCTACCCTGAGTCCCCAGCAAAGCTGAGGCCCGTGGCTATCGTGGGTGACTTGAGACCGTGACCCCTGGACACCGAGCACATTTGCAAGTGCATCCTCTTCTGGGTCTCCAAGAAGTCATGCTTTGGGCTCCGAGTAGCCCTAGCCTCCAGCACCACCCGCACTAAAGATCACTGGCCCCCACTCCATGAGTGTCCTGTAAGCCAGATCCACGTGTGGTGTCACGAAGATCCTTCGCGGTCGCTAGCCCGTTGGCTAGTAGCCCTTAACGACGGCCAATCTTTTTCTAACTTGGCATCCTGGTTGCTCCAGGCCTTCCCTCACTTACCCTTGCTGGGTGAGTTCCCTAGACCTTGCTGGTCTGCATCATCGACGATCTTCCTCTGCATCGAGACTTGCCGTTGCCAAGGCTTGTTGGGTCCAATCCGGTCGCCGACACCTCAGCACTCGACAGACATCGTTTACCAGCCCGAATCCTGCTCCTGGTTGCCGACAACGCCTCCTGGACCTCGTGGCTGAAGAGTCAAGACAACCATCAACGCACCTGAAGCACTCGACATCGGTGGGCATCTGTCCATCGCCTTCCTGGTCACTGGCTAGTGACCCAGACTCTGTCCCCTCTGCTTTCAGGTTCTTCAGAACTCCGATCCACTCTTGGATCCACCCGGACACTTTTCACTTGGTCGCCAGCAGCACTTTGCAGCAGATCGCCATTCAAATCGACGACGAAACCCGACCCCGAAAGGCACCTATGCACCCGGCTTCCCTGGGTGAGGTAACACGAGTACTCCGGTGCTCCCGTGGGTAGAGACTCTTCAAAGTCCTAGATCTCAAAGGGTTTGGTCCAAGTCCTCTTTTAAGTGTCCCTTTTCTCTAATTTCCCGATCACGACTTTCTCCATAGAAGTCAACGGCGTATCGCGGTTGTGTATTTACACTGCACGCGTCTCCCGTGGGTCCCCTGTGTCACTACCTTGGGTGGTTCCTTGTGGTCCAAGCACTTCTAGAGGCTCTAGGCCTAGTGTCTAGTTCAGTCGTGGTTCTTATACCACTTTATTGGTATATGGTTTGGTACGCCCTTAGGGCCCAAACGTGTATTTGTGCTATTACTGTGTTTAAATAACTTCCAACTTATGTACTTCGAACTCTAGCCTCATAAAGAGACTAGAGGGGTGTGTTTAGCAATAAATACATATATTTTGAATATATACCTGGTGTGGTGCTCTTTCATTTGATCATTCAAGAGATTATAGACTGGTAAAACAAGCTGCTTTACATTCCTTCAAGACTTAGCCTGAAGGCTGCTCTCCATAGCTACCACTAGGATAGCTTTCAATAAGGTTGTCTTTAACCTATCTCCAATAAGGGGTTGTTTGGACTGGTGCAAGGTGCCCACTATAATTAGTGGACAGCATATACCAGGCCAACTTCTCACACTACCCTTTTCACATTGTTTATTAACAGGGTTGTCAATTATTTTTCCACATATCCCACGGATGCACCATCACTTGCTGGCATGAAGGTACCCCTATTAATGTTCGCCGATGATACCCTTATTTTATCCAAAACACAGAAAGGCTTGCAAAGAGCTCTAGATAGATTTAAGGTCTTCTGTAGCGATCATGAGCTCGTAGTTAATGTAGATAAAACGAAATTCATGGTTTTACACAAACACAAAGTGGTGAAAGGGAGAGTATATATGAATAACGTTCAACTGGAACAAACCGATATTTTTACGTATTTGGGGGTCACCCTGGGAAAGAAGTTAAATTGGAAACCCCAGATTGATATATTGGCCCTAAGGCATGCCCAACTTGCAGGTGTCCTACTAAAAGAGCACCGGCTCTCGCAAACAAAGCCGGTCGGCCCTGCACTAACAATTTATAATGCTAAGGTTAGGGCCTCAATCCTATATGGTGCTGAGCTAAGGGGCTTCGAAAATGTAACATCTTTAACTATAGCCCAGAATAAGTTCTTGAGAACTTTAATAGGTCTTCCACAATCTACCCCACTCAAACCCCTCTACCTAGACCTGGGATGCTGTGCAATTGAGGAGATAGCCCGGTTTAGGCCTATAGCACATTGGAGAAGGCTCTGGACTACGCCGGAGCTGTTACCCTATGCAAATGCATTAAAGCATGTAAGAGAAGCTGATCCATCATGTAAAATTATATGGCTACAAAAAATCAAGTGTACACTGGTGGATATGGGGTTTAGCCATTTGTGGGAGGATCCAGTAGGCAGTACGTTTCCATCTAAAAATGCTTATGAGGAAGCCTACTGGAATATGGCCAAAATTAAGTGTTTGTCATCCATTCAGAATACTTCCCTTACGGGTATTTTCCTGGAACACAAGTATGATACTCAGTTTGAGGCCTACTGGAATTTTATATCCAAACCATTTGATAGAAAATTGTATCATCAATTCAGGGTAGGCTCACTTCCGATAAAACCATTTACATTAAATTGGCAAAATACAACGGACGTTAAATGTCCATCATGTCAAACAATGGACGAGTCTATCCTTCATATATTGTTCGTATGTCCAGCATACAAGTACCCCAGAGTCAAATGGCTTAAGCCGATTTGTTCTAACTTGGGCACAAGATCTAGTATATTTGCACTTCGTATCCTGAAGACTAACACGCACGAACACATAACAATAGCCACAGCTAAGTTTTTGAGCTGGATTTGGGGTATCCGAATAAATAACCTGAAGAAGCTAGGTGCAATGAGTGGCAACCTTGTTTCCTAGAAATGTTTAAGTATATACTATATACCGTTTATAGGGGAGTTGTTGATTTGTATCAGGATTGCGTTCCACTCTTACACAAACAAGATAATGAGATTATGGAAATAAGCATCATACAGGTTGTTAAATCTATGCTATTGAGAAATAAGACTGTAATATACAACAAAATCTCAATTTTATTTTAATGTTTTTAGTTTTTATACTTTTTTGATATTTATTAACAAATCTTTTAAGTACTTGTTGTAATGATATTATATGTATTTGTGAAGAACAAAAGTTTTTGTATTATATTGTTTTTTTGTGTCTTTAATGATTGAAATGATCGAAATAAAGACTAATTTGATTTGATATAAGTAATATTTTTTTTTCAATGATTTTTCCCAAGTCAGTACTATCTTTAGAAGTGGTGTTTAATTAAAAGATAGTGTTAAATTTATTTGTTATATCTTTTTGAACTCCCGACTGAATTTGCGACTCCATCACGGTGGTGCACGATGGGGTCGCGACTTCTAAAAAAAATGTAGAAACAGTTTGGGCACCTTTAGAAGTCAGTTGCTAAGGGTTATTATGTGTAACCAATAGAAATGTGTTTTACAATTTGAAAAAATCTGGGAAGCAATGTGATTTGTTAGTTATGTGTATTTGTGTGGAGAAAGAGAGGGAAACTTTGCCATTACTGGTTTTACCTTGCTGAGTCTGGTGCATTATATTGATTGTGTGTAAAAGAAAATCCTGTCAGAGTTTGTGAGATTTTAAATTCAACACATTTATTTGCAAGATGAGTTATACATTTGTGAGGTTTATTTTTAAATTTTAACATTAATCAAAAACTGTGTTGTTTGTAATATATTATTAAATGTAGAGATGTATATTGTAGTTTGTTTCATTGTACTTAAATGTTGTTTAAAAAAGAGTCTGTACAGTAATATGTGTATTTTTAAGATGATTACTGATGTTCATATAAGATGTTATTAATTAGGCTTGTTTTTTAAGTCTGTACAAAGGTATAGTTGAATGATGCCGCATAATTTTAGATAGTTGGTTGAAGACGCAGCACAAATGTGTAGTTTGAAAGATGTTCATATAAGGTGTAATTAATTAGGCTTCTTTTTTTGTTGTCTTTACAAAGGTATAGTTGAATGATACCGCATAATTTTAGATAGTTTGGTAAAGATGCAGCACAACTGT